>CM048746.1:507943251-508293251 GCA_026315105.1 Locusta migratoria | reverse complement strand
ATATATATATATATATATATATATATATATATATATATATATATATATTGACATATAAAAGATTACATGCAGTACATTTTCTCAAATTACATCCATTGTCATATATATACAATTTGTATAAATTACTATATTAAGCAGCATAGATTGTAAGGTGCGATGTCAGTTACCTCTTGTGATGTACAGAAATGTTACATTTTTTTTATACATATAACTCACATATCTAAAATATTTATAGATGATTGAAAGAAAGTGCATTACACTTACTAAATTATCTTATACAGAAATTGTACATGTCAATAGATATATTTTTTTAAGTTCGTGTTATGAATGCATATAGTATAGTTTGCAAGGACTGGTGCATACAGATATATTAGTATGATAATGGGTTGAATATAGGTAGTCAATGTGTAAGAATGTAACCATGTTAATATTATAAAATTTGTAGTAGTCTGAGGCTATGTAAAATGGTCTTCTATTATAATTCTTAAAAATTGCCTTATACAGAACACGTATGTGGCACTCGGCATGTTACTGTGCAAGTCCGTGTCATGGATGTTCATAGCCTAGGTTGTTCAGTGATTGATACATAAAGATATAGTAATAAATGGTATGTTGAACATGGGCAGTTAATGTATAAAAATGTATTAATGTTATATAATAAGATTTATAATAGTCAGGGGGTTGGTACCTAAGAATCTAGTAATATACTAGTAAGTTGAAACTGGGCCATTACTATATAATTTTTTTTCATTATAAAATTACAGTGGTTAATTTATAATTTTTTTATATCATAGTATAAAATTTCCAATAGTCAGAGGGCTAAGAGAAACGGTTACCTCTTATATATATTAAAGTATATGTAGAAGGCTGAAGGCTGCATCATAATTGTTAAAATGCCAGTGTAGAATTTGTATGTGTCACCAGGCATCCTATTGTGTATGTTCAGGTCATGAACGCATTTAGCATGGGATGCAGAGGATCGTATGTAAGGTATATTAACAACTGATGGGTTGAATATAGGGCAGTCAAGGTATAAAAATACTCATGTACTAGTATAAAAGTTTACTATGGTAGTACAAAGGTTAGGTGGATGGGTATCTAAAATGTTGATAAAAGAGTTTAAAATAAAATATTGGCTATGTTGGTGTTATTTTTTGGCAAATATGAGAGGTACCGAATTAGGTTTTATTTCAAACTCTTTTTATCAACATTTTAGATATCCATCCCACCTAACCTTTGTACAACTGTAGTAAACTTTCGTACTAGTACATAAGTATTTTTATACATTGACTGCCCTATATTCAACCCACCAGTTGTTAATACACCTTACATATGATCCTCTGCATCCCATGCTAAATGCGTTCCTGACCTGAACATACACAATAGGATGCCTGGTGACATACAAATTCTACACTGGCATTTTAACAATTATGATGTAGCCTTCAGCCTTCTACATATACTTTAATATATATATATATAAGAGGTAAGCCGGCCGTGGTGGCTGACGGGACTAAGGCGCTCCAGTCACGGTCTGCACGGCCACTACGGTCGGGGGTTCGAATCCCCCCTCGGGCATGGATATTTGTGCCGTCCTAGTTCGTAAGTAGTTCATAAGTAGTTTGTAAGTTTATGGACTGATGACCCCGTAGTTAAGTCCCATAGACTATACAAACATTTGAACATATAAGAGGTAACTGTTTCTCTTAGCCCTCTGACTATTGTAAATTTTGTACTATAATTATACAAAAAAATTTTATAAATTGACCACTGTAATTTTATAATGAATATATATATATCGGCTCAGTTTCAACTTACCAGTATATTACTAGATTCTTAGATACCAACTCCCTGACTATTATAAATCTTATACTATAACATGAAGTTCTTTATAGATTGACTAATGTAAAATTTATTATATAACATGAATACATTTTTATACATTAACTGCCCATGTTCAACATATTTATTACTATATCTTTATGTATCAATCCTTGAACAACCTAGGCTATGTACATTCATTGTACGGACTTGCACAGTCACATGCGGAGTGCCACATACATGTTCTGTATAAGGCAATTTTTAAGAATTATAATGCAACTTTCTATATATACTTTAACATATATAATAGAAGACCTTTTTACATAGCCCTCTGACTACTACAAATTTTATAATATTAACATGGATACATTCTTACACATTGACTACCTATATTCAACCCACTATCATACTAATATACCTGTATGCACCAGTCCTTGCAAACTATACTACATGCATTCATAACACGAACTTAAAAAAATATATCTGTTGACATGTACAATTTCTGTATAAGATAATTTAGTAAGTGTAATGCACTTTCTTTCAACCATCTATAAATATTTTAGGTATGTGACTTATATGTATAAAAATGTAACATTAATGTACATCACAATAGGTAACTGATATAGCACCTTACAATCTATGGTGCTTAATATAGTAATTTATACAAATTGTATATATATGACATTGGATGTAAATGGGGAAAATGTACTGCCTGTAATTTTTTATATGTCAATGTGTGTGTGTGTGTGTGTGTGTGTGTGTGTTTACCTTCCTTTTCTTCCCCCAAGGTAAGTCTTTCCTCTCCTGGGATTGGAATGGCTCCTTATCGCCTCCCTTAAAACCCTCATAATTTCCTTTTTCCTCTCCTTCCCTTCTGCCTGAAGAAGCAACTGGGTTGCAAAAGCTTGAGCCAGTCCCAGGAGTGAAAGGACTTACCTTAGGGGAAAAAAAGGAAGGTAAAAACACACACATACACACACACACACACACACACACACACACACACACACACATACATATCCAAACGCAAACACACCTAGACAGATATTTATAAAAAGACGACCACAAAGGACAGAGACCATTGTATAACTGTGCATGTAGCATCTTTGTATATAGTTTTCCCACCTAACAGTTAGTGTTATACTGTACTTCAATTAATATTGAACTTATTGAAGTACCTCGCTTCAGAACCATTGGAAGATGGATGTATATATTTTATTTGTGACTAGAAATTTTATGTTTGGGGACGCCTCAAACTGGATGTACTCTTTTAGTATGTAACAAATGTTGTGAAGTTAT
This sequence comes from Locusta migratoria, assembly GCA_026315105.1. Lineage (NCBI taxonomy): Eukaryota > Metazoa > Arthropoda > Insecta > Orthoptera > Acrididae > Locusta > Locusta migratoria. The sequence goes on along the minus strand of CM048746.1, from coordinate 508,290,134 downwards.
GTAAAATACAACAGGTATGTAACCATGCAATAGTATATAGGTAGTGTCTTGGCAGTCATGTATATAGATCACTTGTTAAACTTTGTACAATCGGTCTGAAGATGGCGTTGAGCACGCCGAAACCAGTAACATAATAAATGAAAAATGCGATCTTGGCTGCATAATCATTATTAAACGATTATAGATCATCCCATGGAACAATGAGGTCCTTATATATGAAAAAGAAGCATTTACAACTCACCGCAAAAACGTGGCGACGAGCTGCGACAGGCACATACAAAAGACACACACATACAACACATTCAGCTATCGGCCATGGCCTTCTTCAGAAAATAGAGCACTCACGCAATCACACAGGCACACAACACAGTCATACAACCATCACCTCCGACTGCCACACTTCGAATCACGCTCTGCAGCGAATCGGGGACGGGAGGGGAGGGGAGGGGGAGGGGATAGAAAGGTTACGTCACGGTGGTGGGGATGGGTTAGATGGGAATAACGAGATGCAGCTTAGGAATGGAGTGGGGAGGCGGGTGAGCGGAGAAAATATGCACACTGCAAGTACACAAGACCGCATACACACACACACACACACACACACACATATACATATACACACACACACACACACACACACACATATATATATATATATATATATATATATATAAATATTAAGACGAAAAATTCCTAGCAGGAAAAATAAAATATAAAAAATAGACGAAGATTACTCACCAGGCGAAGGAGCACAGGTGTGACAGCATCACAAATAAATAAATGAATACACACACACACACACAATCGCAAGCTTTCGCAACCCAGTTGCGTCTTCAGGCAGTAGGGAAGGAGAGGGAAAAGGAAATGATGAGGGTTTTAAGGAAGGGGGTAAGGAGCCATTCCAATCCCGGGAGAAGAAAGACTTACCTTGGGGGAAAAAATGGAGGGTAAACAAATGCACACATGCCCACACATTCACACAGACACAAGTACACCTAGGCAGACATACTGTAGAAAGCAAAGAAGTTAAGTTATTCAACTTGAATAACTTAACTTCTTTGCTTTCTACAGTATGTCTGCCTAGGTGTACTTGTGTCTGTGTGAATGTGTGGGCATGTGTGCATTTGTTTACCCTCCATTTTTTCCCCCAAGGTAACTTGAATAACTTAACTTCTTTGCTTTCTACAGTATGTCTGCCTAGGTGTACTTGTGTCTGTGTGAATGTGTGGGCATGTGTGCATTTGTTTACCCTCCATTTTTTCCCCCAAGGTAAGTCTTTCCTCTCCCGGGATTGGAATGGCTCCTTACCCCCTTCCTTAAAACCCTCATCATTTCCTTTTCCCTCTCCTTCCCTACTGCCTGAAGACGCAACTGAGTTGCGAAAGTTTGCGATGTGTGTGTGTGTGTGTGTGTGTGTGTGTGTGTGTGTGTGTGTGTGTGTGTATGTATGTGTGTGTGTGTGTGTGTGTGTGTGTGTATTCATTTATTTATTTGTGATGCTGTCACACCTGTGCTCCTTCGCCTGGTGAGTAATCTTCGTCTATTTTATATATATATATATATATATATATATATATATATACAAACACACGATCACACATTCACACACCACTCAAAATAGGTGAGGTTTGGGATAGAGAGGTAGGAACTGTAAGGTATGGAAAAATATATATAGGGAAGTTATCGTAGGTTGAGGCCTGGTTGATTTCGGGATCGGAGAATGTATTGTAGGGATAACTCCCATCTGTGCAGTTCAGAAAAGCTGGTGGTGGATGGGAGGATCCAGATGGCCCGGGTTGTGAAGCAGCCATTGAAATCAAGCATGTGCTCCGCTGCATGCTGTGCCACAGGGTGGTCCACCTTGTTTTTGGCCACAGTTTGGCGGTGGCCATTCATCCTAATGGACAGCTGGTTGGTGGTCATGCCAATATAGAAAGCTGTACAGTGCTTGCAGCACAGTTGGTAAATTACGTGGCTGCTTTCACAAGTGGCCCGGCCTCTGATAGGGTAGGATAAGCCTGTGACAGGACTGGAATAGGAAGTGCTGGGTGGGTGGATTGGACAGGTCTTGCAGCGGGGTCTTCCACAAGGATATGATCCCTGTGGCAGTGAGCTGGGTTTCGGGGTGGCATAAGGATGAACTAAGATGTTGTGAAGGTTGGGAGGGTGACGGAACACCACTTTAGGAGGGGTGGGAAGGATCTTTGGCAGGATGTCTCTCATTTCAGGGCACGAGGATAGAAAATCAAAACCTTGGCGAAGGATGGAATTTAGTTGTTCGAGACCAGGGTAGTACTGGGTGACAAGGGGAGCGCTCTTTTGTGGATGGTTACTGGTTTTAGGAAGAGGATTTGGGGTGTGTGAGGATATGGCACGGGAGATTTGTTTGCGGACTAGGTCTGTGGGGTAGTGTCTGTTTGTGAAGGCCTTTGTGAGACCTTCAGCATATTCAGAAAGGGAATTCTTGTCACTGCAGATATGCCGTCCACAGGTGGCTAGGCTGTAAGGGAGGGATTTTTTGACGTGGAAGGGATGGCAACTGTCAAAATGTAGGTAATGTTGGTGGTTGGTAGGTTTAATATGGACGGAAGTGTGAATGGAGCCATCAGTGAGGTGGAGGTTGACATCCAGGAATGTGGCATGGTTGGTTGAGGAAGACCAGGTGAAGTGGATGGGAGAGAAGGAATTGAGGTTCTGAAGAAAGGAGGATAGGGTGTTCTGGCCCTGAGTCCAGATCATGAAAATATCATCAATGAACCGGAACCAGGCCAGAGGCTTGAGGTTTTGGGATGCTAGGAAGGATTCCTCCAGACGGCCCAAGAACAGGTTGGCATAGGAGGGTGCCATGCGGGTGCCCATGGCTGTTCCAACCTGGACTTTCCATTATTATAAAGAAGCATTTACTATATATATAGCATCAAAAGGTATCATTATATCTCTACAATGTAGAAATGTGAAGCCATCACCAAATGAAAGATAAATTCTCCAAGTTTGTTGTGTAGTTTTCATTATTGTGTGTGAGCAAGTGTTTATGCAACAATGACATGTATCAAATTATATAGCTGTAGCAGATCAGGCCATGTGCAGCAGGCTAAGAAGGTGAGGGGGGGCAGAATGAGAAAGAGAATGAGGAAAATAAGAAATAATTTTACAATGAACAAAGTAAGAAACTTGGTCAATGGCAAGAAAAGTTAGAAAGAATTAATCCAGTTAGTGCTGAAGTCCTTCCAGAAGGACGAAATGGTGGGTTAGTTTCTCATACTTGTAGTTAGAATTTGGTGCACAGTTTTGCATTCCTTTTCTTTGAATCTTCTCCTTCCGCTTTAGATACATTTTAGTTTGTATTGTTGATTGCAATGTGGTAGGATGCAGCTGTAAAGTTGAGGTTCATACAGATGACAATGAAGATATCCTTGTAGTTAGTTTCATATTTCTTCAACATTTCTAATTTTTGCGACATTTATATGCATATATTCCATTTTAAATCATAAATAATGATACATCAGATGAAAATTCTAAAACATTCATTTTGATGTGCTTCCAGGAAGATGGGCAATATTTTAAAACTAATGGTGTGTTTGTGAAAAAAAAAATCACTTATAACATTTTTATAAAGTCATGTTAACATAATGTATACCTTTTGAAATAAAAATTACACCAAAAATAGTTCTGCACTATCTAGGTTAAACTGAATTTTACAACTTAGTAAAAGTAATTCAATTCTGTTAAAACATTATCTCATTGAACGTTTTGTAAATTCTTCCAACCGTGTATTAATATCTCTTGAGTTTCTTGGAGTAGGAGGGGGGGGGGGGGGGGGAGCTGCCCTGTCCCCTCTGGTGACATTTCTGGATCAGGCCATTGCAGTCAATATGTGGACTGTGCAGAGGAAAGGTCAGTGTGATCTATGGCTTGCTAAATTTGAATGTGTGACGTGCACAGATTGATTAACATCATGTGTGTGGGGCCCAGTGGTCGTGAGGTAAAGCACTCGACTGGAAACCAAAGCGTTGCTTGTTCGAAACCTGGTTGGACCCAATTTTTGTCAGTCTGCACTTTAACCCAGCTTTCATCTCTCATTAAACTGTAGGTGCCCTTTCCCAGGTTGGTTTACTGGGTCATGCTAGGGACAAGCAAGTCGCCCCAATTCAAAGACTTCCACTAGGCTAATGAGCCACACGAAATATTATTATCAACATTATGTGTACAATGAAGTTCCACCTCATAGAAGTATTGTTAGATGATGGCCAGCAGTTTAAGGGAACTGGCAGTTTGTTGGAAGAAAAACGGTAAGTGAGGAAACTGTAAAATTTATACTGGATACCTACCTACCTTGAAAAATTCGAAATTTGCTAACATCTAATATTAATTTAAGTGTAAGGGAGTCTTTTCTGAAAGCATTTGTGTTGAGTGTTGCTTTGTACAGTAGTGAAACATGGACAATAAACACTGCGGACATAAGAGAATAGAGGCTTTTGAAATGTGGTGCTACAGAAGAATGCTGAAGGTTAGATAGGTAGATCGCATAACTAATGAAGAGGTACTGTACAGAATTGTGGAGGACACATTCTTAGACATCGAGGAATTAGCATTGGAAGGGAGTGTGTGGGGTAAAAATCGCAGAGGGAGACGAAGAGACTCATAGTAAACAGATTCAAATGGATGTAGGTTGCTGTTCTTATGTAGAGATGAAAAGGCTTGCTCAGAATAGAGTAGGGTGGAGAGATGCATCAAACCAGTCTCCGGACTGAAGACCATAACAACACCTACCTGAGTAGCCCAAAGAAATCTGCTATGTGTGCCCTACTACTACAGTCCACAAAGTCTTAAAGAAACATCTCCATTTTACAGGTTACATACTGCAGTTGTTACAAGTAATCCACCTATCTGATAGGCCCTAACAATTTGAATTTGCTTCACTTAATGGTTCATGAGATTGAGAATGATGAAAAATTGCTAAAAAGTACAGTGTTTAGTGATGATGCCACATTCCTTGTATATTATCATTTTCATTGCTGTGAAGTCAGATTATGGGCGGCTGAAAACCCTCTTGCCTACACAGAGTACCAACCCAACTACCGTAAGGTGAACATCTGATGTGCCATCATACATGATAAAAATTTTAGCCCAGTATTTATTTGCAGAGCAAGCTGTGATGTCAAACAGCTACCTAAATATTTTGTAATTTTTTGCAGTGCGACATATTCAAGATGAAGATGAAGTTGCTGCAGCGAAGTGGCAGAGCACATTGAGGCGCTATGCTCCGATGCATGAGGCGGTTCCCCGTCAGGGGTTCGAATCCCTCCTCGGGCATGGATGTTTGTGTTGTTTTTAGTATAAGGTAGTTTGTAAGTTTAGGGACAGATAAGCCCGCAGTTAAGTCCCACAAGCGTAACAAACATTTTGAAGGTGAAGTTGTCATTTTGCAACCAGAAGGTTCTCCTTCACAATACACCAGAATAATTCAGGACTTTTTGAATAAATGTATACATAAACTCCTGAATTATTCTATAGATAGGAAGGAGTTGATTTAAGGTCTGGCCACCATGATTCCTGGTCTTGGTGCACCAAGATTTTGTCTTGTGGTGTTATATGTATAGTGTTATGTCAATGACTATCCTTTGGAACACTATTAAACCTGTTACACCTAATGTCCTTCAGTGTGTGTGTGTGTGTGTGTGTGTGTGTGTGTGTGTGTGTGTGTGTGTAATGAACTAGAATATCATTTAGGTGGGTAAAGATCAAACAAAGCAAGTGACATCGAACTTCGCTAAACAGTTGTATGTACTGTGAGAGTTTTTCTTCCAGCTGGTCAGTTTCAAATTTTTATCAAATTTCATTGCTTTTCTGAGACTGGTTAAAACTGCACCATGACTTTACAGACTGATGCAGCTAGATAATTCATTTCAGTTCATTATTGTGTCCTTACTCGCATGCAGACAACAATGAATATTATGTACCAAACATCTGGAGTTTTTATTTCTTTTAGTAAAGGTTTCACAGTTCCATCTTCTTGCATTGACGTTCTGCGAGTGGTTAAAACTATACCATAGATTAAAGGAAACACTGTATATATTGTTCTGTGTATTTTTGCTCACCATACACACCCACTGCCATTAGACTCAGTGATATATACTCTTAAGCCCGCCTCATTGATCTCACTGTCGATTGCTGAAAGCTGTATGAAAATCTATCAGTAGTTTTTAAGTTTGTGAAGGACAGACAAAAAAAAACCTGACACAGTGGGAAGACTTTGTTTTATTATATGTACAAATGGTGCCAAATTTCACTGATCAGAAGGCCCTCCATTCATTATTTGGCTCTCTTTGAAACTTCCTGATTAAGCACTGCAGTAGCTATTATAGTGGGTTGTATTTCGTAGTTACTATAATGATTCAAATCTTTTCAGACACAGAATATAGAACTCAAATCCCACCCAGATGAAGAATGATAGGCACAGAGCAGTGTGTTTTGTCATATGATACAAGTAGTTTACATACCCTCAAATAATTCTGAATTACACAAGCAAAGTACCAACAGAAAGAGGCCTTATTATTATTATTCCCTCCCTCCCTCCCTCCCTCCCCCCCCCCCCCCCTCTCTCTCTCTCTCTCTCTCTCTCTCTCTCTCTCTCTCTCTCTCTCTCTCTCTCTCTCTCTCTCTCTTCCTGGTTTCCAACAATGGCTCTCAGTTCATGGGAATTGCAATTCAAGACTTTATAAATACAACAGTATTGAGCACCTGAATCTACCCAGTTCCAGCCAACGTACAATCCTGAATCCAAGGAAATGGTCATTAAAGACACAGATGTGACAGATCATGATGACAGCAGACTGTGGGGAAGCTCTTGCCAGTTTCCTTGCAATGTTCCAGTCCATTTCTGTAAATGGGTATATTTTGGACAAACTTATACATAGATGCAGATCTTGCAATTTCTTCAACCTGCTGCATCCAAATTGAAGAGTCCACTACCCATGTAGAAAGCCATAACAACATGTGGGCTCCCACATTTTGAGTACTTATGCTGGATAGGCCCAAGGCATCATTAAAGGCAATAGGGGGTTCCTAACCCACACCATGCAGCCTCATTTGCCCAACTTCACCACTACAATTTATGTCTTCATTTTTGCTGTCGGCAATGAGTCTTTAGTGATTAGCAATGGAGCCAATGAGTGTGGAACCACTTCCACACCCTAAGATAATTCCGACTATTACCAGCAACTCCTTCCTTAAGTGATCAGTGGAGGTTGAGTTTACACAGTCTGCTGTATCCATGGAGACTAAAATATTGTCCTTGTCTTGATCATGACCAGCAGCCACTCCTCTGCAGGCAAGACACTGCTGTGCCACTAAAATTGTCAATCAGCCAGTAATCCATTGTTTGGTGCCGACATCTAACCCAGTTATTCAAATGAAGAAATATTGCAAAAGCCTTCATGAGGGATATTAGAACCTCTGTGTGCCCTTTGCCAATTAAGTTAGCACAGGACAGGATGGGCCTTTTTGCCCTACATGCTGATTAGGAGATGGGGTCTGGTACCCCACAGTGGTTCAGATTCCTCACAAAGCCTTGAGTGTCAATTTAGAGAACAAGATACTCAGGCAATGTGGCCATCATAGCTTGCACCTATTGAGGGCACTACATTGCAGGCTTTTTGTGTAGGCCATTTACTGGCACAACAGTACTAGTAATTCATGTTGCCCTGCACTTATCTCATTTTCTCATTACTGTCTGAAGCCTTTGATAAACAACATTGACAAAAAGAGTGATGGACTTCTACGTTTGCTTTACACATTGAAAAACTCCCTGAATTGTACACACACTTATCATGTTCAGTACACTTCTGGCTAGCTCCTCACTTGTTGAAGTGTCCCATCATCAACCACAGACATGACATTTTTACACCAGGCTTTTTAGCACTGCCAGTGACTTGATGTTAAACTTTATTCTACCTATGCTGAGTAGGTACATAGTGAAAGTAATAGCAAGAAGTAGGAGGCCAGTTACTACATACTAAGAACAACAGTTAAAAATTATACAGAGATTTCATACACCCAGATCAAGGGAAACCTCTTGTGAAGAGAGAACAAAATAACTGTGTGTTAGAGAATAAATTTGAAATTTTCCAAAAACATAAAAAAATAAGGGGTACATGATAGCAAGAAATTAACAATATGTGTTCGTAGGTTTTCCCGGCAAATATGCTGAGTGAAGATCTCTCGGGCATGCAGCCGGATGGATTGATCGTTGTAGAACGAATTTTCGATAGCGTAACGTGCCATCATCATCAGGTTACTCCCGCTGACTGAGGCGCTGGACCGGCGGCTGTGCTATATATACCTGCGGTCACCCCCCTCCACTGACCTCGAGTGCGGACACCGGGATGCTGCGGTGGTGGGGGTAGCTCCTGCTCTGGACTCGAGTGGCGGACCTCAGTTTGCACTCTGCCTTCGCTGTGCTCGGTGTTCTGCTTGCGACGCGATCGCAGAAATTTTAGTGCCGGATTCCATGCGTGGCTTAATTGAAATCCACTGTCCTTGTTTATGAGGTTCTCGCACAGCCGGATTTCGATGGCCTCCTTATACAGACTGTCCCAGTACCGCGATGTATTGTGGAGAACCTCTGTGTCTTCATATTTCATCTTGTGTGTTGTTTCCAGACAATGTTCAGCAATTGCTGATTTTGTGGGCTGTTGGAGTTCGGTGTGGCGCTTATGCTCAGTGCACCTTTCTTCAATTGTTCGAATTGTTTGGCCAATGTACGCTTTCCCGCACTCGCATGGAATGTGATAAACTCCCGATTTCCGAAGTCCCAGATCGTCCTTCACTGTCCCTAGAAGAGATTTGATCTTTGCCGGCGGGCGGTACACGCATTTGATGTTTTGTCGTCGTAAGATTCTGCCAATTGGCAGAATCTTACGACGACAAAACATCAAATGCGTGTACCGCCCGCCGGCAAAGATCAAATCTCTTCTAGGGACAGTGAAGGACGATCTGGGACTTCGGAAATCGGGAGTTTATCACATTCCATGCGAGTGCGGGAAAGCGTACATTGGCCAAACAATTCGAACAATTGAAGAAAGGTGCACTGAGCATAAGCGCCACACCGAACTCCAACAGCCCACAAAATCAGCAATTGCTGAACATTGTCTGGAAACAACACACAAGATGAAATATGAAGACACAGAGGTTCTCCACAATACATCGCGGTACTGGGACAGTCTGTATAAGGAGGCCATCGAAATCCGGCTGTGCGAGAACCTCATAAACAAGGACAGTGGATTTCAATTAAGCCACGCATGGAATCCGGCACTAAAATTTCTGCGATCGCGTCGCAAGCAGAACACCGAGCACAGCGAAGGCAGAGTGCAAACTGAGGTCCGCCACTCGAGTCCAGAGCAGGAGCTACCCCCACCACCGCAGCATCCCGGTGTCCGCACTCGAGGTCAGTGGAGGGGGGTGACCGCAGGTATATATAGCACAGCCGCCGGTCCAGCGCCTCAGTCAGCGGGAGTAACCTGATGATGATGGCACGTTACGCTATCGAAAATTCGTTCTACAACGATCAATCCATCCGGCTGCACGCCCGAGAGATCTTCACTCAAATTAACAATAGTTTACCATTCAGCACACTAAAAACACAAAAATAAGCTAATTCACAAAGGAAGTATACTTTGATTGCCCAGTTTGATTAGATTACAATTGTTGTTGCCTTTTACCATGTTAAGTATTGCTGTAACTTCTAATGTTTCCTGAGCCATGGGATCTCCGCACAACTTCATTCACAAGACTACATGAACCATGTCCCTAACATGTCTTCTTGTGTCTATGTTGCAGTCTTCAATTTCATAAGTAACACCACACAGCTGCCTTGTGACCATTTTATGTCCCAAAGTAATGTCTAAATAGCTACTCAGATAGTCCAATCTTCTGATCAGGAGTGAATATCCAGACGTGGTTACAGGCTGGAATAAAACAGGGCAATGGCTTGAGTCATATGTACAACAGTCCTTATCTTGAGCCCGTAGTGTACAGAGTCGAGCCAACTCCCAAGCCTCCTCAACCCTGTTTAATAATTTACCAATGTAATCTGTAATTATAGGTCGTGGTGCTCCATATTTCATTACAATATCCTTCACAATGAATTTGGTACTTCAGGTGCCTCAGCTTTTTTAATGCCATTTTGGATTAGATTTTCAGTACCTACAATAAGCCACTTATTGCTGCTTGCAGAAGTTGGAAATCATTCGAGTAGGTCAATTTATTATCTTAAATTCTCCTTTCAAATGCTCCGATTGATCAAGGCATGGATAATCAGTGATGGAAGTTTTCTTTAGTTTAACAGGAAGATCATGGAGTGCAGCAAGCTAGTCACTATTTCATCATTGTGTTTTCTTGCACTCTTGTACACTATAATAATGTCATACTCCTGAAGATGTAGTCCCCACCTGAAAAGTCATCATGGTGGGTCCTAGATTAGATTAAATTAGAAATACTTTTTGTTCCATTTGATCCAAATTAAGGGGATCCTCTTAGTTGTAGAACACTTCAGAAAACACACAATAAATACTTACAAAATGAGATCAGATGTATTTATGTACTGTCCACAGATACCAAACGTAATTGTCCTTTTGGATGTGGAATCAGTCAGAAGAAAACAAAACCTTAAGAATATTAACATTTTAAAGGACATAAAACTTATTACTACATATTAAATGTTGAGTATACTATATGCATATCATAATTTATAATGATCACATTACTGCACAAGATTAATAGTCAGACTGAACACAATATTCACATTTGTTAATATTATACACAATAACGTACATCAATCACTTCGGCTAAGAATTTCATCAATGGAGTAGGAGTAGTTGGCCACAAAAATCCTTGAAACTCTTTGCAAATGGAACTTTATTGTGTGTTAATCTTTTATGGCTGCTGGCATGTTGTTGAACATGTGTATTGCTAAATAGTGAACACCATTCTGAGCCAGAGTAAGTGACTTTAAACCTTTGCAAAAGTTATTCTTGTTTCTAGTCTTCATGCAATGATCTGAACCATTGGTGTGAAAAAAGATATATTTTAATGACAAATTTCATTAGAGAACAAATGTATTGGGAAGCAGTAGTTAGTATCCCCAGTTCCTTAAACAGCCCTCTGCAGAATGTTCTTGACACCATAAATGATTTGTATCTCACATTTTTGGGCTGTGCAAACTTTGGCTTGGCTTCTGAGCTAAAAAAGGTAAAGCAGTCAACAATCCGAAGATTGGTTTGAACATCAAAGTGCTTTACTAGGCATGGTCCTGTTTGGAGGTGGTATGCCGTTGCCTTCCTCCGACCTTCGAACTGACTTACCCAGCCAGTTATAGGGGGACCTACAGTTTAACGTGGGTTCCGAACCACGGTGCTACTCGGTATTTTTCACATGAGCAATACTGCCAGAGGTGAAAGAAGTGGAAAGTGACAGATAAAAATTCCTAGGACCTGGCGGGGATCGAACCCGCGACCTTTGGATTTGTAGTCTGCCACTCTACCACTGTGCAACCGAGGCGCAAGCTATCCAGAATATAATCCCATACAACATTATGGAGTGCAAGTATGTTTAATACACTGGCTATTTTATTTTTATATCCCCCATGTCTGCTAACATTTGCATAGCAAATAGGGAGTTGTTTAGGTGCTTCAGCAGTTCTGTGATATGCTCTACCTAGTTAACCCCTTAATGTATAGTGTAGCTGATCAGCTACATACCTTATTTTTTCCCATTATCTCTCAAACTGATCAACATTTTACCACAAATACATTTGTAGCTGCTTGTATGCATAGTGTTATATATGCTAGCAGCTCATCCTAGAAATTATAAATTGTAGAGTCCTACTGAATCAGTTTGACAGTTATCTGCATTGATTTACTCCTAACATGTGCATTTGTTTAATATTCCTCCTTTATCATGTAAAAGTAGTCAAATGTTACATTAATGCATTAAGAGTTCCTTTCAGGAAAGATGAGAGGCATATACTGGCTTACAAGTCCTAAACTGCATATAGTGTGTTTATTCAAGGTTTAGCGAGAGAGAAGTCCCTAGGAACCATGGAAACTTCATTAGGCAACTTTTCTAAGGCTGTACTTGATTTATTATTTATTGAAATGTTTGTGTTATCTGAAAATAAAACAAACTTGGCATCCGGTAATTTTGTCGATAAAGGGTCATTGATATATACAAGAAAATGCAGGTGCCTTTAGATGGAACCTTGGGGAACCCCACATGATATTCTAGTTGGACTCACAAACAATAGTGGGTCGCATATGTCTTAGACACCAGCATCTTTGCCGGTTTCAAGTGACAGCTGAAGTGTGCATATATAAATGCTTTGTGCTTGAAGAATCCTTATAGCCCACAAATAATGGCTCTCATTTGCTTAGATAGAATTTGTTACATGCCAGGACCATCAGCAATGACAGCTTGTAACAAGTAGACTAAAATACACTGTATACCTTGCTACAGTCAAGTTTAATTGTGGCAATGCCTATGACAGTTGCAGCATAGACTTCAGAACATTATTGAATGGTTATTGGCTGTTGATGAATGTGTGACGTAGATACGTAGTCAAAGCCTAAACTCAACCGCCATTGTTTGTGGTTCCAATTATAGTTTCCAGTTGTGTGAGGCCTGATAGTTCAGTAGACTCCGCTTTTCCTATTGACACTCTTTGTTTCCCATTAGAGATATATGATTTGAGCCATTCTGCAGCATTTCCTGTTACACCTAATATTCTAATTTGTTCAAAAGGATATTGTGATTTACACAATCAAATGTCTTTGACAGATCACAAAATTTACGTGACCTGTAATTTTTTTATCTAATGAATTAAGTACATTCTCACTGTGTTTGTGGATAACCTTCTCAATATCAGAACCCTTTAGAAATGTTTCGAAGTTTTGGTAAGGTTAGTGCTAACAGCCATCATGTATTTAATAAAATGCATCTTTAACCATCAGCTGTTTTATTAAATCTTTAAAATTGACTTGTTTCAGTCCAGGACCATCATCATAGATAAAAAAAAGTGTTAAACAGGTTAGTCAACAGCAGTAAATAAAATAGATCTGGCTGAGAACATCAAGAGTCACTTTCAATAAAATTACAAATGACATGCTAGATTATCATGGCAGTCAAAACAAAAACAGCTGATGGTTACAGATGCATAATATTTTGTTAGTGGTCAGGTGTTAGAGAAGACGACTGTACATTACCTTTTCTAAAATTTTTGAAAATGCTGACAGAAGTGAAATTAGACAGAAGTGTGATGGAATTTCTTTATCTCCTTTCTTATGCAATGGCTTAACTTCAGCACATTTCAACCACTTAGGAAATGTTCCACAAGACTGGTTACTCAGGTAACTTGAAATCTCACAAAACTCAGATAATCAAATTTGTTGCTAGATTGTCATAGCCACTGGAATTTTTTTATTTTTAGGATTTTATGGTGGACATTATTTCTAGTGGTGCTGTAAGTCTATATTTCTGTAGTTATTATAGTGACAGGTGTGAGATATTCCATTGCAGCAATTGCTGACCCTGATAACCTCATCTTTTTAGTAATAGTTGTGAAATGCTTATTGAAAATTTCAGCAACACTGCACACATCTGTCACCTCTGTGTCATCTACTCTTAATGCTATGTGCAGATTTTCATCTCTGGTTCTACCAGGTTCCACCTTCACTATATCCCACATTGTCTTTATTTTGTTATCTGATGTGACTATCCCGTGTTGATAATCCATTTGCTTTGATGTCCATATTCCATTTATTTTGCATGTTTTGTAATGATCCAAAGCATTTATATCTAAACTGTTTCTGATAGATATAATTTCCTTTTTGTCTTACAGGAGACCTTTATTCCTTGAGTAATCCATGGTTTCTTTGCACACTTTGGTCTAGTCTAGGTTAGTTTTGGGGAAAAGCAGTTTTGAAATGAATTCAGGACATTATTTATGAAAGTGTTCTATTTCTCATTCATGCTATGAGCACTGTAAACATCACCCCAGTTCACATCTTTGAGCAGTGTTCTAAAATGATCAAGTTTTGGCTTACTGACTACTGTCTTAAACCCAAATTTGATAGCTTTTATATCCTAATCATTATTAAAATCTAGCAAAAGGAACTGCATATCGTGGTCTGAAAGGCTACTTATTACTGGTTTTATGATATATTTTGATCATTAGACATTTCTATACAGATATTATCGGTGGCTGTCTTTGAGCCATTACCTATCCTAGTCTGAAAGTTAACAGTATGAATTAAGTTGAATGACAATGTTACTGACTACAATAATTTCTTACTGGGAGAGTTTTCAAGAAAGTCTATATTACAGTCACCAGCCAACGCTAATTCTTCCTTTTTAGTTGTTAGATAGACCAATACAGCTTCAAAGTGATTTATAAACAGATTAAAGTTAACCATTTGGTACTCTCTACACACTTTTATAAATGATTTATTATGAAATTTTACTTCTGTTGCACATGGTTCCACATGCTGCTCTAGGCAAAATTTTTGAATATGTTATGAAATTTATAACAATTTCTAATAAATGTGGCATCTCATCGAGCCTCCATTTCCACTTTACAAAAGTGGGAAGCAAACCTAAATCCTGAAAAACTTATATAGTAGTCTAAACATGTTCAGAATGGCAGATTATGTTAAATGGGTTGAATGACTAATTCATCAATGCAGATAAGTAGCCCATTGATTTTACTTCTTAGCCCTCTAATATTTTGATGCAATAAAGATAGTTGGCATTTTACATTGACTGTTATAGAACTGAGTGAAAATAAAATTTCTGTCAGTTGGTGAGAATTTTTAACCAACAGCTGTGTTTGCTTATCCAATGTGTCAGAATTAAGGAGTTTAGTTGTTTTATTAAACTGAAGGTGTGTTTCAATACTGACATCTCTTAGAACTTGACTTCTGTTTGTCATGCCTATTCCAAAAACATTGCTGCTCTAATACTTGTAACCACTGATATTTTATCACTCATGTCAGTGCCCCCCCCCCTAACATTCAAGTGTTCTGCTATTAGCCCAACAGTTTAAGCTTCCATATCCTGTTGAGGTGTAGGCCATGCCTACTATGTGAATCAACAGAAACAACACCAATGTGTGACCTCGTACCTGATCCTAGGTGCCTTCCAAATCCAAATTAACTCTCATAACAGAAGAGTTCAAATGAGATTGGTCATGGTGCTTAAGTACAGACAAAAACTCAACAATTAATAATATGTAATAAGGACAGTTCACAACTCACCGCAAAGATGGGGCAAGGAGCTGTGACAGGCACATACAAAAAGACACACACATACAGCACTTTCAGGTATCAGTCATGGCCTTCTTCAGAAAACAGAACACTCACGCAATCACACAGGCACACAACACAGTCATATAATCATCACCTCCGGATGCCACACTTCTGATCATGCTCTGCAGTGTGTAAATCGGGGACGGGAGGGAAGGGGACAGGGGATAGGAAGGTTACGGCATGGTGGTGGAAATGGGTACAGCACGGCCTAGATGGGAATAAAGAGATACAGCTTAGGAATGAAGTGGGGAGGCAGGTGAGGGGGAGAGAAATAAAATAAAGTAAACAAAAAATAGACATTTAAATGAGAAATAAAAATAAAATGTGTGCACACTGTACATACACATGTCTGCGTACACACACTATCACTCACACACACATACGATCACACATTCACGCAGCACTGAAAATAGGAGAGGTTTGGGATAGTAACTGTAAGGTATGGGAAAAAAGGGAAGTTATCGTCGGTTGAGGCCTGGATGATTTTGGGATCGGAGAATGTATTGTAGGGATAACTCCCGCAGTTCAGAAAAGCTGGTGGTGGATGGGAGCATCCAGATGGCCCGGCTTGTAAAGCAGCCACTTAAATCAAGCATGTGCTCCCCTGCATTCTGAGCCACAGGGTGGTCCACCTTGTTTCTGCCCACAGTTTGGCAGTGGCCATTCATCCTAATGGACAGCTGTTTGGTTGGTGGTCGGTGATTGCAGCACAGTTGGTAAATTACATGACTGCTTTCACAAGTGGCCTGGCATCTGATAGGGTAGGATAAGCTTGTGACAGGACTGGAATGGGAAGTGCTGGGTGGGTGGACTGGACAGATCTTGCAGCGGGGTCTTCCATAAGGATATGATCCCTGTGGCCGTGGGTGGCATAAGGATGAACTAGGTTTTGCGGAGGTTGGGAGGGTGACAGAACACAACTTTAGTAGGAGTGGGAAGGATCTTGGGCAGGATGTCTCTCATTTCTGGGCATGAGGATAGAAAATCATAACCTTGACAAAGTTTGCAATTTAGCTGTTCGAGTCTAGGGTAGTAATGCGTGACAAGGGGAGCAGTCTTTTGTGCATGGGTAGTTTCTGTCTGTGAAAGGTTTTGTGAGACCCTCAGCATATTCAGAAAGGGAGTTCTTGACACTGAAGATACGCCATCCACGGGTGGCCAGGCTGTAAGGGAGGATTTTTTGATGTGGAAGGGATGTCAAAGTGTAGGTACTGTTGGTGGTTGGTAGGTTTAATATGTACGGAAGTGTTGATGGAGCCATCAGTGAGGTGGAGGTAGACATCCAGGAATGTGGCATGGTAGGTTGAGGAAGACCACATGAAGTGGGTGGGGGAGAAGGAATTGAGGTTCTGAAGAAAGGAGGATAGGGTGTCATGGCCCTGAGTCCAGATCATGACAAATATCATCAATGAACCTGAACCACACCAGAGGTTTGGGGTTTTGGGATGCTAGGAATGATTCCTCCAGATGGCCTATAAACAGGTTGGCATAGAAGGATGCCATGCGGGGGCCCAAGGCTGTAGTTCGGATTTGATGGTAAACTTTCCCCTCAAAGGAAAACCAGTTGTTGAGATGAAATTGGTGAGGTTTATGAGCAAGGCTTGAGTTCAGAGAGACGTTGGGAGAGGTAGTGTTCCTGAGTGGCAAGGCCCGGACAGTTGGTTGGAGGTGTTGGTCAACGAGGCTGAAATTTGTTTGTTAGGAGCACAGTAACCAGCCACAATAGGGCGTCCAGGATTATTAGGTTTGTGGATTTTGGTGAGCACGTAGACAGTATGTGTGTGGGATGCTGATGGAATGAGGAGGGAGATGGATTCAAGGGAGATGGGATGGGGTCATTCCGACACAACTTGTAGGTGGAGGAGTCAGAGAGTTGGACGAGCCCTTCTGCCAGCCAGTCTCTGTGATTCATAACTACAGTGGTGGAAACTTTATCTGCAGAGAGGATAATTATGTCAGTATTAGTTTTAAGGTTGTGGATGGCTCTTCTTTCTTCGCCTGAAAGGTTTGAGTTCTTGGGAAGGGACTTGGGGAAGGATGGTGAGGCCAAGTTGGAGGTGAGAAACTCTTGAAGGGTAACCAGAGGGTGGTTAGGTGGGAGTGTAAAGGGATCTCTGTTGGATGGTGGTATGAATTGGGACAGGCAGGATTCAATATTGGGATACGGTCAGAGGGATTGGTGGCAAAGTAGTGTTTCCATCTTAGTGATCGGGAAAAGGAGAGTATGTCTTTGACAAGACCAACATGATTGAACTGGGGTGTAGGGCTAAAGGTAAGACCTTTGGATAAAACGGAAACTTCAGGGGGTTTAGGTTTTTTGTGGATAGGTTAACCACAGTGTTCTGGGGTTGTTTTGGTATTGGATGTTGTGGAGTGGTTTTAGGGAGTTTGGAGGGATGAGGTAGGTTCAAGAAGTCAGGTAAGCATGGTCTGGGAGCTATGAGGGGTTCACGAGGAGAAACACTGTGGGTCGGATAAGGATTGGATATGGGTGCTTCAAGGCGGCAATATAATGTCAGCAGGCTGGACAACTTGTGGAGGTGGTGTTTGGAGTGCTCCTCCAGTTGCTCCAGAGTAAAGGATTCGATCTGGGAGATGGGATGTTTTGTGTCCCAGCCTCGTCGCCGCTTTTGTGTCTCGTTTCCGTCGTAGGCATCGGTGGCCGAGTGGAATGAGACCGACACAGGAATAAAGATAGCACGCTGGTGCAGGTACAGAGAGGAGCAGCCAGAAACTAGAAACACTAGAGTAAATTAGAACGAGATATATATTGCACAGAATTTATACAATACTTAACTTTTACATAGTACTGGAGAATGTTGATACATAGTTGAGCTAGAGTCCTGCCTAGTGCCTAACTGATAGCCAAGTCTTCACTGGTGCCTATCGGATTCTGAAGTCTTTACTGGTTCCTAACTCAGTCCCAAGTGAACGATGTCGTTCACTGGTGGCCACGAGTGGAGTTGCCGCAGAGGGCGCTCGTGGCTGTCGTCGTAAGAACGCCACGCCGTGCGTGCATGGCGGCGCGTGGCGAAAGTAGGTGGCGCGCACTTTGGACTTGTGCGACACCACAGGATGTAGGTAGTTTTGGTTACACAATAATAATATCTTACGGAGGGAGAGAAGGTAGGTTAGGGATTTATGAGCCATGGAGAGGTGATTTTGTAGGACTAGGTTCGTGAGAGGTAAGGATTGGTGGAATCTGAAAAGGTGCAGGTCATTGTGGAAGGAAGGATAGGATCCATACAACGAAATTTTTAAGGTTAGATCGTTGGGAGGATAGGCAGCATTTTAGGAATAGGATATGGGATTGGGTTCTGGCCAGGGAAAGGGATACTGGTACTTTACTGAACTGGTACAGATAGATGGAGCAGGGGTCCATTGGGGCAGGAATGGCGCAGGGAAAATGAGAAATGATGGGAGAGACAGTGGATTATGTTGAACCTAAGGCCTGCGAAGAGGTTCCTCGACACGCAAAATACGCACAAGGCACGCAAAAGTCCGGAAATTCGCCCACCCAAGTACACAGATACACACCCAAGCACGCAGATTGATGTCCAAGCAGGCAAAAGACGGAAAAACAAAATCACGCAGAAAATCATGCACCAGAACGCAATATCACGCACCAGAACGAGAGCTCTCATACATGAGTAGCAGACAACCGCAAAATTGCGTACAAAAGCGTAAAATAACGTGTTAGTACTGAAATTCGTGCAGCGAAATGCAGAGCAAAGACTATAATGGAGTTTCTAAAACAAGAAAACTAAAGACACAGTAACGTAAATTTACGTAATTCCAATATTATTGTGCCAGAGGAGAAGAATATAAGGGAATGGGGATAATGATTACATGTGCATATCCGCAGGAATCTCGTTAGTTCAAACGAAACTGGTTTCGGAATTAGTTGGCTCGTTAATAAATGAAAAATGATTTAAAGTACTAAAAAATATATAAAATAAAATATATATACAAATGACAAAAACTATGTGAAAATACAGAAATACAGTAAGGAAATGTATAATAGGATAACTAGAAAGGGGAGGAGTTAGCTGCATCAACAATTATTGTGTAACCAAAGCTACCTACATCCCATCACCGAGATTGAATCCTTTGCTCTCCAGCAACTGGAGGAGCACTCCAAACACCACCTCCACAGGTTGTCCAGCTTGCTGACATCATATTGCCGCCTTGGAGCACCCATATCCAACCCTTATCCGACCCACAGTGTTCCTCCTCGTGAACCCCTCATAGCTCCCAGACCATGCTTAGCTGACCTTTTGAACCTACCTCATCCCTTCAAACTCCGTAACACCACTCCACAACATCCAATACCAAAATAACCCCAGAACACTGTGGTTAACCTATCCACAAAAAACCTAAACCCGCTGAAGTTTCCGTTTTATCCAAAGGTCTTACCTTTAGCCCTACACCCCAGTTAAATCATGTTGGTCTTGTCAAAGACCTACTCTCCTTTTCCTGATCACTATGATGGAAACACTACACTGCCACCAATACCTCTGACTGTAACCTACCTAATCCCAATATTGAACCCTGCCTGTCCCAATTCATTCTACCATCCAACAGATATCCTCTGGTTCCCCGTCAAGAGTTGCTCACCTCCAACTTGGCCTCACAATCCTTCCCAAAGTCCCTTCCCAAGAACGCAAACCTTTCAGCAGAAGAAAGAAGAGCCATCCACAACCTTAAAACTAATCCTGACATAATTATCCACCCTGCAGATAAAGGTTCCACCATTGCAGTTATGGATCACAGTGACTACCTGGCATAAGGGTTCGGCCAACTCTCTGACTCCTCCACCTACAAGTTGTGCCGGAATGACCCCATCCCCGAAGTCTAACAAGATCTCCAATCCCTGTTAAAATCCTATGGCCCCTCCCAGAAACTCTCCACTGAATCCGTCTCTCCTCACCCCAGCAGCACCCCGCACACCCACCTGCTACATGCTCCCCAAAATCCACAAACCTAATAATCCTGGACGACCTATTGTGACTGGTTACTGTGCTCCTAACGAACAAATTTCAGCCTCGTTGACCAACACCTCCAACCAATTGACCGAAATCTATCTTCCCACATCAAGGATATCAACCCCTTCCTTCACCGACCCTCTACCACTACCACCCCTTTGCCTCCTGGATCCTTACTTTTCACAGTGGATGCCACTTCCCTATAAACCAACGTCCCACATGCCTATGGCCTTGCCACTCAGGAACACTACCTCTCCCAACGTCTCTCTGAACTCAAGCCTTGCCCATAAACCTCACCAATTTCATCCCAACAACAATCCTCCTTTCTTCAGAACCTCAATTCATTCTCCCCCATCCACTTCATGTGGTCTTCCTCAACCTACCATGCCACATTCCTGGATGTCAACCTCCACCTCACTGATGGCTCCATCAACACTTCCGTACATATTAAACCTACCAACCACCAACAGTACCTACACTTTGACATCCCTTCCACATAAAAAAAATCCTCCCTTACAGCCTGGCCATCTGTGGACGGCGTATCTTCAGTGTCAAGAACTCCCTTTCTGAATATGCTGAGGGTCTCACAAAGGCCTTTACAGACAGAAACTACTACCGCCCCCCCCCCCCTCCAGACATAGTCCGCAAACAGATCTCCCATGCCATACCTCACACATCCCAAATCCTCCTCCTAACACCAGTAACCACCCACAAAAGACAGCTCCCCTTGTCACCCAGTACTACTCTGGACTCGATCAACTAAATTGGATCCTTCGCCAAGGTTTGATTTTCTATCCCCATGCCCAGAAATGAGAGACATGCTGCCCAAGATCCTTCCCACCCCTCCTAAAGTGGTGTTTCATCACCCTCTAAACCTTCACAACATCCTAGTTCATACTTATGTCACCCCACAACCCAGCCCACTGCCACAGGGATCATATCGTTGTGTAAGACCCTGCTGCAAGACCTGTCCAATTCACCCACCCAGCACTTTCTATTCCAGTCCTGTCACAGGCTTATCCTGCCCTATCAGAGGCCAGGCCACTTGTGAAAGCACCCATGTAATCCAACTGTGCTGCAATCACTGTGCAGCTTTCTATATTGGCATGACCACCAACCAGCTGTCCATTAGGATGAATGGCCACTGCTGAACTATGGCCAAAAACAAGGTGGACCACCCTGTGGCTCAGCATGCAGGGGAGCACATGCTTGATTTCAGTGGCTGCTGTGATTCGAAGTGTGGCTGATGGAGGTGATGGTTGTATGACCGTGTTGTGTGCCTGTGTGATCGCATGAGTATTCTATTTTCTGAAGAAGGCCATGGCCAATAGCTGAAAGTGTTGTATGTGTGTGTCTTTTGTATGTGCCTGTCGCAGCTCATCATCACATATTTGGGATGGGTTGTAAACTGGTCTTATTACATATTATTAATTCCAACCTACACTCTCCATTACTATAAAAACTCAACAATGATATGCTTTGTTGCTGATGCAATCGTTGCTAAGTCGCAACTCTATGTTGTACCCCAGATCTCTGACAATAATGTTCCTCGGACCACCATCTAGCTCAGCCTGAAGGGCAGCAATTTTTCCCTCCTGCTCCAATATCTTCCTATCTCTACTGCATATCCTACAAAACCACTGATGAGTGTTGCTTGCTCACCCAATTGTCGTACCATCTCAATGGAAATGGCTACAGCAGCCATAACACCATACCCAGGAAGTAAAAATTTTATGGCAAGTCAGACACTTGTCACTCATGGTAAAAATATTACTTTAATGAGAAGAAGTGATTTAAATTACCCTAAAAACAACAAAGCAAATTATCTGTAACTAATGTGAATGGCCCAACATATATATCGGTCAAAATATGCAGATGGGGCAAACAACAACGAGCAACCCTTGTTCAGTAGTTAAGTAGCTCTTCTCAGCTTTTGTAAGTGCCCTGGGGGCATATGTTATTATGTTATCCTTTCCACCATCTTATCCACTAGCATCTGCATCCAATTCTGTAGGTTTTGTCTCATCATACAAACCAAGTGCAGCATCAGTCGTCATAGCAGGATAGTGAAAGAATTTTGTTGGGATTTGCCACAAGTAAATTTAACATCAGCTTTTAAGAGCTTCTGGAGGGGTCTAGTTTTCATACAGAAATACTAGTAATAATAACACAATAGCAAGAAGCGTATTACATCACTATTATGTTTAGGAATAGGATCTGTATCAGGCTGCACACCTTCACTTGACACAAGATGTTCAAAATTTCTAATTTTCTTCACTCCAGGCAGACATTTTCCCAGATTTACTCTACAGACTCTCATCTCATCTAAAAATCTTTGAGTGATGGCAATCCATAATTGTTTGAGAACCCTTTACATAGGCCCATGTTAAAAAATTGGGAACTCAAAGGGCTGCATGAGGTCATTTATACTGATACAAACAATGCATCTTCCTCTAGGCTACACATATCTTTTATTAGCCACCTTCAGCTGTGTTATTGGCAAAACTGGTCTTCTGCAATAGTCTATAGTACATCTCCAAAATAATTGAATATGATGCTCCCGAGTACACGAGATGATGCAGGTTGGCAATCCACAGGATGTTGATATACAATGGTCAAAACAATCAGGGGATCATCAAAATATCCACGCGTGTACTGCCAGTTTACAGTGTCCAATGGGCACAATATTTCGGCGATCATACATGTTGCCATCATCTGGTGAACTGACGGACTGAGCTCCTGGAAACGCACTGGCGCGGAGATCCGCACAATACGGCAGCTCGAAGGGAACTGCGTTCTAGCCCAGTGGTGGGTGATTTAAATACCCTCCATCCACAGAGCAACCCCTCTGTGGTCTGCGCCCCGCGCAATGGAACCAATTGCGACAATATCTGAGAGGACATCAATGTGAGGGCTTTGTCCACTGTGGTTGTCACTACGTTACATTTGCTAGATTTATTCTTAATTAACCCAATCGCTGGTTCCCAACCTTTGTGAAGATTATAGCCACAGTAACGGTTTATGAGGTCATCACTAAGTCGAATTTCAATGGCCTCTCTAACGATGCAGTCCCAGTATCTCGACATCTGTACCACTGGATTCTGGTACAAACGTAGTGACAACCACGGTGGGCAGAGCCGTCACATCGATGTCATCTCAGATACCGTCGCAATCAGTTCCAAAGTGCAATCGAGGCACGGACCACGGAGGGGGCGCTCCATGGGCGGAGGTTATTTAAATCGCCCGCCACCGGGCTAGAACCCAGTTCCCTTTGAGACGCCGTAGCGTGCGGATCTCCATGCCCGCGTGTTTCCAGGCGCTCAGTCTGTCAGTTCACCTGATGATGGCGATATGTATGATCACCGAAATATTAAGCTTTTTGAACACTGTAGACCGGCAGTACACTCATGGATATTTTGATTATCAAATACACCGGGAGAAACTCAAGAATCACAATTAGGAGATCAGTTCAGACACCTAGGTTCTTAAGTGTTGTCATTAGCAGAATGAACTAAAATGGTTAAACATCTTTCTGTTCATTCTACGGATTGGAGATGAAAAGATTGCGGCAACCAAGATAGTGGCAGTAACAGAAAGTTGTTGCAGAAAGGTTGGTGTTAAATTGTGTTTACTCTACCAAATGAATTACACAAGCTGTTGGGTTTAGATAGTGTTCTGAGTAGATCCTCCATGGGTAACACCAGAAGGAGGTGACCATTATCTCTGTTTAATAGCCCACTGAGGGAGGAGGCTGAATGCAACTCAGCTGCACCACACCCTCCAGGCAGCAACAGGACATGCGATATCAATACAGACAGTCTGAAATCACTTTCGGGAATGTGGCCTCCATGCACAGAGGCCTCTGGTGTGTGTCCAATTAAAACCATGACATCATTTAGCTTGCAGAAATTGGGCACATTAACATCAGGATTCGACTCATAATGAATGGCATCAGGTCTTGTTCACAGATGAGTCAAGATTTTGTGTTCAGCTGGACAATCATTGTTACCTCATCTGGAGAGATTGCTGAACTTGAAACAATTATACTTATGTGCAGGGAACACCATATTATGGTAGTGGACATATGGTGTGGGCAGCAGTCAGTATTAGCGGATGTACAAACCTCTATGTCATTCAGAATGGCGCTTTGACTGCTCAGATGTATAGAGACGAGATCCTTTACCTTTTGTTGTGCCCTACACTGGTGCCGTAAGAGATGTGTTCCTTCTGATGGATGATAATCCTCGATCTCATAGAGCTTAAAGCTGAATGAATTGAATGAATGGAGCAGCCATCTTCTTCACAGGACTTAAACCTGATTATCATGTCTGGGATACATTTGATAAATGCATTGCAGCCAGACCTGCATGTCCCATAATGGTTGCAGAGCTGGATATTGCATTTATGTACGAATGACCAAATATCCCTCAAGAGCTGATTGATAACCTTATACTGTCCATACCATGCAGGTGTGCAACTGTACAGTGTGTAAACTGTTAGATGACAGAATTGTGAGGGGGGGGGGGGAGCGGGGAGCAGAGAAAGCAAGCCCCGCCTCACACCCTGGCAGTCGTGGGGAGAGAGGCGAGTGGGGGAGACAAGCCACACCTACGTCCTGCACTGCCGACACACAAACTATGCAGCATGCTTCTGCGAAAGTACAGGTAGCGCACATTGCTTTAAATGTTGGTTGTAAATCAAACAAAGCAGCATACTCAGGAGAATGGTTGATAACGATACCAACTACAGGAATCGCTCACTTAAGTTACGTGTTACACAAAACGGAACACTCAGAACACTAGTATGCAAACAATAAGAAAGCAAACATCTATTGTTGCCTCCCACAGCACTTTGTCAGTAATGTTGGCTGCAACCTCGAAACAAAGACTGCCTGCCGAAGCCACCTGACGTCAGGGCTTAGGAAGAGCTCTGCCATCTAACAGTTAACACACTGTACTGGCCATCTGAGGTCATCAGACACCATATTAGAGGGCAACAAGAATGACATTTTCACTATTGTGGTAGCCCCATTTTCCCCGCTCTAAGTAAATGCCATGTAAACCTCAAGTAAAGAGCTGAGACAGCAAAATATAATACCGTATCACACAAACATTACAATTGTAACCAATATCTGAATAAAACACATTCCCATATGTATAATGTGTATATCATCTCACTTGATCCCCACGTTACCATACACATATTGTGTATGATATCTTACCTGATTCCCTAATTTTTTTGACCAGTGTAGTTTCCCATAATTTTGGCAGTGACCACACCTCTAAGAAAGTTAGTTTTACAGTTTGTATTGGCTGGGTGATCGGCTGGATCTCTTAAAAGGTGATGGAGTCATTGAACATCATGTTGGGGAAAATCCTCTCGAGTGGCTAGCTCGCAGCAATGGTGTTCTATGTCTTCCTTGACATACATCCTCTTCTCTTTTGTCTTTGCTCTGGGAATTGGACTGGCACAGATTTGGTTGCAGCCTACTTGCTCAGGCAGTAGTGCACTACATGACCCGGTCTCCCACAGTGAAAACTCGCCTATTGGTTCCCGTAGGTCCGATCGCCAGTCTTCCTTGGGACATTAACAGGTTCCTCATGCTGCATTGTAGGACCGTGAATATGTCATAGTCTTGAATGTTTCATTGTTTTTTACTGAACTGGACAGTAAGAGTTTGAGCCAGCATTTGTTCCACTTCCTCTCTTATTATCCCTTGAAGGGCCTCGGTTTTTCCAGCACAAACGCCATTTCCCAGTGTTTTTTGAACTACTTCTCTATTCGATGAATGCAAAGAGGAGTTTCTTCCTCTATGGCAGCCATCAATATTCCCGCGAGAGACCACGAACACTGACTACCGGCGTGGCACAGGAGATAGCGTCACGGACTGCGGTGCTGAAGGTCGCCGGTTCCATCCCGTCCACCAGCAAAAATTTATTTCTTTGAAATTAACAATTCCAGAATGTTATACATCTTTCTTATGTTCACTTGTAAATTCTACTTGTTTCTTATGTTAACTGTCCTAATTTCTGGTAAATTCTGTCTGTGTATAAATAGCAGATCACTCTGCCTGAGAGGCAGTCAGTGCTGCGTGTATGTTGAGTTCGTAATAAACGTTCTTTGAGTATAAGTGCTGTGTTCAGTTGCCTTCGAAGTCAAGCCTGCTCCCATTTCAATGCGACATTGTTCGGTGGAGGCGCCGGGTACCCTGTGCAACAGCTGCATCACCTTGGCTCCGATTAGGCAACGTAGAAGCCGTCGCTTACACAGACTAGAACCAGAATACAAGGGATATACCGAGTACATCCTTCTGAAAATTTGTATCATCAAAAGAACCATGGACATGAAATCAACGATAGGCCTGCTGCATATCAGACACCCATTGGTGTTCTCTGAAGACGCTGGACAGGATCCCAATAAATGGCTAAACGGATTCGACTGAGTTGCCAAGTACAACAGGTGGGATCATACAATGTGCTTGGCCAATGTTTATTTCTACCTGGATGTAACAGCCCAGCAATAGTTCAAAAACAACAAAAACAAGTTGAATGACTGGGAAACGTTCCAGGCGGAACTTAAGAAGACGTTTGGAGACCGACAGTGACAAATCCGCTTGGCGGAAGAACAACTGAAGAACCGGGCCCAACGACATGGTGAGCCGACACAATCCTACATACAGAATGTTTTGGCCCTCTGTAACATAGTCAATCCGAACATGACTGAGGCGGACAAAATCATGCACCTGATGAAGGGAATTGCAGAAGATATGTACCAAGCCCTTCTGATAAAAGACGTCACTACGCTATGACAGAAGTGGTCATCAAGTGGTGCCAACGTATTGAAGAGATGCAACAAAGGAGAATTGGACACAAGAAGTATGACCAATTCCCGAATGTAGTCCCTATGGCCATTGTGGATGACCAGCATGACTTCGCTTCTCTCATACGACAAATTGTGAGGGAAGAATTACAACAGTGCATGGCAGCTGGAACTATCAGATTATGGCCATGGATGTAAGCCATGTAAGTCACGAGGAAGCCGATGCTGCTGAGGAAGAGGTATTTCAGACATTAGCTCCTGTCTGCCCCGCCAATCGCACCCGACATGAAGAATGGCATCGCCCTGCTATGACATACGCTGCAGCCGCCAAACGGCAGCCTATGAACCGGCTGACACGGCCACAACCAACTCCCCCAGCAACAATCATGCCCTGCAGAAGAACAGACATCTGGAGGACAGACGACAACACACCACTGTGTTTCCACTGTGGGTGCCCTGGACATGTCGTACGCTACTGCAGAGAGAGAAGGCGAGTATTTGAGGATTATTTTGCCACAAGACGTCAGCCATCAGAGCAGTTCTATCCCAGGCAATCACCTGCTGATGCGTTCAGTCGATGTATGGGAAGAAGCCCATCACAGTACCATAGACGAGGTCGCTCCCCAATGCACCGCAGCCATTCACTATCGCCGTACTGAGGTACCAGCCGCTCCCATAGCTGCCGCGCCCAGGAAAACTAAGCGAGGTGACCATCTACGGAGGTGTGGCCGCTGCAGATAAAATCCTCCATGGACAACAGTCACCAATATGTCGGGAAATCTCATCGACGTCATAATCGACGGCCAACCTGTCCAGGCACTTGTTGATTCAGGAGCATCTTTTTCTATATTGTCGGATAATCACCGCTGCACACTGAAGAAGACACCATTCTGTGATACTGGGGCAACTGTGCTGAAGGTAGCGAATGGAAAGTACGTCCAGCCAGCAGGAACATGTGTCGCAAGAATAACCATCAACAACAGGACCCAGCCGTTTGAATTTGTCGTGTTAACAGAATGTAGTCACAATGTCATCCTCGGATGGGAATTCCTTCAGGCATCCCAAGCTATCATTAACTGTGGAAGATCTGAGCTGCAAATTGAAGAAGTTATTCCTCCGGATACACATAATACAGAATTTTCTGGGAAGTTATTCGTCGTTGACAATGTGACGATACCACCGTTGAGAATGAGAAGAGTTGCAGTCACAAACACAGATAACTGGTTAAACTGTGAAGTTCTTGTTGATAGTAAAACGTTTATCAGGCTCACAAAAGAAATTTACATACCAGCAGCTATCATAAGCATTGCCGGTGGTAAAGGAGACATTTGGATCACAAATTGTCACGAGCAATCACAACTTATCCCCAAGGGACTGTGTATCGGGACAGCTGAACCAATCCAGGACAGTGAGCTCAACGTCATCAATGAAGACCCATACGTTGCTGTTAGTACAGACAACACGCTGGAGGAAACAAATGTGGAACTGCCAATAAGGCCTGGACTGACTAAGGAACAATGCCAGTGGGTGTTTGGTATACTATGCCAATTTTCGGGTGCATTCACACCTCAGCAGGGAAAAAGTCAGACGAAACGGCCTACGATAAAGCACCGTATCAATACTGGGATCATCCGCCAATTAGCCAGCGTTCGTATAGAGTGTCGCCACCTGAAAGATGGATAATTCGGGAGGAAGTGGAAAAGATGTTGCCAGATGACATTATTCAAGCTTCGGAGAGTCCTAGGTCGTCTCCAGTGGTCCTCGTAAAGAACAAGTATGGCACGTGGCGATTCTGTGTCAACTATCGGCGGCTGAACAGAATCACAAAGAAAGATGTCTACCCATTGCCGTGCATTGACAACACCTTAGACTGCTTGAAAGGAGCTACATACTTCTTAACTATGGACATGCAGACAGGTTACTGGCAAATTGATGTTGACAAAGTTGACAGGGAGAAGACAGCTTTTATTACACCTGACGACCTCTATGAATTTAAAGTGATGCCATTTGGATTATGTAATACTCCGGCCACTTTCGAATGCATGATGGACAACTTGCTTCGACACTTTAAGTGGACGACGTGTCTCTGCTATTTAGATGACATTGTCATTTTCTCAAAAACATTTGAAGAACATCTGAGTTGCCTGACAACTGTGTTGAAGTGTGTTCAGGCTGCAGGTCTCCGCCTCAATCCAAAGAAGTGCCTTTTCATCACCAAAGTGATAAAAATCCTGGGGCACCTAGTCAATGGAGATGGTGTCCGTCCTGATCCAGATAAAGTAAGGGCAGTCACAGAATTTCCAACTCCTCAGCATATTCGTGATGTGAGAAGTTTTCTCGGGCTGTGCTCATACTACCGACGTTTCATAAAACGATTTTGTAATAAGGCACATCCATTACTAAAACTTCTGCAGGGAGACGCCAAGTTTTACTGGGATGAGACAAAAGAAAGAGCCTTCCAGGCACTTAAGGAGGCTCTAACTTCCGCACAAGTGCTAGCCTTGTACAACGAGAATGCAGAAACAGAACTTCACACAGACGCCAGTGGTTATGGGATTGGTGCAGTGCCGTATCAATACTGGGATCATCCGCCAATTAGCCAGCGTTCGTATAGAGTGTCGCCACCTGAAAGATGGATAATTCGGGAGGAAGTGGAAAAGATGTTGCCAGATGACATTATTCAAGCTTCGGAGAGTCCTAGGTCGTCTCCAGTGGTCCTCGTAAAGAACAAGGATGGCACGTGGCGATTCTGTGTCAACTATCGGCGGCTGAACAGAATCACAAAGAAAGATGTCTACCCATTGCCGCGCATTGACAACACCTTAGACTGCTTGAAAGGAGCTACATACTTCTTAACTATGGACATGCAGACAGGTTACTGGCAAATTGATGTTGACAAAGTTGACAGGGAGAAGACAGCTTTTATTACACCTGACGACCTCTATGAATTTAAAGTGATGCCATTTGGATTATGTAATACTCCGGCCACTTTCGAATGCATGATGGACAACTTGCTTTGACACTTTAAGTGGACGACGTGTCTCTGCTATTTAGATGACATTGTCATTTTCTCAAAAACATTTGAAGAACATCTGAGTTTCCTGACAACTGTGTTGAAGTGTGTTCAGGCTGCAGGTCTCCGCCTCAATCCAAAGAAGTGCCTTTTCATCACCAAAGTGATAAAAATCCTGGGGCACCTAGTCAATGGAGATGGTGTCCGTCCTGATCCAGATAAAGTAAGGGCAGTCACAGAATTTCCAACTCCTCAGCATATTCGTGATGTGAGAAGTTTTCTCGGGCTGTGCTCATACTACCGACGTTTCATAAAACGATTTTGTAATAAGGCACATCCATTACAAAAACTTCTGCAGGGAGATGCCAAGTTTTACTGGGATGAGACAAAAGAAAGAGCCTTCCAGGCACTTAAGGAGGCTCTAACTTCCGCACAAGTGCTAGCCTTGTACAACGAGAATGCAGAAACAGAACTTCACACAGACGCCAGTGGTTATGGGATTGGTGCAGTGCTTGTACAAGTTCACGAAGGTGCTGAAAAAGTGATAGCTTATATGTCAAGAGTACTCTCAAAGTCCGAGATAAACTACTCTACAACTGAAAAAGAATGTCTCGCGGTTATCTGGGCTATCAACAAGTTACAGCCGAATTTATTCGGCAAAACATTCGCCATTGTGACAGACCACCATTCTTTGTGTTGGCTGACTAGCTTGAAGGATCCATCAGGTCGACTAGCAAGATGGGCACTAAGTCCCCAAGAGTACGATGTCATAGTGGTATTCAATAACGGATGCAAACACAAGGATGCCAACTGCCTTTCGAGAAAATCCATTAGTGGAACACAACAGCATTAAAGAAATTTCAGCCCTCACTGAATTAGACGATGTTACAGCTGAAGAGAGGGAAAATCCAGCACTATTAAAACGATAGAGGCCTTGGAGAAAGGAGAACCGACCAATGGAGAGTTCCAAGTAATAAATGGAACATTGTATAAGAGCAACTACGATCCACTGGGCCCCAAATGGCTACTGGTTGTTCCAGCTCCTCTCCAGCCGGCTATTCTCAAATATTTCCACGATCAATATCCAGTCATCTGACATGCTGACATGCTGTCGATGTACATCGATGTTGAGCAGATTCTGCCAGTCGTGACATTTGCTTACAATACCGCAAGACAAGACACCACAGGCTTTACTCTGTTTTTCCTGCTCTATGGCCGGAAGCTGAGACGACAATGGATACGCTGTTCCCGTTTCAACTGGACGACACTCAGGATGACTAAGTTAAACAGCTCATCACCAGGGTCGAAGAAGCAAGACAGCTGGCTCGCATACGGATGCTGTACGCCCAGGAGAAGGACCGTCAGTGGTATAACGACAAGCACCGACCTGTTGGTAATGTTCCTGATGAAGCCACGACAGGAACGTCTGTTATCGATAATTGTGGAGAAGGGAAGGATTCTCTTGAACTGTCATACAGAGGACCCATGACATGGTCAAGATCCAGGACATTGCAGCTGGCTCCACAGGGATCATAAGAGCGGGTCACTGTTTCTCCAGGAGAGGAAGCAATGCCGTGAGAGACCATGAACACTGACTGCCGGCGTGGCACAGGCGATAGCGTCACGGACTGCGGTGCTGAAGGTCGCCGGTTCAATCCCGCCCACCGGCAAAAATTTATTTCTTTGTAATTAACAATTCCAGAATGTTCTACATCTTTCTTATGTTCACTTGTAAATTCTACTTGTTTCTTATGTTAACTGTTCTTCTAATTTCTGGTAAATTCTGTCTGTGTATAAATAGCAGAGCACTGTGCCTGAGAGGCAGTCAGTGCTGCATGTATGTTGAGTTCGTAATAAACATGCTTTGAGTATAAGTGCTGTGTTCAGTTGCCTTCAAAGTCAAGCCTGCTCCCATTTTAACATGACAATATGACATTCAGAAGTCAATCACATGTTTCATCCAATTCATTTTTGATGTATCGTCTCTGCGTACTGCAATTAAGTTGTTCTTCAGTTTGATATTTCTGTCGCTGTGCATCTCCTAAGAAGTTTTTCAATTCTGCCTGGAATACTGGCCAGCTTGTCCTCAGGGGTTTTCTTTTTTATTATTGCTTGGCAGTCCCACCAAATAGAAATAGAAATTTTGCCAGGCATACTGTATCACCACAGTTGTTGATTTTAGAGATACACTGTCGATTATTGTGTGCAGCGAATGCTTAAAGATGTCTTATGTTGGCAAACCAACGGCATTGTGTTATTTACCGCATTTTCTTCAGCCTCCAACATTTTCCACTCAGTGAAGTATGGCTCAAACTCTGGCTTCTCGCCATGTAAGCAATGGCTCTGTCCTGGCCTGATAGGAGCCACTTAGCCGATGAGGATGTGTATGATCCCAAGTTATCTGTACCCAAAGTCTACACCAGAATAATGTCTCATGGGACATAGCTAGCTGATTAAAGTACACTGGTTTGAACTTAGCCATAAAATGTACAAGCAGGGTGGATCCAAACATAGGACCCTTTGCTTCTGAGTTCAAACCTTCATTCATTACATGACTTTCTATTGAGACATAAACCTTTCTTTCTGCTGTATCAAGCACTTATAGTACTGAACAATGTACTGATCATTATTTGTAATTCAGCTACAGCATTTGCTTTGAGATTTGTGTATGATTGTCACAGCCATCAACACATTTTTGCCTACCACAGACACAATAATGTGCATGTGAAAAGTAAATCGGCTGGGTGGGGCACTGTATATGTAATACGCTCTTATGGTTTTCAATGTGTAATTTATTTCTTGAAGTGAGAATTTTATATGCTTTTATGTGTTTCATGTCCTTTATTACTGTCACTACAGTTACAGTAGTGAGCCATTATAGGAGTCTCTCAGGTCACAGGTTCCTGATCTGATAGTCTCCAATCTGTAATCAATTAATTGTTTGGTGTAGCTATTTAAGCATTGTCATTCTCCAGTAAGTAATGCCATACAATGCAACCTCTAGTCTCAGTTTTGAAGAAGTCATTCAAAAGCCAGTCAACCCAAAATTAAGCTGAGTCCAGTAAGGGGTGACTCATCTTATTAAAGAGGACTAAAATTTTGTATGGATTGACAGTGTCCACACCAACAGTCTGTTTGCCCCTTTTTCTTGCCTAACATACTGGTACTTTCGTTCGCAGAGGTTGAAACAAGTTTTTTTAAGGCAACAATCACAACTGACTTGATGAAATTGCTCTAATTCTGAGCCACCTTGACAACAGAAGATCAAGATATTATTACTGCCCACCACAGGAAACATATAAGAAAGTTTAAATTGGAATTAATCCAAAGTGTCAGTGTCTCATAAGATCAAGTAAGACTGGCGTTGATACAAGAGGACATATCTTCAATATTGACAATGCAAGGTAGACACTGTTGCTGTTCAGGACCAGTAACCACACACTTTGTGGAGCAGCCAGATACTTCTAAAGCTAAAATGATCACAGAGATGTTGTTGGGCACCAATGGACTTAAATGGGATTTTCCATGTGCCCAGGTTAATGAAGTAATAGTGTTGGGCAGTAGTATGGCAAAGGAAACAACTGTCGTGCATGTAGACTTTTACTCCTTGGTGGCAAAAGTTTATTATGTAAACTAGGTGCAATGCTGTCAGAAAGTGGTACCTAGAACAATAGAAGACACTACCACAGAAGATGCAGGAGCTGTTCATCAGCAAATGCCAAGTCATATACTGCAAAACAACTCATGTGGTGATATCCCCACAGATTTGGCAAGCAGTCACAGAACTATACAGCATAGTGCTCTTCCCTAAATGTCAGCATTCAAATGTCTGTAAATCTATCGCACCAAACTGCGTGGTCATCACTCCATAGCTTACAACTACTTAAACCTAGATAAAGTAACCTAAGGACAAACACACACACCCATGCCCCAGGGAGGCCTCGAACCTCCACGGCGAGCAACCGCGTGTGCCGCAGCGAAGCACTTTAGACCGCTTGGCTACTCCACCACGGCTAAATGTCAGTGGCAGACAATCGTAGATGCAACTGAATGCTCCATCAAATCACAACGCCTGTTCAGCAGTGACAGAAAATCTGACTAAAATACCTGATAGACACCAGTTTTGATTTTGGCATTTTATCTTTACCTTCAGTGCATGATGCAGACTGCCAAAGGCATTCTTTTTAAGTGTCACTAAAAATTGACTTACAGAACACACAATGGGTTTACGCCACCCATTCTTTTGGTATTTAACCATTGTGGATGTCACAGAGGCAATTATAGCAGCTGATCTCTTGGTGTATTACAACCTCTTGCCAGACATGGTTGACAGTCACTTGCTCGCAGTGTTACTGGAGTGACAGTTGCAGGGCTTCATCACAGTACAATTGTGCATAGTGCAAAACTGATACATGCATTTGATAAGGAGTATTCCTCTTCCTAAAACAGTTCCTGGCTTTAACTAGGCCTTCCGGTGCACCTAAGCAAGTGGCACACAATATTGTAACAGGGTCTGGTTGTGGGGGAGGGCCTTATGTTATTAAAGATTCATAACATCTTGTCACGATGAACGATTACAGGATGGCAAGAACATTCTCATCAGTTATGGGATGTGAATTCAGACCGCGACTCAAGGCAGAGGCACAAATGAAACAGTATTGTGAACACAATAGACTTTATTGCTTAAAGATACATTTTGGCACCTTTTACGGGTGTATGTGGAAGTGAACGCGCAATGTGCTGCAAAGACTACTGATCTTGGCAGAAGTGCGCCGCCATAATCACACTGCCTGCTGGTAGCGATAGCTCAGTGGTCTGCCGGGCCTAGACGAAAGTGCACCACCCGCATCGCTTGGGCACGCTACCGAACTCGTGTCGCTTGCTGGCGATGTCCCTACAGAAGGCTGCCATCAATGGTGGTGAACTGCCCCTCATGGTTGGTGACTACTGCATGTCCGCATCCTGGCGTGCATGCTCACCACTAGGTAAGTAACACGTTGCTGCTGCTTATGTGTCGTCCTCAGGTGATTCAAAGATGGCGAGACCCCATGAACCAGTTGTCAATCTGTTAACGGCCCACACGCTCGATAACCAGCGCTGCCTGCAACTGGTGCCAATGTGTTCTCCCTCAGTTGATGTGCGCTTTCTCTGCCAAAGTGTATTCTTCTTGAAGTGTATTCTACCCCCTGCCAGTACTGCCACTTGTCCTTGCCTAAAGCCACATTACACAAGGTAGGCTGGCGGGCTGCTTCTGGTCGTTTATCACCACTTCCGACTACCCTACAATATGATGCATCACACTGAAACAACATATGGTCCAACAGTATCCTGCAGGGCTATATTCTGGCACATGATTGCATGGGTACTGTTAAGGCTGAATTCAGTGCAGCGTTAAGAGAAGGTATAACCCGTCCATCAAATAGCTCGTGGTAATCCACCCTGCTTGTTCTGAAGAAAAGAGGAAAAGAGGAGCTGGTGTCCATGTAGTGATTTTAGTGCCTCAACTCTAAGACTGTCCTGTCCCTGATCACTATACAGTGCCACTGTTGCAAGACTATAATTACACATTGCATGGAACAACAATATTCAACATTTTGGACTATTCCAAGGTTTAAACACTGTCTCCTCTGGAAGAAAAAGATCAAAATATGGTAATTATTACCACAAGTTTATGAATTTTGGTGAGTTTTTGGCCACCAAGAAGCAACTCCACTACTACCATATAGAGTTGTTAAAAATTGGAAGAGAATGGCATGCTAGTGAACATGGCCACTGGATATCATCTGTGGCTCCCTGTTGTTAACTGAGGATGTTAAAGTTATTCTAGAGACACCAGTAGAGACTACAATTAAGGAATAATGTCGGTTCTGTGGATGTTGAACTAATACCACTGACATCTCCATTGTGCAACAGAACTGCCCTCATTAGCACCAAAGTTAGAGGCAACATTCCAGTTCAGTGAATGGATGTAATTTGTTCTTCTTTACAAAGCAAGAAATGACAAACCTAGCACTCCTTGCATACTCCAAGATTGACACATCTTTGCTAATAGCGGTAGACATTATCCATACTGCCATTGGCATGGCACTGTAGCAATTGTCAGGCAACAATCTCGACTATTAAATGTGGGGTTTGCATGTAAAAACTGATTGTGTACTTCTCATGTATGTTACCAAGACAATGGAAGTGCAGCTTTTACAACTGAGAACTTCTGGTTGTGGATTAGACAAATACTTCAGCTACAAATACAGGTGAGAGAATTTACAATCTATATGAATTAAAGGACATTAAACTATGCTTTCAAGAGGAACAGCAACAAATACTCTCCAATAAAGCAATCACCTTGAGTTCATAAGCCAGTTTTGTATTAACATTAGGCATATTTTTAGCGATAACAATGTAGTGCTGAAACATATCTCACATTTCAGTGATGTATCAAGACCTACAGATTTTATGGAGCTAGCCAAGGATCAACATAATGATCAAGGGCCACAGACCATCATCATTGATGTCACTAGTATTAAAATTACTACTGGTCATCATTCCCAAGAGAGATGAGCAACTTCATTGTGATGTTTCATAAAACATATCATAATACCTCCTACCAACCATGTTTTGGTGGCAAGTTCTTGACAGACACTAACTTACTACCTGTGTCATCCAGATGTTCATTTAATCTTTGCCCAGTGTTGCAATATTTTGTCTGGTTTAAGACAGAAAGCGCTGCCTCTGGAAGAAGTCACAGGTTGTCTCCATTGTCAGCACTGTAAAGTGTACTGTCACGAGTAAAATCCAGTCAGTAACTTTCCACAAGCAAACCTTAAAGTTTGCACACTTCCATTTTGATATTGTATGACCAATTTCCTCCATCATATGTTCGGCATTATTTACTCACCCTTTACGTACTAGCCAAAGGAATGCCAGTTGACAATATATCTGCAGAAACATAAGTCTTGTCTGTCGGTTCAAATGTCTGTGACATATAACCACTGACTACAGCCTGCAACGTATCAAATTTGTTTGCCCGGCTGGACAGATTTCATGGTAATGTAAAACATGAGACTATCAGCAACCACTCCATCAGCAATGAAATGATTGGACGGTGGCATCATTCACTAAAAGGCAGAAATGATCTATTGCAAAACATTACTATTTCAGGAAAACCTGTTGATACTGGTTCTCTACCAGAAATATCAACACATCATAAGAGCTCTTTCATTAGATAAGAGAGTGCATTGCTCAAATCTGACCTTGTAAGGCCTCAGGCATAGTATACTGCCCTTTTTTTTTTTTTTGTGGTTTTAGGGCGCACAACTTATATGGTCATTAGTGCCCAGCCAAGAACATAGATTTGCTATTATCTCAAAAATTTAAAAAAAGGTGACTGTCAGAACATCAACAAGAGGCTAAAAACGAAAAATACAAGAAAATTAAATGGGTTAAATATCCTTGGATAAGTTGGCCAAGTTGATGAAACGCAAAACTCTAGCAGCTGCTCATGTGTTATCAGCTAAAATTTCCTCCAGAGTAGACGGAAATTTAAGGGCTACACGGAGATGATTAAAATTAACACAAGTCAGTAAAACATGTCGCACTGTCAGCTGTTCACTGCAGGAGCACAGCGGTGCAGGGTCGGCAGATAGCAAGTGACGGTGGCTGAAACGGCAGTGACCGATCCGCAACCGGGCCAGGATGACCTCCTCTCGCCGAGAGGAGCGTGAGGAGGTCCTCCAAGCGATCGGGATCGGTTTTACAGTTCGCAATTTATTGTTGTACATTGAAAACCAGGCACTGTGCCATTGCAACACGATACTCCGGCGAAGAGCCCGTTGAACATCGTCCGATGGGACGCAAAAGGTAGCCATGCGAGGCAAAAGAGCTGCGGCCTTGGCTGCTGTGTCTGCGGTCTCATTCCCGGGCACACCCACATGGCCAGGGACCCACAGGAAAGAAACGTGACAGCTGTCATCTGCTAGCAACTGGATAGAGCGTTGGATCCGATACACGAGAGGATGGTTCGAGAAAGGGTCCTTAAGACTCTGCAGGGCACTAAGGGAGTCAGAACATATGGCATAGAAAGGTTCACGGTGGCGGCAGGTATACAAAACGGCCTGGTGGAGGGCAAAAAGCTCAGCCGTGAAATTCAAGCACCGGTCAGGGAGGTTGTATTGAAAACGGTTGTCCCCAACGACGAAGGCAGATCCGACACCGGCAGTGCTCTTGGAACAATCAGTGTAAATAAATATGGCGTTATCGAACTGCGAATGGAGTTCGACAAGCCTCGAGCAGTATACCAAATCCGGAGTGCTCTCCTTGGGGAGCGAACTAAGTTCAAGGTGAGTGTGAACCTGGGCCTGATGCCACAGTGGCAATGGGCTTTCGCTCAACCGAAAGGTGGAAGGAAGGGTAAAATTGAGCCACTGTAGTAGGCTGCGAAACCGAACTCCAGGTGGAAGTAAGGCAATCGCAGACAACTGATATTGGCGATCGAGTGAGTCGTCAAAAAATAATCGGTAAGATGAATGGTTGGGCATCGACCGCAGGCGGCATGCGTACCGACACAAACGTATGTCGCGCCAAGTGTTCAAGGGTAATACAGCAGCCTCGGCACACAGACTTTCAACAGGGCTGGTATAAAATGCACCGGTTGCCAGACGTAATCCCCGATGGTGAATAGAGTTAAGACGGCGTAGAATCTACGGCCGTGTAGAAGAGTATACAAGGCTTCCGTAGTCGAGCTTCGACTGAACAATAGCCTGGTAAACGTGAAGCAGGACGGTACGATCCGCTCCCCATGATGTGCCACTGAGGACACGAAGAACATTAAGGAATCGGGCACAACGGGCAGCCAGGTAGGACACATTTGTGGACCAGCAAAGTTTATGATCCAACATTAGCCCCAAGAATTTCGTAGTCTCCACGAAAGGGAGAGGAACATGGCCGAGACGTAGAGAACGTGGAAGACATTCCTTGTATCTCCAGAAGTTGATGCACACCATTTTCTCAGTGGAGAATCGGAAGCCGTTTGCGATGCTCCAGGAATATAGATGGTCAAGACAGCGTTGAAGACAACGCTCTAAGAGACACGTCCGCTGGACGCTGCAAAAAATTGCGAAATTGAATACAAAAAGGGATCCGGAAACGTCGGCTGAAAGGCAATCTACGATCGGATTGATTGCAATGGCAAAGAGAGCCACACTCAAGACAGAGCCCTGCGGTACCCCATTCTCCTGGCGAAAGGTATCTGACAAAACAGAGCCCACCCGTACCCGGAACTTGCGATCCGCCAAAAACGCTTGAAAGAAAAGAGGGAGGCGGCCCCAAAGGCCCCATGTGTGCAATGTGCGGAGAATGCCCGCTCTCCAACAGGTATCATATGCCTTCTCCAAGTCGAAGAACACTGCTACTGTTTGACGCTTCTTTAGAAAGTTGTTCATAATGAAGGTCGACAACGTAACGAGGTGATCAGCAGCAGAGCGGTGTCGAAAAAACCGTATTGGATATTAGTCAGGAGGCGGCGAGATTCGAGGAGCCAGACCAACCGAGCGTTAACCATGCGTTCCATCACCTTACA
The DNA here is from genome assembly GCA_026315105.1 of Locusta migratoria. Lineage (NCBI taxonomy): Eukaryota > Metazoa > Arthropoda > Insecta > Orthoptera > Acrididae > Locusta > Locusta migratoria. The sequence goes on along the minus strand of CM048746.1, from coordinate 508,250,387 downwards.
GACGCAGCTCGTCAGGGAAATGGGGCGATAACTGGAAGGAAGGTGTTTGTGTTTCCCTAGTTTGGGGATGGGGACAACAATGGCTTCATGCCAACTTGTGGGAACATGACCTTCAGTCCATATGCGATTGTAGGTACTAAGAAGAAAGCACTTGCCCGCAGGAGAGAGGTTCTTCAGCATCTCAATATGAATGGAATCGGGCCCGGGAGCAGAAGATCGGGACAGGGCAAGAGCACGGTCTAGCTCCTGCATGGTGAAGGCGACGTTATAATTTTCACGATTAAAAGAGTGGAAAGAAGGCGGCCGTGCCTCCTCTACCTGTTTGTGAGGGAGAAAGGCAGGGTGATAATGGGCAGAGCTCGAAACCTATGCAAAGAAACGGCCCAATGCATTGGAAACAGCAGCGGGGTCCACGAGGACTGCGTTCTCCACGGTCAGGCCAGGAATCGGGGAGTGGACCTTGATGCCGGATAAACGGCGTAGGCCACCCCAAACAACCGTGGAGGGGGTAAATCGGTTAAAAGAACTAGTAAAAGCAGTCCAGCAAGCTTTCTTGCTGTCGTTTATGATACAACGACATTGCGCTCTCATACGTTTATAATTGATGCAATTCTCCAAAGTTGGGTGGCGGCGGAAGGTGCGTAAAGCATGGCGCCGGGCTCTAAGCGCGTCGCGGCAGGCTACAGTCTACCAAGGGACCGGGACACGACGTGGAGAAGAGGATGTACGAGGTATGGAACGTTCAGCAGCGGTGAGAATAACCTCTGTGAGGTAGTCGACCTGACTGTCACAGTTGGGAAAATTCCGATCGTGAAAAACAGCCATGGAAGAATAAAGCCCCCAGTCGGCTTTAGAAATGTTCTAACTGGTGGGACGAGGAGATGGGGAATGATGCAGGAAGTGGATGATACAGGGGAAATGGTCACTCGAGTACGTGTCAGAAAGTGCATACCACTCAAACCGACCAGCAAGCTGAGGAGTGCATATTGCGAGGTCTATATGGGAATAAGTGTGTGTTGTGTCTGAAAGGAAGGTCGGTGCACTGGTGTTGAGGCAGACAAGATTGACGTGTTGGAGAAGGTCCACCAAAAGGGAGCCTCTCGGACAAGGTGCCGGAGAGCCCCATAGTGGGTGGTGGGCATTAAAGTCGCCTACCAACACGAAAGGTGAAGGGAGCTGGTCAACAAGGTGTAGCACATCTGCCCTAGTAAGGGCAGATGATGATGGCGAATAAATATTACAGAGGGAAAAAGTAAATGTGGATAGGGTGATGCGGACGGCAACTGCCTGTAGGTGAGTATGCAATGAAATGGGATGGTAATAGACATCGTCTCGAAGGAGCATCAGAACCCCTCCATGGGCTGGGATACCTTCCACGGGTGGCAGGTCGAACCACACAGAGGTGTAGTGGGGCAAGTCTGCACGATCACTTGGACGCAACTTAGTTTCTTGGAGACAGACTAGAAGCGGGCAGTGCATTCGAAGGAGTAGTTTTATCTCCTCCCGATTGGAACGAATGCCGCGAATATTCCATTGAAGGAGCGCCATGATAAAAAATGAGGCAAGAAAAGAAGATAAAAAGGAACAAGCAGGTGGGGTCACCTCGACGGCCGCTGAGGACCGGACTTCAAGGGAGCACTGCTATCGCCATCTAGTGGCAAATAATCATGTTCCATAGGTTCAATCGACGCGTCTGCCATCTCCCGGAGTTGATCAGGAGGGGCAGTTTCCACCGCCGGTAAACGGAGCATAAACGGAGCGTCCCGGTGAAACAGAAGACGGCCGAGGCCGGCAACTGTTGGATGGCGTGACCGAAGAGTCACGCCGCAGCAGGAAAGGGGGGGGTGGCTGTTTTTTCTGGAAGCCTTCTTAGAAGTATGACGGGTTGAGGAAGTGGTTGACGATTGAGAAGTCTGAGTCTTGAGAAAATCTTCACGGACTAGTTCTTTTTTTGAACTCCGGGCAGCAGATTTGGGTGCCCGGGATGTGTGTGAACTGGTCAACGAATTCGCTGTAGAATGGGCAGAAGGGATCAGAGAGGTGGAACGAGCAATTTTCGGGCTAGCCGACCTGACGACAGTGTCACAGAACGTTAGATCGCAAGTCTGGATGCCTACCTCCTTAGTTGGTCGAGGGGAGGCGAGGACCTGGGTGAAAGTACCTGATGGGAGTACAGCAGGCTTCATACTCGCTAATAATTTCCGAGCGGCATAGGTGGAGACCTTTTCCTTCACGCGAATCTCTTGGATGACCCGCTCTTCTTTATAAACGGGGCAGTCCCGTGAAGAAGCAGCTTGGTCACCCATGCAATTAATGCAGCGAGGGGATGGAGGTAGACATTCACCCTCATGAGCGTCTCTGCCACAGGTGGTGCACTTGGCTGCATTGGGACAAGATTTACTTGTATGATTGTACCTTTGGCAATGGAAGCAGCATTTAGGATTTTGTATGTACGGGCGAACGGAAATGACTTCGTAGCCTGCTTTCACTTTAGATGGTAGGTCAACCCTGTCAAAAGTTAAGAAGACAGTACGGGTTGGCACGAGGTCATTGTTGACCTTTTTCATCACGCGATGAACACCTGTGACTCCCTGATCTGACATATAGTTCAATATCTCTTCGTCTGATAACCCATCTAGCGATCTAGAGAACACTACCCCCCGCGAAGAGATGAGGGTGCGGTGAGCCTCCACTTTCACAGGGAAAGTATGTACAAGTGTGGCCCGAAGTAACTTCTGCACCTGGAATGCATTCTCTATTTCGAGTAACAAGGTCCCGTTGTGCTGCCTGGAGCAGGTCTTCAAGGGACCTGCAATCGCATCGACACCCTTCTGAATGATAAACAGATTGACTGAAGAAAAATCCTTATCGTCGGTACGTGATACCACCAGGAACTTAGGAATGTTAGGCAATGCTTTCTGTGGCTGAGAATCATGTTTCCGCTTATGGGTCAGGGTTATAGATGATGTGGAAGGTTTCGTGGCGGAGGTGTCCCCCATGATTACCGGCGTCTCTGATGGCACGCTCCTTCCTTGTGGGGGCCCTCACTGAGGGCGTACCCGACTTAGGTGACTGTTCGAACCTCAGGTCACACCTCCCGAGAACGGATGGAGGGACCAATCGGCATGTTCGGAAGGTATCAGCTCGGGTAATCACCCCTCCCTGGGTCCAGCCTTTACCGGGGGGTACGTACGTGCCCTACATGTCAACCCGGGGCGGGGAGTTACGCCTTACCCCGTCACCGGCTACGCAGAGCATGGGTCGACCTTCAGACACGCACAGGGAGGAAAGAAAGGAGGAAGGAGAGAAAGGGATGAAGCAGGAGGGAGAATCTCAAACGCCGAGGCGGAGATTAAAGGGTGAGTCGAGAACAAGGAGAAAGGAAAAAGAGGGGAAGGCTGAAGAACAGGAAACGAAGAGGACCTAGAAGAGAAGACAGAGGAAGCGAAAAAGAAACCTAGGACTGATGAAAAAACGCCCGTCTCCGGGCGAAGGCACAAACCAGGGGGAAAGAGGGAAGCGGCCTGGGACGGAAGAAAGGTCGCTTCGGCTCGGGGCCCCATGTGCGCCACACACGTACCCACAAAAGAGCTGTGGGCCCCCTGGGGGAAGTATACTGCCCTGTTATGTGCATTTAACAGCTTGCAGTGTGACCATGTGTTTTGGATTTACGGCCACATAAAATAATCAGGATATAAAAGCCTACATATTGTCAACTCTGGAAATTGATTTATAATCCAAAGTCTGGACCCCACTAATATTTTCACAGTGAATCCAAATGAGCCTAGAGTTTGAAGAAGCTGGTCTTCATCATTTACATTTTACTGTCTTGACTCTTCTCTGACATTATTTTGTTGTAGCTGGAAATTTCTATTTCTGATCTACTAAATAATGTAATGCTGTCTGACAGAGCAGATAAATTTTCACAAATTTGAATTTATTTCTTCCATTATCTCTCTACGCCAATGTTTCTACATTAGAATTAAAAATGTGACATTTCATAATAATGAAGCTCAGACATCTTATGTAATTACTATCTATGTACATCTTCTGTGGAGATTAGATGTTACTTCGTGGGCCAACCGCCTATGACAACTAGCTGCACATCAGCCCTCACCTTGTGTACAGTCATCAAATAAAAAAAACCTGTTGAATGGGTTTCTACACCGAGTATCTGAAATCCAATTTATTAAAAAATTTATCCCCATTGAAACTTGTTACACTACAATCTGTTCACAGAAAATGTTCTTGAGAATTGTGCGTCATAATTGCAGTCTTCAATAAGACTTGTGCCAATTAGAGGTACAATTGTTGTGTTGTGTTTGTGTGTGTGTGTGTGTGTGTGTGTGTGTGTGTGTGTGTGTGAAGTGAATCACAGATGTCAAACAGGGACACTGTACCATATATACTCAAGTAATCTGTGCATATTTTTTCCTGAATTTATGAACAAAAAAACTGGGGTGCATGGATTACTCAAATTTAGGTTGATATTACTCCATCTGCAACAACAAAACACACTAGGCAAGTATCACCATGGACAGCGAATGTGCAGTGATGAGAAGTCCCTTACCCATTCTGCCAAAGGCCTCATAAGGGCTTCACAGACACACATTACCCTCCTGACCTAGTCCACAATTAGATTTCCCATACCATATCCCCACACACCAGCAATCCTCCCTTCAGCCCCAGTAACCAGTCACAATGGAGTGTCCTCCTTGTCACCCAATACCACCCTGGACTGGAACAACTTAAATCACATCCTTCGTCAGGGCTTTGATTCTGTCACCATGCCCTGAAATGAGAGACATCCTACCCAAGATCCTTCCGACCCCTCCTAAAGTGGTGTTCTGTCTCCCACGCAACCTCCACAACATCCTAGTCCATCCCTATGCCACTCCTAATCCCAACCCCTTACCACAGGGATCATATCTCCTTAATTTATTACTTTTATATTTCCTTATTTTATCCTATTTTTACTAACTTTATTTTTTCCTTTTTTCCTAACTTTACTTTTTCCCTATTTTTCCTCATTATTCTCATCATTTCAAATCCCCCCATTGACTTTGCACACTCCCTTCTATCTTTTCCCGCCCCTTCCCTTCACTGTATTCATTGCCACAATTCAAATTCCTGCCTATCAGAGCCTTTAAATTCCATCATGCAATGCGGAACTTTCCATCCCCACCTTTACCCAGCATCTTTCCCCTCCACTCCCCACCTCACTCACAGTCTAGCTTGTGTTGCTGGAGTGGCCAGACATGATAGTTGTGTGTGTATAGTGGTCTGATTGTGTGAATGTATGTGTATCTTTTTCTGACAATGGCCATGGCCGAAAAATTTAAGTTGTGTGAATGTGATTATTTATTTTTGTGTCTGTCAGCAGCTCAGCGAGCCTCTTTACGGTGAATTGTTACCTATCCTCCATTTTTAATGTAAATACATATCTACTTTGACAAAGATATATGACCGTGTAGTAACAGTCTCAGCTCCATTTTTTTATTAACGGTTAAGATTCTATAAGCATCCAAGCATTCACTTCAGTGTACTTTTTCACAGTAATACATTACAAATGAAATATTTTTCAGTTTGTTTGATAACATTTAGTAGGTAAAACAGGAGAATATTATGGTGTTGATGCGAGATTCGCACACTCTGGATATGACAACTCTGTGCGCCTCTCTCTCTCTCTCTCTCTCTCTTTACGTGTTCTTTTGAAATTCAATAAACATGTCTGTCTAGGCGTGTTTGCATTTGGATATGTGTGGGTGTGTGTGTATTTGTTTACCTTCCTTTTTTCCCCTAAGGTAAGTCCTTCCAGTCCTGTGATTGGAATGACTCCTTTTCCACTTCCTTAAAACCCATATCCTTCCCTCTCTTCCTCTTTTCCTGAAGAACCGACCAACAGTTGTGAAAGCTTGTTTGTGTGTGATTTTATTTGTCTGTTGACGAGCCTGTCCTTTGGGTAAGTCATCTGTTTTCTATATTGAACTTTCACAACCCTGGATTTCTTCTGCAGAAATAGGCAGGATCGGATAGGTAAAAGGAAAGGATCTTTACTTATTTATTTTGTGGTTTTAGGGCTTACAACTTCTCAGGTCATTACCGCCCAGATTGCAACAGAGATTCGCTCGATCTTGAAAAAAATAGAAAACTACCAGATAGAGTACCAAGAGAAGGCTAAAAACCAAAAAAAAATGTAAAAAGGTTAAATATCCTTTGATAAATTGGCCATATTGATAAAACGCAAAACTCGAGCAGCTGCTCATGTGTCTTCAGCTAAAAGTTCCTCCAGAGTAGACGGAAAGTGAAGCGCTACACGGAGATGATTAAAATTAACACAAGACAGTAAAACATGTCACACCGTCAGCAATTCACCGCAGGAGCACAGCAGTGCAGGGTCGGTGGTTAGCAAATGACGGTGGCTGAAACGGCAGTGACCGATCCGCAACCGGGCCAGGATGAACTCCTCCCACCGAGAGGGGCGTGAGGAGGTCCTCCAAGCGGTCGGGATCGGTTTTACAGTTCTCAATTTATTGTCATGGAGTGAGAACCACACACTGTGCCAGGACAACACAATACTCCGGCGAAGAGCCCGTTGAACATCGTCTGTTGGGACGCAAAAAGTAGCCATGCGAGGCAAAAGAGTTGCTGCCTTGGCTGCTATGTCAGCGGTCTCATTCCCGGGCACACCCACATGGCCAGGGACCCACAGAAAAGAAACGTGACAGCTGTTATCTGCTAGCAACTGGAGGGAGCGTTGGATCCGATATACGAGAGGGGTTGGTGGCGACGATGGATGTATAAAACAGCCTGGTGGAGGGCAAAAAGCTCAGCCGTGAAATTCGAGCACCGGTCAGGGAGCTTGTATTGGAAACGGTTGTCCCCAACGACGAAGGCAGATGCAACACTGTCAGTGCTCTTAGAACCATCAGTGTATATAAAAATGGCATTATTGAACCGCGAATGGAGTTCCACAAGCCTCGAGCGGTATACCAAATCCGGAGTGCTCTCCTTGGGGAGCGAACTAAGTTCAAGGTGGGTGTGAACCTGGGCCTGATGCCACAGTGGCAATGGGCTCTCGCTCAACTCCAGGTGGAAGCAAGGCTATCGCAGACAACTGATATTGGCGATTGAGTGAGTCATCAAAAAATAATAGGTAAGATGGATGGTTGGGCATCGACCGCATGCGGCATGCGTACTGACACAAGAGTATGTCACGCCGAGTGGTCAATGGTAATACAGCAGCTTCAGCATACAGACTTTCAACAGGGCTGGTATAAAATGCACCAGTTGCCAGGCTTAATCCCTGATGGTGAATAGAGTTGAGATGGTGGAGAATCGACGGCCATGCAGAAGAGTATACAAGGCTTCCGTAGTCAAGCTTTGACTGAACAATGGCCTGGTGAAGGTGAAGCTCCCCATGATGTGCCACTGAGGACACGGAGAACATTAAGGGATCGGGCACAACGGGCAGCCAGGTAAGACACGTGTGGGGACCAGCAAAGTTTACGATCCAACATGAGTCCCAAGAATTTCGTTGTCTCCACGAAAGGGAGAGCAATGGGGCTGAGACTTAGAGAAGGTGGAAGAAATTCCTTGTATCACCAGAAGTTTATACACACCGTTTTCTCAGTGGAGAAGTGGAAGCCGTTCTCATTGCTCCAGGAATATAGGCGGTCAAGACAGCATTGAAGACAAAGCTCCAAGAGACATGTCCGCTGGGCGCCGCAATAAATTGCAAAATCATCTACAAAAAGGGATCCGGAAACATCGGCTGAAAGGCAGTCTATGATCAGATTGATTGCAATGGCAAAAAGAGCCATGCTCAAGACAGAGCCGTATGGCACCCCAGTTTCCTGGCAAAAGGTATCTGACAAAACAGAGCCCACCCATACCCGGAACTTGCGATCCACCAAAAATTCTTGAATAAAGAGAGGGAGGCGGCCACGAAGACCCCATGTGTGCAATGTGCGGAGAATGCCCACACTCCAACAGGTATCGTAAGCCTTCTCTAAGTTGAAGAACACTGCTACAGTTTGACGCTTCCTTAAAAAGTTATTCATAATAAAGGTCTACAAGGTGACGAGGTGATCAGCAGCAGAGCGGTGTCTTCGAAAATCACACTGAATATTAGTCAGGAGGCATCGTGATTCGAGGAGCCAGACCAACCGAGCGTTAACCATGCAATCCAGCAAGCTTTTTTGCTGTCGTTTATAACACGACATTGCGCTCACAGTCGTTTATAGTTGATACTATTCTCCAATGTTGGGTGATGGCCGAAGGTGTGTAAAGCATGGAGCTGGGCTCTAAGAGCATCACGGCAGGCTGCAGTTCACTAGGGGACTGGGACGCGACGTGGAGAAGAGGATGTACGAGGTATGGAATGTTTGGCAGCTAAGAGAATAACCTCTGTGAGGTATTTGACCTGACTGTCACAGCTGGAAAAATTCTGATTGTGAAAAACGGCCATAGAAGAATAAAGCCCCCAGTCGGCTTTAGAAATGTTCCAACTGGTGGGACGAGGAGATGGGGAATGATGCAGGACGTAGATGACACAAGGGAAATGGTCACTCGAGTATGTGTCAGAAAGTGCATACACTCAAACTGACCAGCAAGCTGAGAAGTGCATACCACGAGGTCTATATGGGTATAAGTATGTGTTGTGTCGGAAAGGAAGGTCGGTGCACCGGTGTTGAGGCAGACAAGACTGACGTGTTGGAAAACGTCCACCAAAATGGAGCCTGTCGGACACGGTGCTGGAGAGCCCCTTAGGGGGTGGTGGGCATTAAAGTCGCCTACCAACATGAAAGGTGAAGGGAGCTGGTCAACGAGGTGTAGCACATCTGCCCTAGTAAGGATGGATGATGATGGCGAATAGATATTATAGAGGGAAAAGGAAAAGGTGGATAGAGTGATGCGGACGGCAACTGCCTGTAGGTGAGTATGCAATGAAATGGGATGATGATAGATGTCATCCTGAATGAGCATCAGAACCCCTCCGTGGGCTGGGGTACCTTCCACAGGTGGCAGGCCAAAATGCACAGCGGTGTAGTGGGGGAAGTCTGCACGATCACATGGACGTAACTTAGTTTCTTGGAGACAAACTAGAAGCGGGCAGTGCAAACGAAGGAGTAGTTTTAATTCCTCCCGATTGGAATGAATGCCGCGAATATTCCATTGAAGGAGCGCCATGATAAAAAATGAGAGAAGAAAAGAAGTTAAAAAGGAACAAGCAGGTGGGGTCACTTCGACAGCCACTGAGGACCGGACTTCGAGGGAGCACTACTACCGCTATCTAGAGGCAAATAATCATGTTCCATAGGTTCAACTGATGCATCTGCCACCTTCCCGAATTGATCAGGAGGGGCAGCTTCCACCGCCGGTAAAATGCCGGTCGCCGGCTAACAGTAGTGCGTCCCGGCGAGACAGAAGATGATAGGGGCCGACTACTGTTGGGCGGCGTGACAGATGACTCACGCCTCGGCGGGGAAGGAGAGGCACTCTTTTTTTTTGTTGGCTCTTCTGGAAGAGTGATGATGAGATGAGGCAGTTGACGGTTGAAAAGCCTGAGTACGCAGAAAATCTTCACGGACGGGTTCTTTTTCAAAGTCCGGGCATCTTGTTTAGGTGCCCGCGGTTTATTAGAGGTTGATGGAGACTGAACTTTAGAAGCAGCAGGAGGAAGCAGGGACATGGAACGGGCAATCTTCGGGCTGGCAGATCGCACAACTGTGTCAGCAAAAGGTCTTTGTACCTGCAAGTGGTCAAGTGGAGGTGAGGACCTTACTGTATGTGCCCACTGGGAGGACAGTGGGCTTTCGACTCGCCAACAACTTTCGAGCGGCAGATATCAAGACCTTTTCCGTGAACCGAATTTGCTGAATGATCTTTTCATCCTTATATACAGGGCAGTCCCGAGAGGAAGCCGCAAGGTCACCGTTGCAATTAAGGCAGTGAGGGGACGGAGGTGGGCAATCCCCCTCATGGTCGTCCCTCCCACAAGTGATACATTTTGCTGCATTAGGGCAAGATCGACGGGTGTGGTTGTATCTGTGGCATTGGAAAGAGTGTGTTGGGTTTGGTACATAAGGGCGGACGGAGATAACTTCATACCCTGCTTTGACCTTGGACGGGAGTTCAACTCTGTCAAATGTCAAAAACACAGTACGAGTTGGTGTCAGCTGGTTATCTACCTTTTTCAACACCCAATGCAAGGCTGTTACACCCTGATCGGACATATAGGTTTGTATTTCTTCATCAGATAACCCGTCAAGGGATCTCGTGAAAACTACCCCCCGTGACGAGTTGAGCATGCAATGCGCCTTGTGAGATTCAATGAAAAGTAATAAATTACCAACGAAGACAAGACAGTTACACAACTAGCATGGCAATGTTTGTTTATAAAATAATATATTAACTATTTCTCATTTTATTTTCAATTAATCTTTTGTATTTTATCTTGAAGTATTCAGTTAAATCACTTATCTGTGGTATAAGAAATTGCACGATTATGATAAACAGTACAAAGGATGTTTATACTAATATAAAAACGTAAGAAAATATTTGTTTAATGTGTAATGTAATTATTTTGATTTTAAGTAATGTTTTAGAAATGTATTGGCTGAGCGCTGTATGTTGGCAAATCAGTTACAACAGCTCACATGGGGAAGTTGATGACGTAGGGGGAAAAACCCTGGCAGTTGAGTTTTGGCGCGCGCGCGCAAGGGCAGGAAGTGACGAGAGGAGAGCACGTGGAGTAGCTGGCCGGGCGGCGTCGCTCGGCAATCAGTCGGCATGTGGACCTCGAGGTGGAGGTTATAGATTGGTGTGTGGCAATCGCCACATGTGGGTGCTCGTCGTAGACTGCACCAAGTGGAATCGAGTGCTACTGTGTGTTTGTGAATATTTAGCCGGTGGAACAAGGTGTGCATCGCATTGAATTAAAGTGACTGTGATTTGTTAATGTAACACGTGTTGTCGCATAGGCATGAACATAAACGGTGTTTGAGACAGCCACGTGGTGTGAAAACAATTCGCGACAAATATTCATTTTGTTTGGGGGCTCACAAGCTATAACTTTATTTGGTATATGTGTCGACGTACAGACGTATCAGCCACAGGGTTCATATATTGTGAAATAAACAACATAAAGTGAACTTTCACGTGTTTTCAAAAATAGTAGTTAGTACACCCTTTTCTCTCATGAACTTGATTTTATTATGAATTTGTCTTGTTAATCATATGCAGGGAAGGAAAGCTGCAAACGTGTGATATCATCCCCTAGAAATCGAGTCAAACATTCGCAATTGCAGTTCCAGTGTTTTTGCATGTTTAGGAATTTGGTTCGCAGCTGGTGGTTGTGAGTTTTGAAAATTAAACTTTCCGTATTTTAAACTCTCACCCCGACCTTCACCCTCGCATTTGGGGGCTCGTCCGGGATAAGTTCACGTTGGACTTGCTCGGATGGAGAGATTAGGGTGTGTATAGGACAGTGAACAGTAACGAACAGTTGCAAACAAGTGCGCGGATGCGACGGACAATTTCAAGTGTGTGTGGTGGCTGGCAGCAGCGAGCGGTATAAATTCACACTGGTCTTGCTCGAACAGAGAGGTAGGGTGTGCTTAGGACAGTGATAGTGGACAAAACAGCATAATCGGACGATACGTAAACGCGTCGCACGGTTAACGACGGTTGGTGACTGGCAGAGTTCGGGGGCGGGCATCCGTAACAGGCGATCGACGGCGCATCGGCCCTGCAGCAGTGAGCGGCGGCACGCGGGATCCATGCGTTCAAATTTCATCTTCGGCAACGGACAGCAGTGATCGTGGGGACTTCGCAAGTCCTCAACGGAGCGTGGGGGCCCAGCAGCTTCGATTCTACAAAGGATAAGGGATGCAGTGAGGACATATTCCAGCCACAGCTTCTACAACAGATAGCAGCGAGCGTTGGGGACGTCACAGCTCATTGCAGCAACTTGTGGATTAAAAGATAAGTAAAGCAGCTGGCGCTATAAATTCTTGTGTGTTAATCAAACTTTCTTGTGGTACTAAATAATGGAACAGGTTTTCAAAAAGTCGCCAAGCGACGTAGATTCAGAAAGTAGCATACCAGAAAGTCCAGAGAGGGTAAATACTGGGGAAATGTTGTTGACACCGGAGTTGTTCGCAGCCATGTTAGCGAGTTTTAGCTCAAATTTAGAATCAAAAATAGAAAATTCAACTCAAATTTAGAATCAAAAATAGAAAATTCAAACTCAATTTCAAAATCAGAAATAGGAACTGTAAAATCAGAAATAGGAACTGTAAAATCAGAAATAGGAACTGTAAAATCAGAATTGAAAGCAGACTTTAAGGCAGACATTGGGGCACTACAAAATTCAATGTGTGCATTAAAGGCAGAAATAATCACAGACATTGACAAAAAGATAGGAAGTCTAACAGAATGGTTTGATAATAGGGAAAAGGAGGTACATGCCAGAATTGGTGCTATTGAGACTGAGGTAGGAGACAGGTTAGATGCTGTGAAACAAATATGTGATCACAGGATTGAGGGCACTATGCAGGCGTTGGCTGAGGTTGACAAGAGGATGGTGGCAGGTATTGAGGAAACAAAAACTTTGTTGTCAGGAAAATTAGAGAATGTAACTTTAGGAAAAAGATAGAACAAGTAGTGACAGTAAACAATACTGAGATTGAGAAGGTGAACACTAGAATAAATAATCTAGAATTGGGTACTGCATCAGGAAACACTAATTGGTCCATGGTGCAGACGCCTAATGGCAAAAAGTTTTCAGGAGTGGGTAATTATCATCCAGTAGATTTTTTTGGCTGCATGCAAGGACCAATTTGTGCCTGGTATGTCAGACCAGTGTAAAGTGAAGTTAGCAAAGAGAATGCTTGACTGTTCTGCTCAAACTTGGGCAAATCAGTGTGCTGATAAATTTGTTACTTTTGAGGCGTTTGAAAAATTGTTTTTAAATAAGTATTGGGGGGAGGCCAAGCAAGCTAAGATACAAAATGAATTCTTGAACGGGCCAAACTATGTGAAAAGGGAGACAGAGCATGAAGGAATTTTGTCAGGAGGAACTTGAGAAACTAGTGCATTACCTTTGAGTCTTTTAGCAGTAATCTCCACTTTGTGTAGGAGGTTACCTGCAGATTTGCATTGGCAGTTAATTCACCATCCCACAGATTCAGCTGAGAATTTCATTGAATTTGTAGAAAAGATAGACCAGGGTTTAGTTATGGAACGACAGCTCAGGAGAACACAGCATGTGAACCACAATGAAAACAGAGGCAGTAGAAATGTGGGTCACAACCAGGGAAACCACAATAGAGAGAGGAATTTAAATGAAAATTGGAGAGGTAACAATAACAGAGGAGACAACTGGGACAATAGAAGCCAGAGGGGAACATGGGAAAATGATTGGAGAAATAAAAGGCAGGAAGGTGGAAATACAAATGGGGATAACAGTAGGAGAGAAAATCTGAGACAGAATCAGGGAAACTAAGATTTGTTCCAAATGCGGTCCGTTTTGGGACAAGGAACTATTCTAATAATAGGACCAGAAGATGGGATAACAGGGGATCTAATGACCATAATTACAGTAGGAATAGAGATGGCGAGAGAAGGGAGGAAAAATTATGTCACACGGACAGAGATAATGATAGGAAAGAGGAAGTAGGAGTTCACAAGGGCAAGGATAAAGAAAAGAAGGAAGAAAACATAAATAGAGTAAACAAGGAAAGGGAGAAAAGAGAGGAAAGTATGTGTCAAATGGATGCTGTTATAGGTAGTGAGGAAATTTTTGGGGATTGGTTTAGGCAACATGACAAAAGAAAGGCAAACAGGAGGAGAAAAGATAGGAATGAGGACAGTAAAGGGGAATATGATATGCGAAATTTATTTGATAATAACATTATAGAGGATAAAAACAGTGTTGGGTTAGCCATAATTTTGAATAGGTCAGAGGCACAAATGTTGACTGAATGTGAAAGTATGAATGTGAATACTGATGATACTCTAGCCAGCATAGATGTTGTGGAATGTATGAATGAGAGTGAATGTTTTTCTAAATTAAATGTAAATAAATGTGGTCCGGTAGAGACAATAAATGACAATGGACCTAATGTAAATGAAGGCCAAGTTGACAGTGTGGATGCACAAACCAGAAATTTAATTGGGAAAATAAACTGGATTAGGAAGTGGGCACCAGATGATTGGCTATTGCACAAATATGATTACTTGGACAGACTAGGCAAACAATATAATAGGGACCAGACTTATTACAATGTGTTGAAAGAGTTTGTGAATGGGGACAATGAGTACGATCAATTAAGGGGATTAGGCATGTGTACCCTAGATCATGATAAGTGAGGTACATGAACTTATACAGGAGGGGTCAGGTGATAAGGAGAATAAGATACAATCCTCTGTCATTTATAATAGTGAACAATATACATGCATGGATGAAGATGGGTTGAATGTAGGTTGGATTAACAAAGAAGTGCATGACTATGGGACTGATGATTGGATCAGGTTTTTAAAATATTTAAAGATTGTAGAACCAGGGGCATGGGAAAGAGAAAAATGTGCATTTGCAAGAAAAATTGAAGTGTTAAATGCAGGGAACCCAGAATTTGGAGTAACCATTAAGGAGGAGCTGTTTATTCAAGATTTATTAGTCATAAAGGGACTTTGTTTAAATCTAATGTTAGGAAGTGGTTTCCTGTGCAAATATGAAGCTCAGTTGGAGTATAAAGATGAAGTATTAGAATTAAGTCAGGAGGGATGCATGAAGAGGGTGAAATTCAAAAATTTTGTAAGTGATAAAGATTTAATGGCATGTTTACACAAGTAACTGCCATAAACCAGTGTAAATTATGAAATATGAGATTCAATGCATTGTAGATAGTAGGTTAAGAATTTGTGTATATTTGTTCTGTGGTCTGTGTTAGTATCTACTTGTGTGTTTAGATTTAAGCATTGGGGTCAAGTTTACAAGTAATCTTTGTAAATGTTTTTCTTTTGTTGTTTGTGTTAAAACATGTGCTTCTATCAGATTTGCAGTTCAACAGTGGTACATGAGGTAAATATGTATGTATGTATGTATGCCAACATCAAAGGATAGTGGAAGTGGGAGTGTACTGTTTATGTGTGTGTATATGTGAGCAGGGCTGGGTATGTGATGTGAGTTGTGGGGTGACTCGGAGAATGAGAAAGTGGTGGGCATTGATGCAGGCAGTGGGGTCTGTGGCTTAGATAAATTGTGATGAAAATGTCAGCTGACAGTGTTGCATATGTGGGTGTGACTGACCATATGGGTCAGAAGTGAGGAATGTATGTTTGTTGTGGCTGTTTTGGCTAAAGGTGGGTTGGATTGAGAAATGTTTCAATGAGAGAAAGTGTTTGCTCTTTAATGTCTGTCTCTTTGAGTGTTTGGTAGGTAACGTGTCTAATAGGGAATGCTCTGTATTGTTATATTAAACTGATTCTGATAACACATTTTGGTTTCTTTAATGGTGCTCAACTGTTGACTGAACAATTTCTGCAACAACAGTTGACAAGAACTATTTTTCTGTCTAGCCTGAGTATCAATAGGGTTTGGTGATATTTTATTTAAAAATGTAGATGTTTTGTGATAAACTAATTTTGAAATTAGACTTTAACCTTAGAGATTTTATTGTGGGGAATACTTTTGGAAAGCACATGAGGCTGATGACAGGGATCCAAATTTAAATCTCACACCAGCAAAAATAAATTTTTTGGTGCGAGGGGGTAGGATCTGTATTTATGTTTGTAGGTGTCATTATGATGGAAGAGAAAATTCTCTATAACATTCTTTTGGTATTATTATTTGAACATTAAGATATATTTTAACACAAGCAGTTTGTTGGTATTGTATTTGACGGAGTAATACTCCAAGTATGCCACATATTTTCTTGTCTGTTTCATCTGAAGCTATGGCTGATGAGAGTGCAGGCATGGTGGTTTGGGTTAATCTGATAATGACTAACACCAGCCACTTTCAGTTCTTAATTCTGTTGATTTACATGTTACTGTACATGTCTCAATGCTTAGTTTCAATTGCACCAAGTCTGGATGGCAGAGGGGTGGGATACAAATTCAACCGAATCCTGGTGTCCAGACAAACTTTTGTCTATGTTGACTCATGAGTGCCTTCTGCTCTTCCTGTTCCATGTAGGGTGCATATGATGTGTGTGAACAAGAACGCTTGATCCAGTGCCATGAATCTAAGCTGAACAGCATGTTGGTTGAAATGACGGAGACATAGGACCATACACCATGGACCAGAGTTACTGCAACGATGACTCTGGTGTTCTCAGTGTCAAAGTGGTGAGAGATTTCCTTTAAACAAGTGGAGTGTACACCGTCAAAAGTTTTTATAGTGATAATTCTAGTTTTTCCATGTAGAACAAGGTCCTCTAAAGACTAAAGGTTAATACTATTATAAATTTGGTGCCAATTCTGTATATAAACAACAGGCACACCTGATATTCATGGATGTAATTAGTTATAAGGATTCTTTTCTTAAAAATATGCACACACTACAAGTGATCTTAATGGTACAAATATTGGGAAATTTTCTCACTGCCCTGTTTATTTTTTATTTATATATATATATATATAATTTTATTTTATTTATTTATTTTTTTTTTTTTTTTTTTTTTTTTTTTTTTTTTTTTTTTTTTTGCATTAGTTGAGGTCATAATAGGCATAGTGTTTGAGTCAATCCGATTCAATAATTTTGTAATTTTAAATTTTTCTCATTTGAAAGTATTAATTTTGGTGCTACTTGCGCCATCCTGCACCTGGTTTGGATGCCGCAAGTGGGGGTATTGTGAGATTACCACCTAATAGAAATACCGGTAATCAATAGCATTTGATAATTAAACAGTATGAAGATCACTGCAAACATTGACCATGCCAATGCACTAAATGTTACACAATTTTAATCTTATTAATTATGGTAGAAATGTATATACACAGTTGGGTGACAACATTTATAATTAGGCCATAGGTAGAAATTCTCCACGTTGAGATTTGCTGTGTGCTTGTAGCTGACGGGAGGCCAGCGAGCAGGCCGACGTTGGTGGCTTGTTCCAACTTAGAATTTTCCAAGTTCGTTTCCGGTGAGGGGAGAGAGGGACAATGGCGAGTGCCAGGCACAGTGCAATGCACAAATATTGTAATACTACTGGCATTTGAAGTAATACGATGCAGTTAGGAACCTTTAAGGCCCTCATTACAAAATAGCCTGTTGGTAAATAATACATTAGCTGATATAGTCACATCTAACGTAATATGTTTAATTGACAATGAAAAGTAATAAATTACCAACGAAGACAAGACAGTTACACAACTAGCATGGCAATGTTTGTTTATAAAAATAATATATTAACTATTTCTCATTTTATTTTCAATTAATCTTTTGTATTTTATCTTGAAGTATTCAGTTAAATCACTTATCTGTGGTATAAGAAATTGCACGATTATGATAAACAGTACAAAGGATGTTTATACTAATATAAAAACGTAAGAAAATATTTGTTTAATGTGTAATGTAATTATTTTGATTTTAAGTAAAGTTTTAGAAATGTATTGGCTGAGAGCTGTACGTTGGCAAATCGGTTACAACAGCTCACATGGGGAAGTTGATGATGTAGGGGAAAAAACCCCGGCCGTTGAGTTTTGGCAAGCGCGCGCGCGCGCGCGCGCGTGCGCGCGCTAGGGCAGGAAGTGACAAGACGAGAGCACGTGGAGTAGCTGGCCGGGCGGCGTCGCTCGGCAATCAGTCAGCATGTGGACCTTGAGGTGGAGGTTATAGATTGGTGTGTGGCAATCGCCACATGTGGGTGCTCGTCGTAGACTGCACCAAGTGGAATCGAGTGCTACTGTGTGTTTGTGAATATTTAGCCGGTGGAACAAGGTGTGCATCGCATTGAATTAAAGTGACTGTGATTTGTTAATGTAACACGTGTCGTCGCATAGGCATGAACATAAACGGTGTTTCCGACAGCCACGTGGTGTGAAAACAATTCGCGACAAATATTCATTTTGTCTGGAAGCTCACGAGCTATAACTTTATTTGGTAAATGTGTCGACGTACAGACGTATCAGCCACAGGGTTCAAATATTGTGAAATAAACAACATAAAGTGAACTTTCACGTGTTTTCAAAAATAGTAGTTAGTACACCCTTTTCTCTCATGAACTTGATTTTATTATGAATTTGTCTTGTTAATCATATGCAGGGAAGGAAAGCTGCGAACGTGTGATATCATCCCCTAGAAATCGAGTCAAACATTCACAATCGCAGTTCCAGTGTTTTTGCATGTTTAGGAATTTGGTTCGCAGCTGGTGGTTGTGAGTTTTGAAAATTAAACTTTCCCTATTTTAAACTCTCACCCCGATCTTCACCCTCACATTTTTGGAACGAATGCCGCAAATATTCAATTGAAGGAGCGCCATGATAAAAAACAAGAGAAGAAAAGAAGATAAAAAGGAACAAGCAGGTGGGGTCACCTCGACGGCCGCTGAGGACCGGACTTCGAGGGAGCACTACTACCGCTATCTAGAGGCAAATAATCATGTTCCATAGGTTCAACTGAAGCATCTGCCACCTCCCCGAATTGATCAGGAGGGGCAGCTTCCACCGCAGGTAAAATGCCGGTTGCCGGCTAACAGTAGTGCATCCCGGCGAGACAGAAGATGATCGGGGCCGACTACTGTTGGGCGGCGTGACAGATGACTCACGCCTCGGCGGGGAAGGAGAGGAACTCTTTTTTTTTTTTGTTGGCTCTTCTGGAAGAGTGATGGTGAGATGAGGCAGTTGACGGTTGAAAAGCCTGAGTACGCAGAAAATCTTCACGGACGGGTTCCTTTTTCAAAGTCCGGGCATCTTGTTTAGGTGCCCGCGGTTTATTAGAGGTTGACGGAGACTGAACTTTAGAAGCAGCAGGAGGAAGCGGGGACATGGAACGGGCAATCTTCGGGCTGGCGGATCTCACAACTGTGTCAGCAAAAGGTCTTTGTACCTGCAAGTGGTCAAGTGGAGGTGAGGACCTTACTGTATGTGCCCGCTGGGAGGACAGTGGGCCTTCGACTCGCCAACAACTTTCAAGCGGCAGATATCAAGAGCTTTTCCGTGAGCCGAATTTGCAGAATGATCTTTTCATCCTTATATACAGGGCAGTCCCGAGAGGAAGCCGCAAGGTCACCGTTGCAATTAAGGCAGTGAGGGGACGGAGGTGGGCAATCCCCCTCATGGTCGTCCCTCCCACAAGTGATACATTTTGCTGCATTAGGGCAAGATCGACGGGTGTGGTTGTATCTGTGGCATTGGAAAGAGTGCGTTGGGTTTGGTACATAAGGGTGGACGGAGATAACTTCATACCCTGCTTTGACCTTGGACGGGAGTTTAACTCTGTCAAATGACAAAAACACAGTACGAGTTGGTGTCAGCTGGTTATCTACCTTTTTCAACACCCTATGCAAGGCTGTTACCCCCTGATCGGACATATAGGTTTGTATTTCTTCATCAGACAACCCGTCACGGGATCTTGTGAAAACTACCCCCCGTGACGAGTTGAGCATGCGATGCGCCTCTACCTGGACAGGAAACATGTGTAGCAACGTAGTCCGTATTAGATTTTGCACCTAGAAGGCACTGTCCGCTTCCAGCAACAATGTTCCATTGCGCCGATGCAAACAGGTCTTAACCGGGCCAGCAATTGCATCAACACCTTTCTGAATGACGAAAGGATTTACAGAAGTGAAATATTTACCATCAGTTCGAGAGACAACTAGGAATTTCGGGAGATTGGGCAAAGTTTTCTTATGCTGAGGCGAATCAATCTTTCTTTTTTGGGTCAAAGTCACAGAAGAAGAGAAGGAAGTCCATGCGGAAGTGTCCCCCGTGATTACCGGCGTCTCCGATGGCGCGCTCCTTCCTAGTGGGGGCCCTCTCTGAGGGCTTACCCGCCTTAGGTGATTGTTCACACCTCAGGTCACACCTCCCAAGAACTGACAGAGAGACCAATCGGCATGTTCGGAAGGTACCCCGTCACCTGCTATGCATGATAATGCGTGGGTCGGCCTTCAGACACGCACAGGGAGGAAAGAAGAAGAATAGAGGAAGTGAAGAGAAAGAAGTGTCTCAAATGCCAATGCGGAGACTAATGAGGAGGAGAGGAAGGCTATGAAAGTACAACAAGGAGAGAAACACAGAAGTAAAGGTTATGAAAGGAAGAAACCAAGGAAAAAGAAAGACTAAGACAGGAAACCACCTTGACTCACAAAAGAGACCCATCTCTGGGCGAAGGCATGAACCGGGAGGGAAAGTGAAGCAGCCTGGGACGGAAAAAAGGCTGCCTCAGCTAGGGGCCCCGTGCGTGCCACACACGTACCCACAAAAGAGCTGCGGGCCACCTGGGGGGATGGGGGGATAGGAAGGAAAGGATGCGGGTTTTTAAGGAGCGAGTGAGGAGTCATTTCAATTCCGGGAGAGGAAAGACTTACCTTGGGGGCAAAAAGGTAAACAACACACACACACACACACACACACACACACACACACACACACACACACACACCGAGGCAGACATATGTAAAAAGCAAAGAAATTGGACAGAGATGCCAGTTGAGGCAGAGGCTCTGTCCAGAGACCAGGGGCAAAGATGGTGTTGATAGGTGGGCAAGAATTTGAAATTACCGGAGGTTGAGACCAGGTGGGCAACGGGAAGAGGGAATATGCTGAAGGGCAAGTTCCCATCTCTAGAGTTTGGAAAGTTTGGTATCAGTGGGAAGTATCCTGATAACCCAGACAGTTTAACAGTGTGCCAAGATGTGCTGGCCGTGAACCAAGGCACGCTTAACCACAGGGTGATCCTCATCACCAACAAACACTGTCTGCCTGTGACATTCATGTGAATGGACAGTTTGTTGCTGGTCATTCCCACATACAACACTTCACAGTGCAGGCATGTTAGTTGGTAAATCACATGGGTGCTATCACAAATGGCTCTGCCCTTAATTGTGTACACCTTCCAGGTTACAGGACTGGAGTAAGTGTTGGTGGGAGGGTGCATAGGACAGCTTTTACACTGGGGGCAGTTACATGGGTAGGAGCCAGAGGGTAGGGAAGGTGGTTTAGAGATTTCATAGGGATGAACTAGGAGGTTACAAAAGTTAAATAGGTGGCAGAAAGACACTCTCGGTGGAGTGAGAAGGATGTCATGAAGGATGGATCTCATTTCACGGCAGGATTTAAGGAAGTTGTATCCCTGCTGGAGAGCCACATTCAGAGTCTGATCCATTCCCGGAAACTATTCAGTGACAAGAGGGGCACTTTTTTTTTTTTTTTTTTTCCGGTGGAAAGCTCTCGGTTTGAAAGGATGAGGAAGCGGGATGTGAAAGCTGTTACCAGGTTGTTGGGTTTACTGGTTCAGGGATTCAGGACAGGAGAAGACATGTTTGCCAAGAATGGATGGTGACTGTCATAATGGAGTTACTGTGTTTGTTGGTGGGTTTGATGTGGATGGCTGTGTGAATCTGGCCAATGGGTAGATGGAGGTCGACATTGAGGAAAATGGCATGGGATTTGGAATAGGAGCAGGTGAATGTGATGGGACCAAAGGAGCTGAGGTTGGAAAGGAAATTCTGGAGTCCCTTTAGTTGTTGGTATGTCTGGCCCTCAAAAGAAGTTGTGGGTTACGATGAAGCTGGCTAGGGTATTAAGGAAAGAGGTTTTAGGTAGGGTTGCAGTTAGTTGGCGTTAAAGGAAATACTCCATTGCAGTGAGGCCCTGGGCATGTGGGATGTTTGTGTATAGGGAAGTGGCATCAACGGTTACTAGGATGGTTTCCAGAACTAACAGTTTGGGTAAGGGTTTCAGGCAATTGAGAAAGTGGTTTGTGTCTTTGATGAAGGATGGGAGACTGCACATAATGGGTTGAAGGTGATGGTCTATATGGTCTATGTAGGCACAGCTTCATTCTGTGGGGACTTGGTAACCAGCCACAATGGGGCGGCCTGGATGAATAGGTTTGTGAATTTTAGGAAGTAGGTAGAAGGTGGGGGTGCGGGGTGTAGGAGAGGTCATGTGGTTGATGGACTCAGGTGAAAGGTTTTGTAGGGCCTAAGGCTGTGAGGAGTCCTTGAAGCTATGCCTGGACATCAGGAATGTGACAAACTTTGTATGCGGTACTGTCTGTAAGCTGACACACATACTCCCGATGATCAAGTATCATGGCTGTGGATTCCTGGTCCGCCGGGAGAATGACGATGGAATGGTCAGCCTTCAGATCATGGATAGCCCGGGCCTCAGCTGCAGTGTTGTTTGGAGTTGGATTAAGGTTTTTCAGGGAAGATTGAGAAGCAAGGTTGGAAGTGAGAAATTCCTGGAAGGTTTGAAGAGGGTGATTTTGAGGAAGAGGAGGTGGGTCTCACTGTGACGGAGGATGGAACTGTTCTAGGCAGGGTTCAATTTGAATGGTGTCTTTAGGAGGAGGAGTAGGATCATTTTCCTTAGTGGCAAAGAGATACCTCCAGCAATGACTATGAGTATAGGACAGTAAATCTTTAACAAGGGCTGTTTGGTTGAATTTTGGAGTAGTGCTAAAGATGAGGCCTTTGCAAATGACAGAGGTTTTAGACTGGGATAGAGGTTTAGAAGAGAGGTTGGCTACTGAATTGGAATGTTGTGGTTCCGGATTGTGTTGATTAGAATTTTGAGGTTTGTGGAGCTGGGAGCGGGGGATTGAGTAGATGGGAGAGACTGGGTTTGTGTGCAATAAGAGGAGGTTGAGGTTTGTTGGAGAGGTTGTTGAGGGAGAGTGTATTGCCTTTCCAGATGTGGGCAACCAGGAGATAGGATAGTTTTTTTAGGTGGAGGGCGGCATGTTGTTCTAATTTGCGGTTGGCCTGAAGGAGGATGTTCTGAACTGCAGGTGTAGATGTGGGAAAGGTTGGGGATTTTAATTAAGGACAGGAGTTGACAGGTGTGTTCATTGGCGGAGTTGAGGTGTAGGTTAAGGATTAGGCAGGTGTGGCATATGGGTCTGCTTCAGTCCTGAATTCTTGAACCAGTACACCAACAACCTGATCACAGCTTTCACATCCCGCAGCTACCATCTTGATGTGGTACAGAAGCAAATTGCCAGGGCCACTTCCTCATCCTACCAAACCCAGAACCTGCCACAAAAAAACCCAAAAGTGCCCCTCCTGTCACCGAATACTTTTCAGTACTGGATCAAACTCTGAATGTGGCTCTCCAACAGGGGTACGACTTCCTTAATCCTGCCTAAAATGAGATCCATTCTTCATGACATCCTTCCCCTTCGTAACCTCCTAGTTCATCCCTATGAAATCCTCAAACCACCTTCCTACCTAAGGCTCCTACCCATGTAACCACCCCCAGTGTAAAACCTGTCCTACGCACCCTCCCACCAACAATTACTCCAGTCCTGTTACCCAGAAGGTGTACACGATTAAGAGCAAAGCCACTTGCGATAGCACCCATGTGATTTACCAACTACAGGATCACCCTGTGGCTAAATATGCCTTGGTGCATGACCAGCACATCTTGGCACACTGTTACACCATCTGGGTTATTTGGATACTTCCAACTGACACCAATCTTTCAGAACTCTGGAGATGGGAACTTGCCCTTCAGCATATTCTCTCTTTCTGTTGCCCACCTGGTCTCAACCTCTGGTAATTTCAAATTCCCAGCCACCATTAACCAACATCTGTGCGATCTCTAGACAGAGGCTCTGCCTCAACTGGCATCTCTGTCCAACTTCTTTGCTTTTTACATGTGCCTGCCTTGATGTGTGTGTGTGTGTGTGTGTGTGTGTGTGTGTGTGTGTGTGTTTACCTATCCTTTTTGCCCCCAAGGTAAGTCTTTCCTCTCATGGGCTTGGAATGACTCTTCACGCCCTCCTTTAAATCCACATCCTTTCCTTTTCCCCCTCCTACCTTTTTCTGAAGGAGCAACCCAGGGTTGCAAAAGCTCAGCATATGTGTGTGAGTTTGTGTGTTTTGGCAAGATTAATCTAAAAATAAGTTAAGTAACTTTAAGTAGACTCCCCATGAAACTTTGTATCAGTTTTGGTGCTCATATTGAGAGGATAATTTGCACTTTAATTTTATTTATTTATTTACTGGTCCTGTACTGAGCACAATGGATATTGGACCATTTCAATATACTTCACAACAACTAAAAGTAAATTTACAATATATTTTGATTATTTTTTAGTCTATACATTTTACTATACTATTTTAGCTGGTACTGAATTTTTTCCTCTAGATACTCATCTACTGAATAGAAACAGTACTTCACCAAGTAATCCTACATGGCAATTTTAAATTTGTTTGTGTCACTGTTTTTATGGCTTTGGGTAAATCATTATATATTTTAATTCCAGGATGTCGTATTCCCTTCTAAAATAGTGTTGTATTTGTCTGTTTTACGTGAACATCATTTCTCTGTCTTGTGTGGTAACTGTGTATCGATTCATTAAGAGTGATGCATGGACTACTACAATTTAATTTTTCTTTTATAATAATTACATTTTCTAATATGTAAATGCATGGATGTGGGAGTATTCTATTTTTCTTAAACAGTGGCTTACAAGATGTTCTTTGGCCTACCCCTTCCCTTATTCTAATAATCTTTTTCTGTATTTTAAGAGTTTTTAAACTTACTGTTTTCCCAAAATACTATGCCATATTTCATTTGTGTGTGGGCATATGCAAAATATATGGGTCTTAGTTATCATATGATATGCAGTTCTTTAATGTTTGTATGATGAAACATGTTGTACTTAGTTTTTTGTTGCTATATTGTACATGTGTATCCCTTTTTATATTCTGCTGGATCCATATTCCAAGAAATTTTGTGCTGATTGTTTTTTTTAAATTGTTTTCCCATTTATTTCAATATGGGGATTAGCTGGTGACCTGTTCTGAGAGGTATATATATCCATTGCAACAGTTTTTTTCTAAATTTATAATTAGACCATTTGCATCAAAGTAATCTCTGATGTTTTTGTGACAGTTGCTTTCAAAGCTTTCTTTTTCACTTCCTGTAATTAAAATGCTAGTGTCATCTGCAAATTGGTAAACTTTTCCATTTGTACTGTTTACATACAGTAAAAAGAGAACTGTACCTAATATTGAACCTTGGGGAACTCCGTGTTTTATCTCCAATAAATCAGAATGATAGGTACTGACTGTGCCATTTACTTCATGTGCTATCTCAATGAGCTGTTATCTACTATGAATGTATGATTTAATCCAGTTATGTGATGTTCCTCTGATACCTCAGTTCTGGATCTTACAGAGTAATTTCTCATGATTGATGGTATCAAATGCTTTTGATAGGTCTAAGAATACGCTTGTTGTATGTTCCCTTTTATCTAGGGCCTTTTCTAGTACTTTTGAAAATACAGATAAGAGGGAAACAGGCCTATAGTTTGACACCTCCTCCTGGCTTCCTTTTTTTGTGAAGTGGTTTGACTTTAGCCATTTTGAAACATGTTGGAAAGCTGCCAGTTGAGGACAGGTTTACAAGTTGAGTCAGTGGTTCAGAAAGTAAGTCTACACATTTTATTACAAGAAAATCTGGTATGTTGTTTATTCCCAACGAGTGTTTTGATTTTAGAAGTTTGATTTCCTGCTGCACTTCCCGTACATTGGTTGGGATGAGAAATATCGATTTATCTATTGTTTAATTTTTGAAGCTACTTGTGATGGGGGTTATGGGTGACATTTTTCTCAACAAGTTTTTCTGCTACATTTAAAAAATAACTGTAGAACATATTAGCTACATATTTTGGTTTACTGGTAGTTTGCATATACATGACGTTAGCAGCGGAAAAATACCAACCAGAAGTGCCTGTAATTTCGCAGTCAGAAGTATCATATCTGTGTCTTCAAGATCTTTGAATAGGCTACGCAAAGCAAAGTGACAGCTCAAAATGAAAACAAAGTAGACGATCATGCTATTTTGTTTTGACACTTGGGTAGCGTTTACTTCAGTCTGTTCATTACTCATGAAATAGCTTGGTGTTTCTTTAGGTATTATGTAATTTTCTTTCCTGTCCGAGTGAAAAATAACTGTTTCACAGACAGTACGTATCCTTCAGTGACTATTAAACTACTTATTTTTTTAAATAAATATTCAATAATAACGTTCTTTAAATCGTGTAGCCAACCACAATCTATGTTGTACATAGGCTCTGCTTGTTTCTGTCTAGGAGTTTTCAGCCAACGTTTGTTTGATTTTACAACTTACGTTTCGCTACCACCAATTTAGATTCAGATTGGCTAGCGCTGTTGAAATTTTATACTTCATTGCTCTTGGAGGGTGAAACTTGGGCAATGTTAGCAGCTCATAGTGTGGCGAAACGTCTGACTAACCTCAAACTTCGACAGAAAATCTTGAGACAGATGCCAACGGACAACATGTCAACAAACTGCCATGAAAGCTTAAAATGTTCAATAATTAAGAACTTGGGAAACGTCTTTAAACATCTGTGTTTCTCAGTATCTTGAAGCTCCAGTAGCTGCGACCGTTTTTTATCTTATAATTGACGATACCAATAGATTGTTTGGATTGTACCTACCTTGTACGCACAATAAAACATTTTAATGCACACTGTGTCATTAGCCTCTGTTCTGTAGATGAATAAGAATCTGCTTATAAAATATTTGTATTATCACATTACTCAGACAAACCTGTGTTAGGGTATCAACGTTTTCTTTATCAAGGACCCCACCAATGAATAATGTCTACTGTCAAGTCTCAAATACTGAAATATTTATCCTTCTCAGTGTACTTTGTTAAGTGATATTACCCATTCGAAAATATTATTACGGTACACTTACAGTGATTTGTCATTAGGACAGTATTCCCCTAAACACACACTCGGAAATCGTCACATATTCGGAAATTACTATCCAAATAACTGTTTCGTCCTTTGTTTTCTAATCAGTTTTAAATGTAAATAACACACAGAAACGTAGAACTAACTTTTAATACAATCAGAGAAGTTCATTTAAAGACGAAAAAAAAAAAGGTACGAGAAGACACGATTCGAACATACACCCATACATAATACAAATTACGAATCCACAACGCTGTCCATTACGCTACGATGACATGAGCTAAAAAGGTGCTAAGGATTACTTATACCTACATTTGAAAAGTTACCTTGTTAATTTGTTACAAACTATTATTTATTTATAAGGTAAACGTTTTCATGATTACTCTTAAAGGCATCATAATTGCATTCTGAATGTTTAACGTTCACAATTTCTGAATAAGCTCAATTTGAAATGGCGCCTGTCACATCGTGCCAAAGATTCTATCCTTGCTGTGTATATTCTCTGGTCCAAAACGGAAGTGGTATTTTTCCGCCGCTAACGTATACTGTTTGCATATTTTCATTCAACTGTATGTTCTTGATTTTAGTTTTGTTATTTCCCATTTCCTGTCTTAAGTTGGACTTTAATTAAGTCCAGAAACTGAGCAGGCATTAACCATCATTTACAGTACTTGATGGAGCCAATTAGATAACCCGTTAACTTATCTTGTAAAAAAATGTATTTGCTAATACAGTTTCAGATAATTTGACTTATCAATAACACAAAAATCCTCAAATTCACATTCTGACAAAGTTTTCTGATACAATTTTTTTATTAATTTACTTATCACGTTAAACTTATGATACATAATCACAATTTGTGGCAGCAACATTTTGAAAATGCTGATACAAAGATTAGATGTAATTAAAGGACATAAATCAAGTTTGGACAATACAAATGTTTTCTTTTACATATTGTGTTCACAAGATGAACAACTACTATTATTACAAAAATATTAAAATACTTTCAAAGACTAGCTCAGAATCACTATATTTTGCAATATATTTAGATTTTTCCAAAAATATAACACTTCTAAAAAAACTATTTAAATGCATCAAAGTAACAGTATAAAATACTGTTCTATGCTTTCCATATTTTCATATATATACAAAATCAAATATCTTCTGCTGCTTTATGATTTTTAAGCCAGTGTAACATATTTACACATCACATACTAAATTATCAAACATCTATTGGAACTTCACATATACATAATTATACCTTCTATATCTCACTGATTTTTAAGGTTTAGGAACAACAAACAAAAATTATGAACATCATTAGTCAGTAACAATATTCTATATGCACAGCACAAACTTCTATGATGTGATGAGTTGAAAGTGATGCATGAATCATTGTGAAATAACAACAGTTAGAAAATGAAAGACCAACAAATTCTGAATTGATGGAGTGATGAACAAAAATTATAAATTACAGTATGTCATGGCAAGGCTGTGAAGCATAATGCGTTGATTCCTTTGGACAGCAGAAAACAGCTGAAAACTCTGGTAGTTGTTTAAGAACAACAGGTATTCTGCAACAAAAAATACAGATAAAACTTCATATTTCATCAATAATAAATTGAATATTATCAACAATTCTATAAGTCTGTTTCCTCATGAATCAAGACACAAAGTTTTCTATCCAATGGATAGTTTCTATTTATCCTAAAGGGTTACACAAAGGCATTTGTGGGAAAAATGCAGTGTAGGCTGAATGAATTCTAAACAGTTACTATGAATTTAAATAGTTGTAGGAATTTTTAATCATTACTTCTTTCTCTCAAAATAATCCTCTATATAGTGTACCACACAATGTAAAAACCTCTAATACAAGTAATTAGTAAAAGGTTCAAGATATCAAGTAATGGTTGGTGGTAAGTGGCATACAAATGGAGTAGGTTGTATAGTGCAGAAGTTAGGTTGTATAGTGCAGAAATTTTTAACAATGACATATTTTATCAATGGAAATTTTGAATGAAAAAGTTTCCTCTTGATAGTAGTAGTTTACATTAATGTTTGCAAACATTACAAAAAGATTTTGGCTTTACATACCGCTATTTATCAATTATTTTCGAAAATATTTTATGATAGGATAACATGAATTATATAACTCTTTAAGAACAATGGTCACACTAAAGATCATTATTGAAAACAGAACTGTGTTGTTTCAGTTATTCAGACAAAGTTAAGTGTGTTAATGTAAAATGATTGTCCATTTACCTAGTGTAACTTGCAATGAACCATGGTAGATACTAAACCTTTTTATTAAGAGTCAGGGGTGTCCATAACTTACAGTACACCCTGAACATATCCATAGGAGAGTGGGGCTAGAGTGGCCACGGGGTAAGAGTGGACATACAATTATTTCAAGGATATAATCTTTGGATTTTTTTTTCTTGTTGGTAGTACCACAAAATGTACTAAACAATTAACCAAAATTTGGTGCCAGTCTGGTGATTGTTGTGGGCAACAGAAGTGAAAATAAAATTTCAGTACTTTTGTATTCAATTTTTGTGATAAACAAATTTCCAGATAACTGCAAAAGGTTTGTACTGAGAATATTAAAAGTTGTGGTATATGATTCTATGAAAAGTGACCTATCTTTCTCTTGTATAATATTTCATTTAAATAAAATATGTTCGCTAGAGTTTGGTTTCATATCCAAAATGGCCCCTTGGGGTAACTGTGGACAGATGAAATGGGGTCAAAGTGGACAGTGTCCACTCTTACCCCACTTATTTGTGGGACCAAAGGTCACGTGCCAGCCTGGTATTTTTACCATTAAAATTACTTTAAGAGCATTATCTATACTATAGATGATGAGGAAATACATATGCAAAACCAACAGAGCTAATATTGATGAAGGAAATGTTCAAAGAGCTATAAAAGAAGTTCTGTTCAAAAAGGGGAGTATTCGACGAACTGAGATTGCTATGTTTTCTGGAATAGCATTTTCACTTTCCTTTACTCAAAAAAACATCACATCTGGCTTCAAGGTGTCTGGGTTGTGGCCACTTAATAGATTGGCATACAACAAAGAAGATTTTAGGCCATCGGACGTTACTGAGCAGCCAGCAACCTCTACATCAAGTTGTGATACACCTTCACCTGGAGAACCTGCAACTATGTGTGGTGATTCACCTTCCACTTCAGGTACAGCCCTAACTGGAATACCAACTCCTGAAGAATGTAGACCCTTCCCAAAAGCTGCGAGGCGAGAAGCAAAATCAAGGCAAAAGAAATCAGCAGTTTATACAAGCACTCCAGTCAAAGATGAGCTGGAAGCAGGAGCAATGGCTAAAATGAGACCATCTTTAAAGAAAACATTATTCCAGGACAAGAGGGAACTGAAGATACCAGGAAAAAATAAAATCTATGACGATACAGACACTGAATCAGAAAGTCTTCCATCAAGTGTGCTGGAATCTGAGGATGAAGGATGCTGTGAAACAGATGATAAAGCCCAAATCTTACAAAAGTTAACAGATGATTAATTGAGGTCTGGTGATTTTGTTTTCGTTCGTTTCGCCACAAAGAAGACTTTTAAATATTATGTAGGCCGAGTTAAGAGTACAGATGGGAAATTGGAAGTGTTAGTTTCATTTTTGAGGGAAAAAAAAGGATCTGGATTTGTGTTCCCTGTTGTCCCAGACGAGTCAGTAGTGGAGAGGTTTGACATTACATGTCTCTTGCCTTCTGCGAAAACAACTGGGACCCAAAGACAAGGAAGGATGTTCCAGTTCAATGTCAATTTTGAAATGTACTGTATTTGTTAAAGAAAAACCAACAAAAAATTATTTATGCTAATTTTGATATGTATAACACGCATTAAGGTGTAAATACAACTTTTTTGGGAAATATGGCCTTATTTATATAAAAAAAGAAACTGTCCACTTTAACCCCATCGAATTTCAAACAATGGTCACACTTACCCCACCATGGGGTACATGTGGACAGATTGCAGACATCTTGTTTTTTTGATTTGGTGGTCAGGATATTGAAGATACAAAGAATTACTTCACTGATTCTTTTAGGGTAGATTCTGTTTAATACTAATACAGTTAATATCAAAAACCTGCATTAAATATGTTCAAGATAAAACATAAAACATAAAAATTGTCCACACTAGCCCCACTCTCCCCCTATCTAGAAGGTCAACAGTTCAATTTAGAAAAATGCAAAGTTTTCTACATTTGATATTCTTTTCTCTATAGTATTACCGTTAAATGTGTTATCTGTACATTTCATCAGTCCAACCCCCAGTTCTGAAAGGGGTTTACATGAGTGTCAAGCCACTGTCTTCACTACAGTGTGAAGCTCCAGGTCTCACTTTGTGGCAATGTTTTGATATAATGTAAGTAATAGTAACAGTTCATGACTGGCAAGCAGCCCGCCAGACTTGAACTTTTAAGTGTCTTGTAAGCCACTTCTTTTAAAAATTATTTAAGTTTCCTCAATGCAGTTAATCTTTAGTGGTCAATTCCACTTACTGCTAGATATTTTACAGTTCTTATTGTTTGCAGACATTTATTAACAAATACAATCCATTTTTGACAATACAATTGGCCAGATTAAAAATGTTTCTCACAAATTGGCAGCAGGAGTAAGCATATAAAAGATACAAAATTTAGAAAGTTTTCAGAGCTGGTGGCTCTTTTCTATAATGGAAGGTTTGGAGGGCAAGGACAGATGGAGAAAATGGAGAGGATTATGGTAAAGTTGTCCAGAACCCCTAGCTAAAAGCGGACTTACTGGATATTATGAGAT
This sequence comes from Locusta migratoria, assembly GCA_026315105.1. NCBI lineage: Eukaryota > Metazoa > Arthropoda > Insecta > Orthoptera > Acrididae > Locusta > Locusta migratoria. Next base: position 508,218,667 of record CM048746.1, on the reverse strand, counting down.
AGGCAGATTGATTGTAGGGAACTTCACACAATAAGATTTGAAAACTTGAGGGCTTGAAGATGGGAGATAAGACAATAAAAAGGCAAATATCATCAAAATTGTATTAATCAACTACAGAGATAAGGCTATGACTTCCTAAGCTCATACCCAGACTTGAGATCTACTGTGCCATAAATTTTTCCCCACTTCACCAAAAATACCTCTCACTCCCCCCTCCCCTTCACCCTCAAAATATCTGCAATATCCTAATCAGATGATAACGCTTCCACTGCATATATTTCCCTACCCATACTTCCTACCCTTGTGACTGTGCCCACTGGCACTTCTACAAAGTTATCAATTAGTATAAATGGGCATAGACTGAGGATTGTATATCCTGTTATTACACAGTATGCTTCAAACATGGCAGTCATGATCTCAGTGCATGTCTCACCATATATGCTATGTTTATACTCCAAACATAAAACTCTGTAGGTGCGAACTGAGATTACAGTATGTGGTTGTCTCTTGCAATCAACTTGTAAGCGTACATAATATGTCAAAACTGAAAAGCATACAATAAAACTTTCTGACTGGTAATGAAGCAAAAGTCTCTAGATAAAAAGAATCTGTGGTATCAATAATGAGCAGTGAGGTGCAGTCAGCAGTTGACTGCAGGAGATAGCTTATGGAAATTTAGAGTAGAGGTGGCAGATTCAGGCTGTTAAGACTTTGTTCTTTGTGGCTCACAAAAAATTTTTATTTGAGTGTGAAGTTTATGTGCTCTAGATCTACACCTACATAAATACTCTGCAAGTCACATTGAAGTGTAAGGCAGAAGGTTCATCGAACCAATTTTATGATATTTCTCTAGAGTTTCTGATTTCCCTAATTTTATGATGATGATGATGTTTTCTATGTGGGTGGGTGCTAACAAAATTTGTTCGCATTTAGAAGTGAAAGCTGGAATTCAGAGTGTGTTCTTATGAAAATAAATAGCGGTTTTAACCCATGTAATCAATTTGTGGATCTTGCAATGAACCCAGTTATAATCATCATTGAACGAAGTTACATGCACAATAAGTCCATACATATAAATTATGGTTAATTATATCACATTTATAAATTACTTTTCTATGTTTGTCTAGGTGTTTTTGATAATCATATGGCATCCAGCGGACAACTACTACTACTACTATTATTATTATTATTATTATTATTTACATATTTTTCATAGTAGGTGAAAATTTTGTGATGACCAACACCTTTTCACAGTTGAGTTCGTAGAAGCTAAATGTTTACATATTTTTAACCTTTGGGAGTTTGTATGTTGCATATACATTATTTAGAAAAAAATATTTTTGTATGTGCTACCTGCCATTTCACAGTGGAAAATGATGAATAAAATTGTCTAAGTATGGCTTGTTCATTTATTTAAGCCTGTTCATTTACTATGACATTTGGGAAAGGGAGTGTGTGTGTGTGTGTGTGTATGTGTGTGTGTGTGTGTTTCGAAATGTTCAAAATGCTAGTGTAGACACTTTGTGTAAAATTTGTACAGCGTTTTTATTGTGTTCTACTTTGTGGCTTTAATTTTTTAAATGTATATAAAATGTTGATTGACTGCTTTCATATGCTGTCATATTTTTTTGAATCTGATGATAATGGTTCTTGCCATTTGTCCAAAGTAAAATTTTGATCAGTTGTCACAAGAAATTAGACCCCGAGTTTGAAAATTCTATGATTTTGGTTTTTCCTGATCATATTCATGTTTTCAGATTATTTGTACCATTTACATTTGTTCATTTTATCTGTTATAATGCCTAGATAATTTGTTGGCTCATATATTATTTTTGGTTTAGGTAGGACAAACATAAAATTAGGCCTGCCTTAAGAAAACATACAAAATTAATTGTAAGAATGCTCTGGCAAATGAAGGGCAAATCCTATGAAACAACAATGTTCTGCAGAGTGTGTGATATATATGTCCTCTGGGATTTAATTAATTCATTGTTTAAAGCTGCTAATCACTTTGTCATGAAATGAACTATGATAACACAATGAAGTGTTCTGAAATTATATGTCCATAAGGTACTTTCCACTCAGTGACCTCATCTGGGGATCTTCAGACCCTTGTGAATTTATTTTTATTTGCTGTCACTTCATCAATTTGCTTATCAGTATGATGATTGAATCCCTGCACATATAAAATCTCAAACCCATCTGAGAATCAAACTTGAGCCCCCTGCATAACAGTCAGTCATGCTGACCACAAATCTATAAGATAAGAAACAATAAGTTTTGAGATTCAAACATCAGAAAAGAGGCATTTAAATGACCATAAAATTGAGACATTCTGGATTTAATAATGTAGCACCAACTGCTATCACAAAGTAGGTTCACTTAGATAACCATGCAATGTGCAATACATTATCATAGGTTCTAAACAAAAGCACAACAAAGTTTTTTAATTGCAACCATGTTAATGTACTCCTGGCCAACCTGATAAAATTAGCATTATTTTTTCTGAAGTACTGCATCTTTCTCTGCTAATCACGGTCATATTTTCAAATAATTTTACATCCATATTTAACTTGTGTTATTTTTAATTCAGAAATCATTAGTGTGAGTAAAGTATTTAAGCTATCTTTGCTTGTAAATGATGCCATCTGTGTGTATTACACTTTTAACTGTAGTCTTAATAACATCAGTTAACTTTTCAATATTCATTTTATGGTGAAAGAATACACAACAAAACAACATACTTCACAACTATACAAAATTCTACTCGACTCTCTTGTGTGATGTAAGTAATTCTTTTTTTTAACTGTTGTTGTTTTCAAAGGAATTAAGTGTCTGTACTTACAACTGGCTACTGTTTAACCTTCTGCTAACCGTATCATCAATATCCATCTGCTGGATTGTCGAGTGTGAACACATACTCTGAAAAATAAAGAATAGTACCAATAGTGGCAGAGCAACATAAAATATAGGTTAAATGTTATGGTAATTAACATGCCAGATACAAAATAAACAAAACTTTAGCTTTCAGTTCTGACTTTCCTTCTTCAGGAATGGTCAGACTTGTCATGCTGAAACATGTATTGATTTTTTTAGCACTGTTAGTTAACATTGAAGGAAGTCTGTATGCGACATGACCTGGAAGTCTTAAAAAAAAAAATAAATAAATAAATAAATAAATAAATAAATCACAAAAATGGCTGCTTTTCCTGCTTGGCACTTGCGGTGATGGCTGCCACCCCTGGAAATGGCGAATCACGAGCTGTTGTTATGGAGAGCGTTGTGCACATGGTTGGGAGGTGCGGCCGTCTTATCGCGGTGTTCACTTAAGAGGAATATCTTTGCACGGTTCTGGTGAAAAGGGGAAACAAATATTTGGTTCTCTGGCATGCACTTCCTTTTCATTTCTGGTACGTATTTCGAGACATACCGTCCTGAAACTGATTAGAGATGTGAAAGATATTCTGTACATCTAAATCTATATTCCGCAAGCCACTTTATGGTGAACATTCAACCTCCCCTCACAGGTGATGGCAAACCCTGTAAATGTTTTGCTGCTTACCATGGAGATATACCATAGACGCCCAAATGAAGAAATCAACACAAAAGACGCTTGAAGACTATGTGATGTGCAACATGGTAGTTAAACTTCTAAACGAGCATGTAAATAGCACAGACATGTGGCTAGAAACGACTGAAACACTCGATATTGCAGACTGTGAATCTACCGACAATGAAGAAATGGAAGAAAGTTGCACACATGAAGACTCTTCGAGTGATAGTGCCACGTACCATCATCAATTCTCTCCGAAAGCAACACCAGCAACTACAATTACATTATCAGACAAAGAAAAAGCGCTGGAGTATTGGTTGAACAAAAGTGGTAAGAAACGCCTACATGTCAGTACTGTTCAAAATAGGCATTGTTTTGTCCACTCTGAACGTGAATTGTATAGATGGAAAAAGGAAGTCGCTGGACGACGTAAGAGTCGACTGGAAATTGTGACGGAGATAAATGCATGACTTTTTGAGCAATTTACCGATGCTATACAACAGTCATTGAGTGTCAGTGACAACTTTGCGTGACTGGGCATTAGAGATTGCCAACGCGATAGGCGCTAAAGAATTTACAGCTTCTCAAAGTTGGGTTAGTTTCTTCAACAGATCACATAAAATTGTGGCACGAAAAATAACAAAATTTGTATCAAGAAACAGGTTGGAAAATGAAGTGACTCAAATGGAAATGATAGCTTTTCTTATGACTGCAAAAAATAAGATTGCCAGTTTTAGTGAATCTTATGTTTACAATGCAGATCAGTCAGGTTTTCAAAAAGAAATGCGTGCAAAAAGAACACTGTCATTCAAAGAGGAAAAACATATTGAGGCAATTGTGCAGTCCACAACTGCACTTACCCATTCATACACTATAATGCCCATAATTAGTCTGGATGGTTCATTGGTGCCTAAGCTATATGTGTGCCGCACTGGAGTAGCTGAGCGGTCTAAGGTTCCTCGCTGTGGAGCACGCGGTTGCTCGCCGTTGGAGGTTCAAGTCCTCCCTGGTGTGTGTGTGTGTGTGTGTGTGTGTGTGTGTGTGTGTGTGTGTGTGTCTCCTTAGGTTAGTTTACCTTAGGTTAAGTGGTTTATAAACTACAGACTGATGACCACGCAGTTTGGTCCTATAGATTTACAAACATTTGAACACTTCTTAAACTATATGTGGGCAAGAACCAACTGGACGATTTGGGCCATGTGTCAAACAAACAATGTTCTACACAGACAATCTTGTGGTAGACGCATCAAAGTCTGGAAAAATGGGAAATGCTCATGTTAACACTTTTCATATGTGATGCTTTTCTTCCGTTCTGTGGGAACAAATCTCTTCTCCTTCTAGATTTGTCGTCAGTTCATAAAAGTTATGATTCATTAAAAGCTGTATTTCGAGCTCACCCTGACATTGTAGAGATACTTCGGATTCCACCCAGCATGACGAACGTAATTGAACCGTTAGACAGAGAATTTTTCCACCTGTGGCAGGCAGTTTACAGAAACCTAACCGAGAAAATTATTGTGTGCAGATCACTGCAGTTTCCTGTTTATCACTGTGACAATATTCACACGTTGCAATCAGTCGTACATTATCAGTTTTCCTTCCCACAGTTTCAGAATGTGATTAAATATATGTGGCACGCCTCGAAATATACTGATATTAGGCCTGATTCCTTCCTAACACTGGCCGAGTTTTGTCTACGGACGGCTAACAACGTCTGTAATTCACAGGGCTGTCATATGTCGTCTTTGCTTCTATGTTCTTGATGCACAAGAAAACCTATGTTTTGAACATTGTATCAATATTTCACATTTTTGCGGTAATTGCAATAAATAAAAGTTTGACTTGTTCTAACCCATGTATGTATTTGTGTCTATTTCATAGCTATTTGGAAAGAATGTTGTAGATAACATATCAGCTACATTTGTCAACGAATTTATTATTATTGGATTTATTATCATACAATAGCTTTCACTGGGCGAATCAGTTCTCTCACTGCTGTGGCAGGAGAGTGGTGCATAGTGCGGAAACCATGCGACAATAATGTCATACTTCATAAAACTTTTTACAGACTTCCTGGTCATGTCTGCAGCTAACAGTCTGCATACAGACTTCCTTCAATGTTAACTCACAGTGGTAAAAATAGCAACACAGGTTTCAACATGACAAGTTTGACCATTCCCTTGTGAGCAATGTCACAGGAATAGTAGTAAATATAGCAAGATGGCAAATGTACAGTAGAAAAATATAATCGGTTATTGGTGAATTACAATCAGTAAGTCACTTTTCTTATATATTACATGACTATTGAAATTACAGAGCAGAAGATATTCTTGTTAACGCAAACAAATTCTTTGTAAGTGGACCTATTGCCATACAATATGTTTCTTACAATATGATTAAGTCCAAACAGCTTATACCACCACTGCTGCCACCACCACCACCACCACCACCAGGCACCTACATATCACCATTTGTGGGTCATCAAAAGAAAACCTTTAATCTCCCAAGATCGCAAATCCATCATCTGGTTTAGGTTCATAGATGATTTGGCCTCATGGCCAAGACACCCTATCCTCATATTCTTTCATAACCTCAACACCTTCCCTCCCAAACACTTCACTTGGTTCTCCTCAATGCAGACTGCCACCTTCCTGAATGTTGAGCTCCTCCTCTCTGATGGTGCACATTTATTAATTTTGAGCTAGGAATCACAAATTCACAAAGTGGATGCAACATAGAAAAATGATGTATGTTATTACAAATCATTGTAAATAATTGCTTGAGGATCTGATTATTTTTCATGTAAATGTCTTTTGTAACACATTTCACAGATTTCCTCCAACTTTAATGATAATATTGTATGGAAATAGTATTTTATTTGTTTATTGTAAATATTCAGCACTGTTCTGTAATCTCTATTCAATTTAAATTAGCAAAAATTTATTGTAGTGTGAAACTTTGATTATTAATAACAATATACAAGCTGATAAAAAATTATAAAAAAGTGTGCAAAGCCCTCGGGAGTTCAGTTCAGTTAGTTTGTCAGAATCAGAAAGCAGAGATACAGAGAGCTCAGCCAGGAAGGTCAATACAACATTTTTAAGTTAGTAGATGTAAATAATTTTGTATTAGTCTTACATTGAACAGTTGGTGCTGCAAAAAAGGAAAGGATGTACTTGGAAGCAGAAGGAAACCATGTTTTCTACTAGTGAAGGATGCTGAGTACATCTCAGTGCTAAAGATACAGTATAGTAATCATTATAGCCCTGCTGTTGACGAGTTATTAAACCAGGAATGTTTATGTGATTAATTAAACTATACAAGAAAATCAAAAGCTATAAATTAAAACAATTATTAATGATTGTAAATCAAAAGATAACGCCGAAGTAATTAAGGGCAATAATAACAATCAAAAGATGATGAATAACTATAGAAAACGTGACTTTTCAACAAGACATTATGTATTTATGACAAATACAGATGGTACCTGTCTATTCTAAATTTAATAATCCAGTTACTGTTGTGTACTCATTAATGTGCAATTATTGCAAATGTCAAAACACCTCATAATTGTCTAACATCAAATACATACAAAAATCTAATATCATAAGTGAATTGCTTTCTGTTCAAAGAACTATTGTAAATATTAGTGTAAGGTTCCCTAGCATCTTTAATCATTTATTTCAACATTTGACTTTTAGATGTCTTGTAATAACAATAGAATGGAAAGAGAGAGAACAAATGTTATCATATGTTTATCATCCACTAAGCAAGATCTTTGAAAATACTTCTGTTGATGAACATAAATTGTAAACTTTTAATTGTAACTTAAAATTCATGTTAAGTCCAATAATGTATCTCAAACCACTGACTGTTGAATAATGTACCATATTTGCCGGCATATGAGAAACATGTGCGTATAAGATGCACGCCACTTTTAAGACCCCCTCCCCCCATTTTCTTACGAAAAAAATTATTACATCTAATTCAATATAATTATGATACATATGTTCATGTAATGGTACATCAAATATCTAAGGCAGTGCCATCAAGTAGTGTTCATAAACTTTATGCAGAAGTGTTTTGTCAGCTTGCACTTATTCAAACAGGTATTTCGCCTTTTGCTGTTTACAGCATGCACCGGCTATGGCGTGATGGTTGATGAGAGCGGCATAAAGGCTTACGACGTTGCCTGCCTCAGTTCTCTGGACAGAGCCTCAGCCTCAAGTGGCATCTCTGTCTTACTTCTTAACTTCTTTGCTGTCTACAGTATGTCTGCCTAAGTGTACTTGTGTCTGTGTAAATGTGTGGGTCTTTCTGTATTTGTTTACCCTTCTTTCTTCCCCCAAGGTAAGTCTTTCATGTCCCAGGATTGGAATGACTCCTTACCCATTCCCTTAAACCCTCATCATTTCATTTTCCCTCTCCTTCCCTTCTGCCTGACAGAGCAGCTAGGCTGCGAAAGCTAGCGTTTGTGTGTGTGTGTGTGTGTGTGTGTGTGTGTGTGTGTGTGTGTGTGTGTGTGTGTATTTGTTACTATCACTGCCTGTGCTCCTTCACCTGGTAAGTAGACTTCATCTCTCTCTCTTTTTTTTTTTTTTTTTTTTTTTTTCCTTTTTTCTTTTTTCTTTTTTTTACATATATTTTTCCTGTTAGGAAATTTTTTTCCTCTATAATATTCGTATCATAAATTTGAATTCAACAATTACTTTCATCATGGTTCTGTTACTTTTCGAAATCTTTTCTGTCTTCTTACTTTCCCTTTTGTTTCTGTTTTTATTTTTATTTATTCATTTATATATATTTTATATAGCAGTTCCATTCTACATTCCCTTCTCATTTTATTGTTCACATTTCGCTAATACTTACAACAATACATTCACTTCCTAACCTAAACTTTGAATATGTTTATATGATATTTACCACTTTCATTACTCCTTCTTCCAATTTTCTCACTATAAAACGTTAACACTATTTCATAAGTATGGTTTCTTATATTGTTTATAACCATTTTCGGCATTTCCTAGTTACCTCACGTTTGTTTCCATTCCCGATTTTCCACATTTCCGTTTGTTTTTCCTACTTTCCCGATTGTATTTCAGCTACTTTACGTTGGTTTTGATTCTACTATTCCTTAGTCAGACTACTGTTAGCCTCAAAATCGTAATCTGCTACCATTTAACCAATCCTATTTAGACGTTTTCCTTGCATTCTCAAACGATTTTCTCGTACTTTTTCCGATTTTCACCATCCTTAAACCCCTTTTGCACACCATACCACTACCTAACCCTGTTGACTACTAAAGGTGACTACAGTACCAACAACGAATTTTAACGACATTTTCTATTTCCTTTCTTTTTTCTTACCTGAATTGCTTTTCACACACACACACACACACACACACACACACACACACACACATATAATTTGTTCATTGCAGCCTGTTATATAACCCATATTTCTCACTTTTCCTTCTTCCATATATTATGCCTCCCTCACAACACCCCATCCAGTTTTATTTACATTCCCTCCGTAAACATGCTTTTTCCTTAGTCAGATTACGCTCCCACATTCTTTTCACTCAGGCTTGCCAGACACTTGGCATCACTCCCAAGGGCCTCACACTAAAATTTCCCTTCTCTGGCTGTAACCCATCCTTTCATCCCGCCCTATACCAATTCCAAACTGAACAATCCATAGCCCTCACCCGCCTAATCCTTAACCTACACATCAACTCCACCAACGAACATACCTGTCAACTCTTATCTCTAATCAAAATCCTCAACCTTTCCTCTCCCACATCTACACCTGCAGTTCAGAACATCCTCCTTCAGGCCAACTGCAAACTAGAACAGCATGCCACCCACCACATCAAAAAACTATCCAATCTCCTGGTCAACCACCTCCGGAAAGGCAATACTCTCTCCCTCAATAACCTCTCCAGTAACCCTCAACCACCTCTTATTGCACACAAACCCAGTCTCTCCCATCTACTCAATCTCCCACTCCCAACTCCTCTCCCCCCCAAACCTCAAAATTCCAATTCACACAATCCAGAACCACAACATCCCAATTCAGTAATCAACCTCTCCTCTAAACCTCTCTCCCAATCTGAAACCTCTGTCCTATCCAAAGGGCTGACCTTTAGCCCTACTCCCAAATTCAACCAAACAGCCCTTGTGAAAGATTTACTATCCTATACTTGTAGTCTTTGCTGGAGATATCACTTTCTCACGAAGAAAAATAATCCTCCTCCTAATGATCCAGCTCCCCAAGACATCATTCAAATCAAACCCTGCCTGGAAAAACTCCGTCCTCCATCACAGCGAGACCCACCTGCTCTTCCTCAAAATCACCCTCTTCAAACTTTCCAGGAATTCCTTACTTCCAACCTTGCCTCCCAGTCTTTCCTGAGAAACCTTAATCCTACTCCCAACATTACCGCAGCTGAATCCCGAGCTATCCGTGATCTGAAGGCTGATCATTCCATCGTCATTGTCTCTGACGACAAGGGCTCCATGACAGTGGTACTTGATTGGCGGGAGTATGCGGCAGAGGGCCTGCGTCAGCTTTCAGATAATACCACATACAAAGTTTTTCAAGGCGATCCCATTCCTGATGTCCAAGCAGAGCTTCAAGGAATCATCAAAACCTTAGGCCCCCTACAAAACCTTTCACCTGACTCCATTAACCTCATGACCCCACCGACTCCCCGAACCCCCACCTTCTACCCACTTCCGAAGATTCACAAACCCAATCATCCCAGCCACCCCATTGTGGCCAGTTACCAAGCCCCAACAGAACAAATCTCTGCCTACATAGACCAACACCTTCAACCCATCATGTGCAGTCTCCCACCCTTCATCAACGACACCAACCACTTCCTCGATCACCTGAAATCCTTACCCAGCCTGTTACCTCCTGAAACCACCCTTGTAACCATCGATCCACTTCCTTATACACAAATATCCCGCATGCCCAGGGCCTCACTGCGATGGAATATTTCCTTTCACGCCGACCACCCACTTCCCTTCCTAAAACCTCTAACCTTAATACTCTAGCCTTAATACTCTAACCCACAACTTCTTCACTTTTGAGGGCCAGACATACCGACAATTAAAGGGAACAGCCATGGGGACCAGGATGGCCCCCTCGTACGCAACCTTATTTATGGGGCGCTTAGAGGAAGCCTTCCTGGACACCCAAGCCTGTCAACCCAAAGTGTGGTATAGATTCATTGATGACATCTTCATGATCTGGACTCACAGTGAAGAACAACTCCAGAATTTCCTCTCCAACCTCAACTCCTTTGGTCCCATCAAATTCACCTGGTCCCATTCCAAATCCCATGCCACTTTCCTCGATGTCGAACTCCATCTATCCAACGGCCAACTACATACATCCGTCCACATCAAACCTACCAATAAACAACAGTACCTGCATTATGACAGCTGCCATCCATTCCACATCAAACGTTTCCTTCCCTACAGCTTAGGTCTTCGTGGCAAACGAGTCTGCTCCAGTCCTGAATCCCTGAACCAATATACCAATAACCTGATAACAGCTTTCACATCCCGCAGCTATCCTCCTGATCTGGAACAGAAGCAAATTGCCAGAGCCACTTCCTCATCCCCCCAAATTCAGAACCTTCAACAGAACCCCAGAAGTACCCCTCTTGTCACCGGATACTTTCCGGGACTGGAGCGAACTCTGAATGTGGCTCTTCAGCAAGGATACGACTTCCTTAAATCCTGTCCCGAAATGAGATTCATCCTTCATGACATCCTCCCCACTCCTCCGAGAGTGTCTTTCTGCCGCCCACCTAACCTCCGTAACCTTCTAGTCCATCCCTATGAAATCCCCAAACCACCTTCCCTACCTTCTGGCTCCTACCCTTGTAACCGCCCCATTGTAAACCTGCCCTATGCACCCTTCCACCACCACTTACTCCAGTCCCGTAACGCGGAGGGTGTACACAAACAAGGGCAGAGCCACTTGCGACAGCACCCACGTGATTTACCAACTGACATGCCTGCACTATGAAGCGTTCTATGTGGGAATGACCAGCAACAAACTGTCAATTCACATGAATGGTCACAGGCAGACAGTGTTTGTTGGTAATGAGGATCACCCTGTGGCTAAACATGCCTTTGAGCATGACCAGCACATCTTGGCACAGTGTTACACCGTCCGGGTTATACGGATACTTCCCACTGACACCAATCCTTCAGAACTCCGGAGATGGGAACTAGCCCTTCAGAACATTCTCTCCTCCCGTTGCCCACCTGGTCTCAACCTCCGCTAAATTCATATTCCAACCCACCATCTTAACATCTTTGCCTTGGTTCTCTGGACAGAGGCTCTGCCTCAAGTGGCATCTCTGTCTAACTTCTTAACTTCTTTGCTTTCTACAGTATGTCTGCCTAAGTGTACTTGCATCTGTGTAAATGTGTGGGTGTTTGTGTATTTGTTTACCCTTCTTTCTTCCCCCAAGGTAAGTCTTTCATGTCCCGGGATTGGAATGACTCCTTACCCACTCCCTTAAACCCTCATGATTTCCTTTTCCCTCTCCTTCCCTTCTGCCTGACGAAGCAGCTAGGCTGCGATAGCTAGCGTTTGTGTGTGTGTGTGTGTGTGTGTCAGTGTGTTTAATTGTTGCTACCACTGCCTGTGCTCCTTCGCCTGGTAAGTGGACTTCATCTATTTTTTACGTATATTTTTCCTATTAGGAATTTTTCCACTATAATATATAAATGCACTAGCTGAAAACCCGACGTTGCCCGGGTGCTTATTTATTTATTTATTCCTGCCTTGAGTTAGTACTTCTCTTATACCTTCTCTCTCTGTGCATTTCTCTTTTTCTAAAATGATGTTATATTTCTTGGAGAATATATAAGAAATAATGCTGTCTTGCATAATCTAAAAAATTGTAAGTGCAATATCCAAACAAAGAAAGATAGTAATCAAAATACAAAGGACTTATAAAATTCGTACGATGTCATATTTTTGAATTATAACAATTAAATTAATGTAATTAATTTCACTCATTTTTGAGGAAATGTCGCTGATAAAGTGGAACTGAAAAATATTCCTATCATATTGCAGAAGTCTATGCACTTACCATTTTCAGGAAAGTAAGTAGTGTAGATCAAATCACACGTAAAAATGCACTCCTTTCGAAGAATCCAATCACGAAATTCAACAATAATGATTGTAATAATATCACAGATCGATCACTTGAGGTAATGCGCAAAACGTCAAATCGATTTTTTTTTAAAGAGATGTATTAAAAGAAATTTCTTTTTTACTGCTTTATGTAGTCTTATATTTACTTATTCATATACTTATCCTCACAGAGAAAGAGCTGAAGACATTGTAGCAGGCATAGACCAAAGATATGGTCTGTGGCATCACGTTTCACTGCATGTAACCTCCTTGCTATAGTGTCACAAATGTCATCGCTGGCCTTTAGTCCAGATTTTTTTATAATTTGACGACTTTCAAAACCACATCTTCCACCCCCTTATACGTATCAGCATGGAACTGCTATGGTGTACAACGGGACACTTCGGACAACAATTACACACAGACCATTCCTTTGTGTTCTGTAGTTTTCGCTGCAAAGCAAAATATTAACACACACACGCACGTAGAATTTTATATACACTGATAACTTTCCATCCCAATATACTCCACCCTTTTATCATTGTCAACCCTCAAGGAACAATGCAACCAATAAAACCATTTTCAAAGAGTAAATATAATTTTCAAATAGTAATTATTGTTCCGCATTTCACGTTATACCTATCAGATCGCTATAAAACCATGCCTAAAAACTTCCTCAGATATAAATTATTAACTGTACAAATATTCAAGTCTCTACGTCTTGTCGTTTGGACGTGTTAAGCGTACACCGAACAGACATTCACATTAATATATATAGATAAATAGCTATCCGATCACCATAATACCGTGCCTAAAGCCTTCCTTGGGTAGACATTAGTAACTGTACAAATTTTTAGCTCTTTATGTCTTGTGGTTCAGACGTGATAAACGTACACCGAACAGACATTCACATTTATAGATATAAATTATGAAAATGTAAGAGAACCTTAAAGCAAATTTTCCCACTTAAAACATTATTTCCCGCATTTTACACTATTTGTAGGTTGGGTTCTGTTCAGCATATCGTTAAGGAGTCCAGTGAGTTCTTTTGGTAGCTCTGTTCAGTATTTTAGTTTAACAGTTGGTTCAATTATTAACATTTTTGTAATGTGTCAAACTCAAGATTGAACATATGTATAACAGCAAGCTAGTCAGTGCATTTTTATTGAAGAAAAACCCCTCTTCTTATTGCCACACAACTCAGAAGCCATGCAGATAACCCTACAGAATTGTTTATATGAAAGCTAAGTTCTTCAAGATATTATTTTAGAGTGACCTGCTTGTATGGTAACAGTAGCAGAATTATTGAAGTGATTTAGCACATAGCATATTTATAACAGGTATAATGTCTTTATGCACGCACACCCTAGGGCCCTCAGTTGAAAATGTTCCCCATTCGTTCTAATTGCTTTCTCTTGTATTTGTTCTTATGTAACTCCATGACCAAATGTCTCCATTTTACAAACTAGTGTTTCATTGTGTGTGTACTTACATAAAAAAACTCATTTGTTATGTTCATAAAAATAAAGAAATATAATAATGGAAAGTCCTGGTTGGAATTAATAATATAGTGAGGACAGTTTACAACTCACCGCAAAGACGTGGCGACGAGCTGCGACAGGCACATACAGAAGACACACACACATACATACAACACATTCGGCTATCGGCCATGGCCTTCTTCAGAAAATAGAACACTCACGCAATGACACAGGCACACAACACAGTCATACAACCATCACCTCCGACTGCCGCACTTCGAATGTGTTGTATTTGTGTGTCTTTTGTATGTGCCTGTCGCAGCTCGTCGCCACGTCTTTGCGGTGAGTTGTGAACTGTCCTCACTATATTAAAAATAAAGAAAGAAAGAAAGAGAGATTATATATTATTCTACAATAAAGGTTTCATGAAAGAATATCTTTAAGAAAAGGACAATATACTGCTAAAGGACATATGTAAGATAAAGGATGACATGTCAAAATCTACTGCAGACTTTTTTTCTTATTAAGACAATCGTGGTAGGCACATAGTGATTTGGTGAGATATCATACACAATATGCATATGGTAAAATATTTTATTCAGATATTCATTACAATTGTAATTTGTATGTGTTACAGTATGCTATTTTGCTGTCTCGACTCTTTAATTGAGGATTTCATGGTGTTTACTTAGATTGATGCCCCACAGGGCTACCATAATAGTGAAAAGTCATTCTTTTGCCCTCTAATATGGTGTCTGATGACCTCAGATGGTCAGTACAGTTGCACACCTGCATGGCATGGACAGTATAAGGTTATCATTCAGCTCTTGAGGGATATTTGGCCATTCGTACATGAATGCAATATACAGCTCTGCAACCATTGTGGGACATGCGGGTCTGGCTGCAATGCATCTACCAAATGTATCCCAGACATGATCAATCAAGTTTACATCCTGTGAACAAGCTGGCCACTCCATTCATTCAGTACAGTATCCAGCTTTGCAATCGTTGTGGGAGATGCTGGTATGGTGGCACTGCATCTGCCAAGTGCATCCCAGACATGCTCAATAGGGTTTAAGTCCAGTGACAAGCTGCCCATTCCATTTGTTCGATTCCCTCAGCTTCAAGCATGTTATCCACCAGCACAGATCTGTGGGGACGAGCATTATTGTCCACCAGAAGAAACCCATATCCCATAGCATCAGTTTAGAGCACAACAAAAGGTCGAAGGATCTTGTCTCTATACCTCTGAGCAGTCGAAGCACCATTCTGAACCACAAAGAGATCTGTACGTCTGGCAATACTGACTCCTGCTCAAACCATTAGTCCACCACCATGACATGGTGATGTTTCATGCAATTAAGCAGGATTGGTCCAAGATAATCATTCTCTCCATATAAGGGAATCACGATTGTCCAGATGAACACAAAATTTTGACTCATCTGTGAAAACAACCTGGCACCATTTGTTACGACTCCAACCCTTATTCTTCTCCATCTAGTTTCTGTTGGCTAAACAGTTTTGTTATTTTAATGGGACACAAACCATAAGTCCCCATGCATAAAAGCCACATTCCTGAAAGTGATTATGCACTGTTTGTGCATCCCATTGCTGCCTTGAAAGTGCGTTGGAGCTGAGTTGCATTCAGCCTCCTGTCACAATCGGTTGTTAACTAGAGATAATAGTCATCTCTTGGTGATGAAACCTTGGCTATGCCTTCTTTCAGTGGTTCGTGTTGTCCAAAATCGCATATAGGTTCTTGGAATTACACTTTGGGACACTCCATCAGCTGCAGCCACCTCTATCTGTGTCTGTCCACTTCCAGCCCTTCTATGGGTCTACATGCCATAGCTTTGGGTAAGTCACTCTGCTGTTGCACTGCACGACCTACACTCTACACTATCTGCTTGTGTAATTTGTTTGGTAGAGTAAACAAGCATCAACACCAACACCCTCTACAGCAACTTCTGTTATTACCACTATCTTGACTGGCATAATGTTTTTGTCTCCACTTCTCATAACTGAGAGAAGGATGTCCAACCAGTATAGTTCATTCTGCTGATGAGAATACTTTATAACCTAGATATCTCAACTGATCTCCTAATTGCTTTGACCAGTGTAGAAGCCATTAGATGATTAAAGCAGGAATCTTTTCCCCAAGTGTTTTACATTATGACTTTCTTACAAAGGCCTATGCACAGCAGCATAACAAAGTAGCATGCAAAAATCTACTAATAAATTGGCTGAACTGTTTCTGAAAACTGAAAAAAAAAGATATGAATGTGCATAAAGCTATTTTGCTCACCTGTGCATATGATACAAAAAACAACTGTTCACTTTCATAATCCTCCAAAGCTGGTTGATGGACATGGGAATCCTTCGATGTAATTTCAGTTAAAGCCTATAATTAAAAAATTAATCACAGATTACACACTAAAAACACACATCACTCCTAAAGAGTAAGAGAAATAATCTTTTCACTTGCGTTTTATAAAATTTCACAAAATAAGTAATAATAAATATAATACTTTGAGGTATAAATCACAAAAATGCTCATCTCTCTTGTCAAAGTACAAAAGCTAAATCATTTCATAAAAATACGTACATGAAAAGCACTCCTCACAGCAGAAATTTCTATGGTTGTTGCCAGGGCAGTTCTATTGGCAAGCACATCATCAACACCAGCAATTTGTACAGAAACTTTCATCACACAGGTGACTGGATCTGCTACTGCCTGAACAAGCTGATCCACTTCAGGGTTGTATGGCAGCAACAAAGCTCCCCCAGCTGTGTGAAGGGCTCCCCATGGGGAGACCACACCCCACACTATTCCACGAGATATCTGCACTCCCAATCGACCGTAGAGAACAGATCTGAAACACACAATAGAATACCTTCTGACTTACAGTTCTACTCTGAAACAGTGGCATAAAGTTCCTTTCCTTATAATGGGTAAATTCCACATAATTAGATGAGGTATACAAGTGGTGGTGGGTGACATATCAGGGAGGTGATAAAAGGTCATACTTTCCACAACAATGAAGTCTTAAAGAATAACTACAATGAGACAAGAGATTGCAAAACTTCACAAAACAATTAAGAAGAATAACTAATTTTAGCCCTTTTACTTTAAAGTAAAAAGCATATACTGTATACAAGTAACTGCATCCACAAACTAAAATCGTTTGAGAGTTGTGTATGAAAAAAACACTAGGTAAAAAATAAGTAGACACACTTAAAATAGCTAAAATACTGTCACAAATATAGGAGTCCCAAAAATTATAGTATTTGTGCTATAACTTTTTATTGTTGTAATATAAACAAAATTACCTACTTCAAAGTAGTACTCATAACTGCATATACAAAATATTTTATCTGGAGAGACATGACTCCTATAGTCATTTATTGCATATTAGCTTCAGTCCTCTTTCAACTTCTCTTAACTTCCTCTGTGCTTTGGAAGAAAAGTCCTTTCAAAATTATTCCGAGCCAGGAGTACAGTACAAGAAATTCAAGACAACTGTTGTGTGTTCAGAAGCAATGCAGTGACAATAATACCTAAGGCAGTAAATTTTGCAGCAACAGAAAACTGTCAATTTTCAAGAATGTTAAGGAAAGTAAATTACTGTGAATTTTATTTTATGAACTGTTCTTGTTTGTCACCTATTGACTCAGCTCCACAGAAAGTTAAGTGAAATTTTGTGGTGTTTTATGGTAGTCCAGGGCAAAACCCACGATTCCTCACATTGCTACTTGCTATATGTAGGATATATTTGTGAATTAATATGAATAGTTAAAAATAGAAAGGATGAGAAATTATTTGTTATGCAGGATAAAAATTATTTGAAGACAGTATACTGTGTAGGTGTGCCTATATACGCGAAATTAGAAAAAATATAAAAAATTCAAGGCTTTTTGAGTAAAATTCAAGTGTTTTTCCAGATTTCAAAAATTCCATGCCCCCCACCCCAGTTTTCAAGATTTCAAGGTTCGCTGGACACCCTGAAAATATCAATTTCTGAAAACTAGTGGAAACATTTACTTCTGTTGCCAATTGTACCATTTTGTGTGTGTGCTAGTGGCATACCATACTACTGTAAGTACTTGTCAGCCTCTCTCTCTCTTTTGAACACTACCTTCACATCAAAATAGAGAATTTTAGTAATTCATTGAATAACTACCGTATATTTCTGCAGATAATACAATGGCTGAATCATAAAAAAGGCCCTAAAATCCGAGTCATCTTTTACAACAGTACAAAAAATTAGATTGAAATTTAATCTGAAATTTACATTGTGGAGAACAAATTTACAAAAACAAAGGTTTGTGTAATTTTTTAAAAAATATTCGTTTTCTAGCATTATTAATTTACTGAGCAGACTATCTATTCACCATAAAGCAGGAATACAATTAATTATTTTCAATGCAGCTTGATTTTACAAAAATTCACTTGCCAAAAATAATTTCTCAATACAACCAGAGTCGCACTGAAACAATTAGTATACATTTATGTGCAGAGCAGTGAGAGAGTTAAAATATTTTGGAGCTACACGCAACAATTGCTATTTCCATTGAAAACCTTTATCTTCTTTTCTCGGGCAGTTTCGTGTGTTTTCACCCACATAATATGTGCATTGGCGTGATTAAATGTCGTCTCGGCAAAAGACATTACTTTTCTCTTAAACTTTGCAGTGTAAAAAAATGTTTCTTCACAATCGGATACTACGAGGCACTACATGAACCGAAGTTCAAAAGAGGACTGCAAACACTGCAACAAGGGATGAAATCCAGATGTACCAATCATGAAAACTACTTACGGCGGCTTCTAGCGGCATTTTTTAATCTACCATTCACAAAACCTACTTATGGCGGCTTCTAATGGCATATTTTAGAACATCCTAAAGTTTTGCCTCCGAATCTAAATAGTATTTTTACATCTCGAAAACTGGAAAAAAATGGTAATTTGGGGGTCATCTTATAGGCCAGATACATGCTTTAACTATAAAAGTTTAATGAAAATTTGTACCTCATCTTATCTGAAAGTCATATTATCTGCGGAAATATACAGTATATTGTGTTAATGTTTTGCCACAATAACAAATCTCTTCAATTGTCATAATTAGCAAGTAAGAAAGAATGCCTTATGGTTGCCTGGGCTGTTGCCAAGTTCTGGTCATATTTATTTGGGCAAATCATTAACTATTGTGATGATCCACAATTTCTGTGCTCACTGACTGACCTAAAGGATCTGTTTGGTTGACTGGTAAGACAGGCACTGAGGCTTCAAACAGTACCAAAAATCAATTGCAAACATAAGCACACTGACTGCCTTTCAACATATCCTTTGGTAGAACACAGCAACTTGGATAAAATCTCCATCAATATTGCAATGAACGACATCTTTGAACAGAAGGCAGATGAAGGATTGCTGGAAACCATAGAATCCTTGAATAATGAGGAACAACAAAAGAAAGGTTTCAGTTAATTAACAGAGCATAATACAAGAGGAACTATGACAGATGGGTGCAGAAATGTTTGCTCTTTAACACAGCTCATCTATGGCAAATTATCAAGAAGCATTCAAATGATTCTCCGAAATCTGGTCACCTCCAATTCTTGAAGACTCTGAACAGAATCAGATGTAGATATAGATATAAGTGGCCAGATCTCTACCATCCTTTAGAAAACTTATATCACAATTAACTTCAGGGCAACTGGTGATAACAATGCAACCTGCGGCACTGCCACTCAACTAAACAAGAATTGACCTTATCGGGAGACAAAGAATGGAAACAATTGTAATGATATCAGAAGCTGAAAATAACTGAAATGGCACAATGCAATGATTCATCTAAATAATAAAGTATATTATCTATAAGCAGTAAATGGAATATCACTATTATAATTTTTTCATGGTGTTCACTTTTTTACAAGTCTCCAGCTAATGAGAACTAGCTTTCTTTGACTTTATTAGAAACATGGAGTATTATCTAAAGCATGCCTTCAAAATTATATTTGATGCCTAAGATTTCTTACTACTAAGAAAGTACAGCCAAGAGCTGAGTATGGTTAACCATTCATCATAGTTAGGCACTGAAAACCTCACCGTTATGTGTTTTATTACCACTTTTCATGACAACACCACCACCACCACCACCACCACCACCACTGCTACCATTATCATTATTTTAATGCAGCTTGAGCAGACATATTCTTACTTTGGATAGGATGCACTGAAATAAGGCTCCAAAAGACGTCGTTGGGGGATAACAATCTTGTTCTCCGTTGGTATATATGTAACATCAGCTGAAGAGGACATTATTTCAAGCCACCTGAAACAATAAAAGCATGTCATTCAAAAATGACCATGAACAGAGCAATATGAAGTAATGTACTGTATTCAATCATTAAGTAAGCTGTATATTAATTTGCCAGTATAAAGCCTTAGCCCAGTCCACAATCCAAAATTCATATCAATAAAATATTGATAAAATGACATGATGTGTATAGTTTGATAGAAGACAGGCATCAAGCCTTAAAACATCATGTCATTTTATCATTGTTTGAACTGTGTTATCGATATGAACTGTTCAGTGTGTGCACATTTATATATTTTTTATCACAAGTCAAACCAGCACTAGTGGAATGCCACATCCAAAGTTTTATCATAACAGAAGTGTACGGCTGAAAAGGTATTCCTTATGTGATCTGAAGAAGGTTTTAGTTTCACTAAAAACAAGTTATCATGATGTATTAAAAAATTATTGCAAATTAATTTCCTGTTTCTCATGGATCTATAAAAATCTGATTTTACACTATAGGATTATGCTATTTGTTATTTCACAAAATGTATTTGCGTAATTATTAGAAGTAAATTTAATATATAAAAATTAATGTCTCTTTGTTTATCTTTTTGTTCGTATTTGATGCACGGCCATACTGTACATCCGTTTGCAATAAAACTTTGTCAATTTATTGCTTGCACTTGGGTGAAGGTTTAAGCATAAAATTAACTTCATATGGTGCATGGAGGAGGGTGCTTTACAATCAGTTAACTCACTTCTTCCGCCTACACAGAAATGGCTGGACAAATATGAAAGAAATTCGGAACAGAGGTAGCTTATACCCTGATTAATACATTGTGTGTGTGTGTGTGTGTGTGTGTGTGTGTGTGTGTGTGTGTGAGAGAGAGAGAGAGAGAGAGAGAGAGAGAGAGAGAGAGAGAGAGAGAGAGACGACTAATTTTCGCAGCAGAAGAAACCACTTTTATTTATGAAGGGGTTGGTGTCGAAGGAGATTTCCACACTGAGATTCGCTGTTTGCTGTCAGTATCAAAATGATATTGTAAAGTTTTAACAGCAGTGATTACCACTGAGGAAAAAAATATCTAGATCTTCCACATAAAAATATTAAATGCATACAGACCTGCTCACTCATCTGCTTTGTTGAAATGTAGCAGATTTGTACTTGTGCTACCAATCAACTCATGTGTGATGTAATGGACAATAATGACTTAGAGGAGAGTCAAGCATACATATCTTCTCATTATCTCTGATTCTTGATTGGAATTTATGCTATGTTTATGACACAATCAGTAATATTAACTTCAAGTGACAGCTTGGTGTTGTAATGGATCAGCCAGTATGAACCCCCACCCCCCCTTAGCAGTATAAACTGAAGCACGGGATACAGAGACACGCGAATACCGACGGTGGTATCGGACTTTTCCACTTGATCTAAATTTTGAGCAAAAGTGAATGTAACGGAAGAAAATCGGCTGTGCATCGAATATAAAGTGTACTTACAGATATTACTTGCAATTTAGATGATAAAGAACATTAATTGTGGTGTTATTAAGAAAAATTTTGAACCAAACATTCGAGAAATGTTCATAGCAACTAATGAAATAAAAATGATATTAATTGAAATTCACTCGCAGACGTGACTATTATGTTGGAAAGACTGTGCAAAATGGCATTGCTTACATTGTAATTAGGCTGGGGCTAATTAAAAATGAAATCTCGTGTAAGATACAAATTGTTTGATTTTGTGTTTGTATATTTTGGAATAACAAAGATAAAAACTATTATTATAAAAACTTACCGGTGTACTTGCAGAGGCAGTGTAAATGTTAGTAAAGTTGGTCATTCAATATTTAATTGGATAACTGCATCTTAAAGCATTTGATTGATTGTAAATGGAATAGTACTGTTAAAAATGAAATATTGAATTAAAATTTGTGGTGTGGCCGGGAATCGAAGCCGGACCTCCATGCTTACTAGGCAGACGTCTTAACCGTTAGACTACCACACCACTAACGATTAAGGCACCTTGGAATAGTCTAAGTACGATTTCCCTCCACATCACAAACTTTAATTCAGCTTCTGTGTTCCAAAGATAATTGCCACTACTGCAAAGGCTCTCTATGCAGTGGAATAGCACCTTGGCAATGGACATAATGGAACAATCCTGTTTAGGATTTTAATTAAATACTTCATATTTATCAATAATGTCTTTGACATATGAGATGAAAATTCATCTCAAGGATTGTTTATTGTATTGAATAGTACTGTATCTACCAAAGAAACTAACAGGGAGAAGATGTAGCAATGTATAAATGTAATGTACTTTGTATTCGCTGTTAAATAGGCAGAAGGGGGGATAAACAAATATAAAAAATAGAAAACGGATGACTTACCCAAAGGACAGGCTCGTCGACAGACACAAATAAAATCATTCACAAACACACATACAAGCTTTCGCAACCATTGGTCGCTTCTTCAGGAAAAGAGGAAGAAAGGAGAGGAGAAAGGGAAGGATTGGGTTTTAAGGAAGTGGAAAAGGAGTCATTCCAATCCCAGGAAGAAAGCAGAGGAGAAAGGGAAGGATTGGGTTTTAAGGAAGTGGAAAAGGAGTCATTCCAATCCCAGGAAGAAAGGAGAGGAGAAAGGGAAGGATTGGGTTTTAAGGAAGTGGAAAAGGAGTCATTCCAATCCCAGGAGTGGAAGGACTTACCTTACCAACCATGTAAAACCTGCCCTATGCACCCCTCCTCCACCACTTACTCCAGTCCAGTAACCCGGAAGGTCACACGATCAAGGGCAGAGCCACTTGCGATAGCACTCCCGTGATTTACCAACCAACATGCCTGCACTGTGAAGCGTTCTATGTGGGAATGACCAACAACAAACTGTCCATTCGCATGAACGGTCACGGGCAGACAGTGTTTGTTGGTAATGAGGATCACCCTGTGGCTAAACACGCCTTGGTGCACGACCAACATATCTTGGCACAGTAATACACTCTCCGGGTTATATGGATACTTCCCATCAACACCAATCTTTCAGAACTCCGGAGGATCTTTCCCTTCAACACATTCTCTCTCCCGTTGGTCTCAACCTCCGCTAAATTCTAATTCCCGCCAACCATCTTTAACATCTTTGCCTTGGTTCTGTGGACAGAGTCTCTGCCTGAAGGGGTATCTCTGTCCAACTTCTTTGGTTTCTACAATTGTCTGCCTAGGTGTGTTTGCATGTGGATAAGTGAGAGTGTGTGTGTATTTGTTTACCTTCCTTTTTATCCCCTAAGGTAAGTCCTTCCACTCCTGGGATTGGAATGACTCCTTTTCCACTTCCTTAAAATCCAATCCTTCCCTTTCTCCTCTCCTTTCTTCCTCTTTTCCTGAAGAAGCAACCAACGGTTGCGAAAGCTTGCACGTGTGTTTGTAAGTGATTTTATTTGTGTCTGTCGATGAGCCTGTCCTTTGGGTAAGTCACCCATTTTCTATTTTTTATATATAAAAATAGATGAAGATTACTTACAAGGCGAAGCACAGGAAGTGATACTAGCACAAATAAATTAATAAATTCACACACACACACACACACACACACACACACACACACACACACAAACGCTAGCTTTCTCAGCCTAGCTGCTTCTGATGAGGGTTTTAAGGGAGTGGGTAAGGAGTCATTCCAATCCCGGGACAGGATACGGGTTTTAAGGAAGTGGAAAAGGAGTCATTCCAATCCCAAGTGTGGAAGAACTTAGATGTGTGTTTCACTGTATGTTACTATCACTACCTGTGCTACTTCGCCTGGTAAGTAAACTTTATCTACTTTTTATATATATTTTTCCTGCTAGGAATTTTTCCTCTATAATAATAGGAAAAGTTCCTAGCAGGAAAAATATATATATAAAAAATAGATGAATTTTACTTACCAGGCGAAGGTGCTCTGGTAGTGACAGCAAACATAAATAAAACAAACACAAACATACACAAAAGCAAGCTTTCGCAACCTAGTTGCTTCCTCAGACAGAGTATGGAAGGAGAGGGAAAAGGAAAGGATGGAGGTTTTAAGGGTGTGGGTAAGGAGTCATTCCAATTCTGGGAGAGGAAAGACGTACCTTGGGGGGGAAAAGGAAGGTACACACACACACACACACACACACACACACACACAGGCAGACACATTGAATGTGTTACCTGGATACTTCCCACCGACACCAATCTTTCAGAACTCCGGAGATAGGAACTTGCTCTTCAGCATATTCTCTCTTCCCATTGCCCACCTGGTCTCCACCTCCGCTAAATTCAAATTCCCGCCCATCATCCATAACATCTTTGCCTCAGTTCTCTGGACAGAGTCTCTGCCTCAACTGGTATCTCTGTCCAACTTCTTTGCTTTCTACAATATGTCTGACACCATTACAGGATTGCCAAAAACATTGATTATGATGATTGAAATTATGTCAAAATTTTCTATTTTCTCTGAGGTTACCAGTTTCAGTTATGCTTGTCACTAAAAATAGTACAAAATTCAGATAACCTTTATTAAATAATAAAGCTCTTGATTGGTAGTTTGATGCACATTATGTACATATATATGAAATATAAACTACAAAAATGTAAGAGAAAACGTAGAAGCAAATTTTCCCACTTAAAACTTATTTCCCACATTTTACACCTTTTTGGAAATCCCTTGAAAAGAAATTGAACCTGTAGGTAGCTATCGCAATTGGCAACCAGTGCATAAGACGCTTTCAGTTTTTGAACCAATTTTTGTAGGAAAAAAGTGTGTCTCATATGCCAGCAAATATGGTAATTGGAGCTAATAAAAGTAAATCGAGGCAGGCCAATTTTGTGTCTTCAGTACCATATTGCTCATTACGGTTCATAAATCACAGTGAATAGCATCTTTACATATGAGGTATGTTCAAAAAGTAAAGTGACTTTATATTTTTATATAAAGAAAATTATTTATTCATTCATCAATATTCAAACATTACACTTGTCCATCCTCATTTGGAGTATTGCTGTCCAGTGTGGGATCCTTATCAAGTGGGTTTGACGGAAGCCATTGAAAGAGTCCAAAGAAGGGCAGCTCGTTCTGTATTGTCATGATACACGGGTGATAGCATCACGGAAATGATACAGAATCTTGGATGGAAATCATTACAACAATGGCAGTTATCACTGCGGCATGGTCTAATTACAAAACTCCAATCACCAACATTCTCCTCCGAATGTGGAAATGTATTGATAATTCCCAGATAGTTAGAAATGATCATCAGAATGAAAGACGAGAAATCAGAGATTGAACGGAGAGATTCAGATGATGTTTCTGCCAGCACGCTATTCGTGAGTGAAATGGTAGATGAATAGTATAAAAGTGGTATGACAAACCCTCCGCCAGGCAGTTAAAAGTGATTTGCAGAGTATCCCATGTAGATGAAGATGTTGTCCCCTTTTGAAGCAATCCCCCCTCAGATGCAATACACTTGTGACAAAGCAGTTTTTGATACAGCCTTCCAGCAACCCATGGTTGCAAAAAGCTCAACCCTACATACCTGTGCTCTTCCGCTTGGTATACACACTCGTTTAAAACCTGCATCCTTCCCTTTTTCCCCCTCCTTCCTTCCTCTTTCCCTGATGAAGTGGCCAATAGTTGTGAAAACTTGAATCTGTGTTTGTGTGTCGGTTTTTTTTTTTTTTTTTTTTCTTTTTTTTTTTCTTTGTGTGTGTGTGTGTGTGTGTGTGTGTGTGTGTGTGTGTGTGTGTGTGTGTCAGTCAATGAGCCTGTACTTTGGGTAAGTTAAATGACCCTATTTTTTTATACATACATACATATATAATTTTGTTTTTTATGTGCAGAACAAATTTCTAGTATGCCAGTGTCCGTTTTAAATGTTTTAGAGCACTTGATTCCATTTTTTGCACAAAAATTTATATAAATTCTTTCCGCCATTTATTTAATAATGAATGAAAATCACCGAGCACACTGGAACACATCTCACCTTTTTGTCTGTCAAGAAAATAGAACCCAAAGTATTTTGTATACTTCCAACTGTGAACATATATTTGGGACATGTGTAGCAACTTAACTACAACAAAAAAGATAGATAATTGAATGCATGACGTCCGCACTTTTTAAAAAGTCACCCTTACATTTGGACAGTCCTCATACATAGGTTACTGAAATACAATTTTATTACTCGTTACTTTCAGATGCTATGTTGTTGTTGTTGTTGTGCTACCCTGTCCTGTGCAAGTCTCTTCATCTGAGAATAAGATCAGCAACATACACCCTTTTGAATCTGCTTAATGTATTCGTCCCTCGGTCTCCCTCTACGATTTTTACCCCACACACATCCCTCTAATGTTACGTTGATGATTCCTTGATGTCTCAGAATATGTCTTACCAATCTATCCCTTCTCTTAGTCAGGATATGCCAGAAACTCCTTTTCTCCCCAATTAGGTTAAACACCTCCTCATTAGTTACATGAGCTACCCATATAGTTTTCATTATTCATCTGTAGCACCACATTTCAAAAGCTTCTATCATCTTTTGTCTGAGCTCCTTATCGTCCACGTTTCACTCCTATACAGTGCTACACTCCAGACAAATGCTTTCAGAAAGGACTTCCCAACATTTAAATTAATATTGGATGTCAACAGATTCCGCTTATTCAGAAACGCTTTTATTCCCAAAGCCATTCTGCATTTTATATCTTCTTTACTTCAGCCATTAGATGTTATCTTGCTACACAAATAACAAAACTCAACTACTACTTTTGTTGTCTCATTACCTAATTTAATTCCTTTTGAATCACCTGACTTTCTGACACTACATTCCATTATCCTTGTTTTAGTCTTGTTGATGTTTATCTTATACCCTCTTTCAAGACACTGTCCATTTCATTCAGTTGCTCTTCTAGATCCTTTACAGTCTTTGATAATTACTATGTCGTCTAATAATTGCTGTCTGGTTTTTGCATAAGTAGACTGTAACTCTTTGCTCCCTATATGTTACCCCTGTTACCTTCAGAATTTGAAAGAGTTTATTCCCGTAGACGTTGTCAAAAACTTTCCTCAAATTTACAAATGCTAAAAAAGTTAAGTCTTAATGTGAGCATTGCCTCCTGTGTTCCTACATTTTTCCTAAATCCAAATTGATGTTCTCCAAGGTTGGATTCCACAAGTTTTTCCTTTCGTCTGTAAATAATTCATGTTCGTATTTTGCAACTAGGACTTATTAAACTGACAGTTCTGTAATTTCCACATTTGTCTGCACTTACTTTCTTTGGAATTGGAATTACAATATTCTTCTTGAAGTCTGAGGGTAAATTCCTTTTGAATCAACTGACTTTCTGACGTTACATTCCATTATCCTTGTTTTACTCTTTTTCTTTGTACAGGCCCTCTATATATTCCTTCAATCTTTCAGCTTTCCACTCTTTGCTTAGTACTGGTTTTTCGTCCGAGTTCTTGATATTCATAAAGCTACTTTTCTTGTGTCCAAATGTCTCTTATTTTCCTGTAGGCGGTATCTACCTTTCCATGAGTTATACATTCTTTTATGGTTCTGCATTTGTCCTCTAGTCACTCCAGCTTAAGGCCATATTACACGATACACCTGAGGCTTACGCCTATGCAGCAAAGCCCCAAGCGTGATTATCTGAAACTACGTACTGCTTCACATAAACCTATTAACACAATGCACGGCAGGTATTCCTCAGTGCGAATACGCACACGCGCTATAGACAGCAATAACGTGCACAAAATGCCATGACAACTGAGTTCTTGTAATCGTTCAGTCATCCCACACAACAACCTCAGGGGAGCTGATTCCTGGGGGAATGTCATTCAAATTATTTCTGTGAGCTTAAGGTTCCTATTCAACAAGCAGTTTTAATTGTTTTTATTAAGTAATTGTTTTTCTCTGGTGCAGTTAGCACAAAATTGAGTTGCTACTGCTTTGACTTATAGACTCAACAATTTCATTTTAAAGTTCTAAGTTTGTGTAACTAAGAGTTGAGTCATAACACACCACTTAGGGAAACACCTAAAGACTGTACATTTGCATGTAGGCAACACCATTACAATTTGTAACTCTTGTAAGAAAATCCCTGTGTATTAGCCCTATGCTGATCTACAGATATCACATAACTTTGGTTCAAGGATGGTACCAGATTGTAAACGCACCACAGAAAGTAATAACTACTCAGTCAATGTTCATCCATTGGTAGGAAGCATACTCAGTTAATGTTCATCCATTGGTAGGAAGCAGAGTTATTGCATTTAAAGCTGTATTCTGGAATGTAAAGTAAGCACATGTAGAATTAACAGGTAGTAACAGAAAACATATTAAATTATATTAGATTCTCATCAAACTCAGTACATGGACTTAAAATGTTGTCTGATGCATTAATGTAATACTGGCAATAATTTATTATGTGAATTCCGAAGACTTAATCTGAAATCAACATGACCACATGGGCAGCTTTTAAGCATTACTTGGGAACTATGATATTTATAGAACTAAAAGAAACTGTCAATAGTTAAGCTTGCAAAAACTTAAATCTATACATGTTAGGAATTATATTCATAACATAATTTTAAAAAAATGTTCAAATGTTTGTTAAGCTTATGGGACTTAACTATGGGGTCATCAGTCCCTAAACTTGCAAACTACTTATGAACTACTTACGAACTAGGATGGCACAAATATCCATGCCCGAGGGGGAATTTGAACCCCCGACCGTAGTGGCCGTGCTGACCGTGACTGGAGCGCCGCAGTCAGCTCGGCCACCGTGGCCAGCTCATAACATAATTCTCATGTTATTTACGTCTTTATGAATTCCATTGTTCGAATACATATATCATCATAAATTGCTTAATTGTGGCAATTCTTATCAAAGTGATCGGATTTAAAAGAATAAACATTTAATGCTCTACTTATCAATATTAAGTATATCTTGTAACAAATCCGTTGTTAATGATAAATGTATAACTTCCTGGTTCTAACAACAATATGTATTGTTGTCACAGGTCAAAATAGTATATAAGGATCCGAGCAGAGAAACTCAGCACATCATTATTAAGGCTGTCTTTGGCCAGTCACTATGTAAGTCAGTATGCAGATTGATTCCAACAATGTAATGTATTATTCAATATAGTTTTATGAAAAGTGCGACTTGTGTTTTGAGTTCACATTAAGTGATGTAGGTCTGTAAGATATCACCCAGCACGCAAATTAACCCGAATTTCAGGCACGTGGACAACTTTACAAGCGAAGCAGTTTCTACGAGATACACCCAACCTACGACAATCTGGTAATGTATTGAACTTAATAATTTTGTAATTGTAACCTTGTTATGTGGAAGTGACATTTATTTAGCTTCAGCTTATGGAAGTTACCTGTTTGTAGCTTATGTCATTGGTCCCTAGACTTAAATTAACTTATTCTAAGGACAACAGGCACACAAATGCCCAGGGGAGGACTCGACCTTCCGGCAGGTGCGGCCACGCAATTCGTGACATGCAGCCTCAGCCGCGCGATCGTTATATATTAAGACACTTGTTTGTACAGTGTATTGATATCTAAATTTACATTTATGCAGCATTTTGCACATAGATGACTCAATTTTTGGAGCTGTGATGTAAATTTTCAGATTAAAGCACAACAACGAAAAGCCAGATGTTGGGTTCGACTATGGCCAAAAAGAAGGAAGCAGTGGAATATACTCACAGCTAATAAAAGAATGAGTTTCGTAGATCCGGAAGAATTTCGGAACTTTGTGAGAAAGGACATAGTCTATTTTGAAGAGCTGCTGCCTGTGAAGTTGTATCCATATTATTGAGGAACAAATTCTTGCTGACATAACTTATTATGAAGCAGGGGATTGTGTTGGTTATACAAACACCTTTATTCCCTGTACACCTGAATGAAAACTCAAAGGTTCTGTTGCACAATCCATTCCATTTCTAAACTATGAAATATGTAACCAATATAAAAATTTCTTTTCATAAACTCCTAGTATAAAAGCCGGCTGGCAAACAAATATTGTTTCTATTTCTTTACTGCATTTATGAAAATCTACGAACTGAAAAAATACGGCAAAATCCACAACATGGAAGTCTAAAAATCAGCCCTAACCATGAATTTCATACACAAATAACAAGCAGAAAGCCTATCGCAGTACCCGCTTCTGCACATGTGCGCGTTACAGCTGCTTAGTAAGCATGGGAGTTTAGAACTGGTCTCTATTCCGATGCGCGGATAAAGTGTCTGCTAATAATCATGGTTCTGCGGTAGTTCCACGTGTTCTGCCGCTAGATGGCTGTCATGCTAGACCAATACCTGTCACACCGGATCATTGTGTAATACCGCCTTTAGCCAGTCTGTACTTCATTTTTCAGATGTTTGTAGTCCCTTTTGCCTGCTTCACTTGCTGAATTTTTATATTTTCTCCTCTTATCAATTAAGTCCAGTGCATCCTGTGTTATCCAGGGATTTCTATTAGGCCTTGTCCTTCTGCCTATATGATCCTCTGTTGCCTTTACTACCATATCTCTCCGAGCTACCCATTCCTCTTCTACTGTATTACTTTCCACCGTTTCAGCCAATCCTTGCCTAATGCTCCCTCTGAAGCCCTCAACCACCTCTGGTTCCTTCAGTTTTTCCATCTCCTAACTTTTCTATCTTTCTGCAGTCTCTTGAGTTTTAATCTGCAGTTCATAACCAATAAGTTATGGTTAGAATCTATATCTGCCCCTAGGTATGTATTACAGTTTAAAACCTGGTTCCTAAATCTATTCCTTACCATTACAAAGTCAATCTGGTACCTTCCAGGATCTCCTGGTCTCTTCCACATATACAGCCTTCTTTCATGATGTTTAAACGAAGTGTTGGTGATCATTAAATTGTGCTCTACACAGAATTATACCAAGCAATTTCCTCTTTCATTCCTTTTTCCCAGTCCGTATTCACCTACTACATTTCCTTCTCTTCCTTTTCCTACTACCGAGTTCCAGTCCCCATCACAATCAAGTTTTAGCCTTCCTTAATTTTCTGTATAATTTCTTTTATCTCCTCATACATTTCTTCAATGTCCTCTTCATCAGCAGAGCTAGTTGCAATATAAACTTTTACTACTGTGGTCAGTGTTGGTTTTGTGTCTATCTTTGCCATGACAATGCTTTAACTGTGCTGTTCATAGTGATGATATATGGAGGTAAAATAACTTGTTTACAAAATGTGTGCATTTTGTACAACAGGGGCACATAATTCATGAGTGCTGAGGGCTTCTGACCAACTTAAAGAGTGCCTTGCTGCTAGTAATGCTTTATGGAGCTTGAGAAATCAGTAGCTACATTTATGTGCAAAATAAGGAACTAAATCACTGAAATGTATTATGACATATAAAGTGCAGCACATCAGTTTGTTTTCAATAGTCATTCATATCAAATCAGATGAAGTCACAAGACATGTGTTAAAAAATTGCACAAATTCTGAAGATGCAGGCTTTCTGGTACATACCTTTGTTCCTGTGCTGGTGCTACAAGTAGTTCCATCTGTTTTGACAACAAGAATTCAATTCCAAACTGAACATTGAGAAAGAAGTCCCTCTTCTGCACACGGAATGAAGAATAATACTCTTCGAGGTAACTGTTTGTTGTCACTGAAGATGGAAACCCAACAGCCAATCCCATTGCATTCACCTGAAACATGAGTGTTTTCTCATACAGTACGCTGCAAGGCATGTTTAACTCAGTCAGTAGAACAGCTAAATAAGGGCAACTGACTGGCTTTGAACCCTAACTTCCACATAGCTCTCACCTGCCAAAAAGTTCAATTACAATTAGGAGTTAATTGAAAATAAAAGGATTATATGACAAAAATGAAAGTGAAGTTAGTATGTGACAAGGAAGGAGGATGCCTGACAAGTGAAATGGTTTCAAACTACTGAGTGCATTGTCTCCATTACTTTTAATTTGCCGATGAATGATATAACAGGTAGAAAGTAAAATTGGAGACAGGATGACAACAACTATATTGTATAATTATAATTTGATGATATGGGAAAATAATGAAAGGCAGTTCAGAACCAGTTAGATGTTTCAGAAGAAGTTGGACATTTAATGGAAAGCTCGGTGAGCTCTTTCTCAAGAGAATAGACTTATGCCAAACATGACACTACATGAGCATCTGCTCTAAATGTTGGGAAGTACTGGGGGATTTATAAAATGGAAGCAGTGACAAGAGGTAAGTGAATATACAAGCTGGTAGTTTTATGAGGAGATGGGAGAAATGTTACAAGCTAATTTAAGGTACTTTATTGTTTCAACACCACACACTCTCTGTGCAGTCCTATAGTATTGAATGCACACAGACCAGCACAGAAGTTCCAATAAGAGATTTAGAAGGCACTGCAATACATGCCAATTACGATAAGACTTACAATCGTGCACATGGCCGACACCAAAAGGAGCGGCCTCTACAATGCTGACTCAAACAACTGCACACTGCTGGTCAGCCCAAGCTTGTGGGCCATGGTGCTCAAGAGCAGCAGCAAGAAGATTTAGCATTGCTTATTAGTTTAACATTGTAACTCAGCAAGAACTGTCCCTTCAAGCCTGAGTAAGTTAATATTTTGCTTTTTTACTGAATAAACATTCTATTACTGAGAATATATGTTCTACCTTTTCTTCCAATTCCACAACCTTATTAGTATGCCGGCTGCTGTTACATCCCCCAGTAGCAGACATCATATGGCAATGAAGTGACTCAACATTTACAAGTTATAAGTGGATCAATCCAACCAACATTGCTCAGTGCGAAACTTGCTAACTAACTTCACTTTCCTTTTTTTTTCAGGGGTATGCTTTACAAATTTATTACTTCTGCTTGTTGCTCGATTAGTGAATATTTAACATGATTATCATGCCTCTCATACAAAATGTTTAACTCCCTCAGGCTGCTGCTGGTTTCAATGTAATGCAGTTTATTCGGACAAAGGAGCCAGACAAATGGCAGTGCAGAATCTACTTGTGGTGCAAGCTGCTGCTATATCAACTATGCTTCTATGCCTGAAGCATCACTTGCAAGTATTCCAATGTTTCAAGCATTCAATGAGCAACTGGAAGATTTTCGCAAGTGGTTAGCACAGTTTGAGGCTCATTGGATCACTCATCAAATTCAAGGTGCTGTGAAATTACTTTACCTCTGCTGCTGGCGACTCCACAGCCAGAATTGCTTCAGTTTGATAAACTAATTAGTGCACTTCATAAATACTATGAGAATCAAATGCTAGTAGTTGCTGCTTGATACAAGTTTTTTGTGAGTCATAGAATTCCAGGGCTTAACATGACAGTGTCAGTTTCAGTGTCTTTGTGGACAGTAATATGTATATGTGATGATCTGTACTGCAATTACATACTATGTGCTGGAGAATTGCAATTGAAAGCAGATTCTCAAACATGTAGATCTTACTGTGCAATAAGTGTTACAAATTATAGAACTTGAGAATTTATGAGACATTACCGCAGACAACTTTGAGGCATATTGCAGACAGTCATAAACAGGAACAGCCTAGTGGCCAGCAGGTACACTGCATGCTGCTGGAACATCGCCTAAAGACTAAACAAGAGTTGCAGTGTGTGAAATTGTGCCCGTTGCTTTTCTGAAAATGAGAGAGAGAGAGAACTGCCCTTCACAGCACGACATTTACTTTCCTTGTGGGAAGTCTGGACATCTACAGTCAGTGTGTTTGCAACAAACATGGAACTCTTGCTCTTGTAGACCCCAAGCAACTAATCATTCTGAGCAGACTGTTTTTTCAAAGTCAACATATGAGCCTAGTGATGTATGTGGAAAGGGTATGACTTCGTCCCTCCCCAGTGCAGTACCCAGAGAATCTAATAAATTGTTTGTGAATTAAACATTGCCAGATGCTGCATGCGTCTCCGAGTACTCACTACGATTGACAAAATCTGGTATGCTAATAAAACCGTATAACTGCCAAGAAATTCCAGTGCTTGGAACCTGCTGCTTGCCTGCCACATTCCAGTCTCACATTAAGACTGTCATTTACAATTTTGCATGTGCAAGACTATGAGATTATTTTGTTTTAGAGTGTTTCATTTATTAGGCCTTCGTATTCAGAAAATTGTACTTTGTTTCTGCTTTTGATTCAATGGGGCGTGTTTCTCAATTATGTGCCGAGTTTACAGAGTTTTTTTTTCCGACGGTCTAGGCAAGCCAAATAATTTCATAGTGCACATGACAATGGAAGACAATGTGCAACTGAAGTTTTTTCGAGTATGGCCCAATCCTCATACAATCAGGGAGAAAGTTCCGCAATAACTTTAGAAATTACAGGACAATGGTGTTATTGCTCCTATTTATACTGGTCAGTAAGCTACGCCATTAATGATTTTTGTTCTCTTTCTGGCAGACTTCGTCTTTGTATTGATCTTAAATCAACCGTGAATCCACAAATGATTACTGACACATATGGTCTCGCCCAGAGGAATTAATGAACGGGCTTGTTAAACACAAATACTTTTTCAATAGTGTTTGTATCAACTCCCATTTATGATTTTTCAATTTTTTTATGCTTATCCTTCAGCAGTAGTTCCACTGCCTGCCTTTTTTCAATGCTATTTAGAACAACTTAATGCAACAGCTCCTTTCTGTTCAAATTACTTGAACAAAACTGTGGTATCAGGAAGTACACAAAAGGAACACATCAGCAATCTCGACAGATTCAGTAGCCACTGAATTAAATCAATGAGAAAAATAGAAAAAATTTGCCAAACCAAGATTTCTACATCTACACACATACTCTGCAATCCACCGTAAGGTGCATGGCGGAGGGTACACTGTTGTACCACTACTATGCATTTCCTTTCCTATTCCATTCCCAAATAGAACGAGGAAGAAAAGAATGCCTATATGCCTCCATACGAGCCCTAATTTCTTTTGTCTTTGTGAAATGAAAGTAGGCATCAGCAAGATTCTACTGCACTCAGCTTCAAATTCCAGCCATCTAAATTTCCTCAACAGAATTTTTCAAAACGAACACCATCTATTCTTTACAGATGAACTACATCATCCCAAAATTCTCACAATAAACCAAAGTCGGCTGTCAGCCTTACTCACAAATGTCCTTACATGTTTGTTCCATTCAATATCACTCTGCAATGTTACACCTAGATATTTGAACGATGCGACAGCATCAAGAAGCTCACTACTAATGCTGTATTCGAAGAATATGGGATTGTTATTCCTACTCATGTGCATCACATACATTTTTCTACACTGAGGGCTAGCTGCCAGTCTTCACACTAACTAGAAATTTTGTCCAAGTCATCCTGTATGCTATTACCACCAGTTAAAGACGACACCCTCCCATACACCACAGCATCATCAGCAAACAGCTGCAAATTACAAGTTACTCAGTCCATCAAATTATTTATATAGATAGAAAATAATAGCGGTCCTATCACACTCCCCTGGGGCATGCCTGACGATACACTCATTTCTGATGAACACTCGCCGTTGAGAACAACGTACTGCGTTGTATTACTTAGGAAGTCTTCCAGCCAGTCACAAATCTGTGAACCTATTCCATAAGCTCGTATCTTCGTTAGCAGTCTGCAGTGCAGCACCACGTGAAACACCTTTTTGAAGTCGAGAAAAACACAATCCGCCTGATGCCCTTCATCCATGGCTCGAAAGATGTCATGAGAAAAGGGCAAGCTGAGTTTCACATGAACGATGTTTCCTAAACCCGTGCTGATTCACAGGGAGAAGCTTTTCTGTCTCAAGGAAATTTACTATATTCAAACTGAGAATATGCTCCAAAATTCTACAGGAGACTGATGTCAACGATATTGGCCTGTAATTATGTGGGTCAGTTCTCTTTCCTTTCTTATAAATGGAAGTCACCTGCCCTTTTGTCCAATCACTAGGAACTTTGCACTGAATTAAACATCCACAATAAATGCAAGCTAAGTAGGGGGCCAATGCCGCAGAATACTCTTTGTAAAACCGAACTGGTATTCCATCCAGACCAGCAGACTTTTTCATATTTAGCTCTCTCAGCTGCTTCTCTACACCGGAAATACTTATTACTATGTCCTCCATTTTGGAATTAGTATGTTGATTAAATGATGGTACATTTGTGCGCTCCTCCTATGTGAAACATTTTTTAAAGGTCAAATTTAGAACTTCAGTTTTCTGTTTGCTTTCTTCTATTACTGCTCCAGAATGATCAACAGGTGACTGGATAGTGGGATTTGACCCACTTATCGATTTCACATAGGACCAGAATTTGTTCTGGTTCTTGGAAAGATCTTTTGCTAAGGTATGGTCATGGTAATTATTGTATGCTTTGCACATCGATCTTTTATACCACGGTGGTTCTTTTCCATCCTTAATCGAGTTTACAGGCACATATTTCTCTAACCCTCTATGTACAATGCATTTAAACACAGTCCACAATTTCTCTACATCCACAATACCGGAACTAAATGATGCCCATTCATTTTCTAAGTGCAATCCAAATAATTGCTTATCGGCTCTTCCCAACAGAAACATGCTCCTAGCCTTCTTGACTGGTTTATGAACTTTTGTCAGCATTGATGCTATCATGATCACTAATTCCGGTCTCTACACAGACATCGTCAATAAAGTAAGGCCTGTTCATAGCTATAAGGTCTAAAATATTTCCATTGTGCGTTGGTTGCCGGTTTAACTGCTCAAGACAGTTTTTGGTAAATGTATCCAAAAGTAGCTCGTAAGACTGCTCATCCGTACTGCCTGAAATGTAACTACAGAGGTCCCAATCTATACTCTTAAGGTTGAAGTCTCCCCCAACTAACATTACATGGCCCGGATACATTCGCACTACCTGGTGTAGACTTTCTTTTAATGACTCCAAAACTGCTACAGCAGCACTGGGGGGGGGGGGGGGCAATAAAAAACGCCCAACTATTAACTTTACTTCTTTCAGACCTGTTATATGTGCCCAGATAACTACACAGTTACTTTCAACCTTGATTTCAGTACAAACAATATCTTTATCCACAGCGATGAACACTCCTCCTCCAGTTGTGTCCGATCTATCTTTCCGATATACATTCCACGCCTCACTAAATGTTTCTGAACTTGCCACATCATGATTTAGCCAGCTTTCGGTGCCTGAAACTATCTGTGCACAATAATTTCCATGCAGTGCAGCAAACTCGGGAACTTTGTTTTTGATACTTTGAAAGTTCGTGGCTAATATCTTGACAGTCAAATTTTTGAACCAAACGTGGTCTGAATTAATTGTCAGAATGTTGACAGGTGAGTGCTCATCAGAGTTAGCGCCTAGCCTAAAAAAAAAAACCATGTGCACTCCACAAGTATTCTGCTATCCGAGTAGCCCTTTCCTTACTGTAGTGCACCCCTGATCTATCTAGGGCTGTTCTACAATTTCCCACCCCATGATGCAGATCCAGAAATCTGCAGCCATGACTGTCACAGAGTCGGCGAAGCCTCTGGTTCAGACCCTCCACTCAGCTCCAAACCAAAGGACCCCGATCAACCCTGGGAGCAATGCTACAAATCGACAGTTCTGCTTGCACCCCGCGTGCAAGGGCAGCAACCTTCACCAGTTCCGCCATCTGCCCGTAGGAACTGAGGATGTCCTTAGAACTCAAGCGACAAGTGTCATTGGTGCCGACATGAGCAACGAATTGCAGTCAACTGCACCACCCATCTCACCACCAAGGCCGCATCCACATCTCGGATGAGGACCCCCCCCCCCCCCCCCCCAGGCAGACACACCGAGTGCACTTCTTTCAGGATCTCAACACTATCTGCCTAAGGGGCTCCATCACACGCCTAACATTGGAGCTCCCAGTAACTAGTAATTCCCTCCCCCCGTGCACCTGCTCGGACCCTGCTGAAGGAGTGGCCACATGTCCACTCACAGGATGAACAGGTGTGGACGGATAGCCAGCCTCCACATTGACCTTCAATCTCTAGCGACGCCAACGCTGTTCAACCCGCCACTCTCCTTGTGGAAAGGGCGGCTCAACCACATCTAGTACATATGAAGGTGCTTCGGTAGCAGGGACAGAGGGCAAAGCATGAGACACCTGAGGTGTCCCACTCAACGTTACCAGACTCCCCACCACTGCCGCATCCTGAGACAGCAGCTGACTGTAGCCAACAGCACACTCAGCTGTTCACGAACTACGGCCAACTCCTCCTGCGTCCATACACAGCAGGCACACATCCTATCCATCCTATCGATACACTTAACTGTAGAAAGTAGAAAACTAAATAATCAACTTTTAACTAGCCTAGTACTTTATTAAAGGCGGCTGGCAGCTGACTGAACTGTGGTTAGTGGTAATTACACGGTCAAAGCAATGAAACTGAGTCCGGCAGTTTTCAAAATAAGCAAGAAAATCTATGGAATACACTGTTATCAAACGAGAGGGAATATAAGCTTTCTTAAAGCAGAACTCGAAATAAGGAAGTGACAATATGACACATAAATCTCGTAGCTTGCAGCAGATGAAAACTAAACACACGGTACTTATCAAAATACGCGAGAATAAACTCTTAAAACAGTAGCACAAACGAAATCTGCCAAGTAGGTGAGAAGAAACCTCTTAAAAACAGGAGTACTGATGAAAATTAAGAAAGTAACTGGCAACGAAATTTCACGCAATTAAATTATGATACTTTAAACATGTCCTCCAGTCAAGAAGCTGTCAAAGTAAATAAAAAATCATAATGCATTTTAGAATTATACTGCATTAATAAAATCTATGAATGCAATAAATAAATTGACAGCAGCAAAACCAGTGATGTATGTGGATGTCACAAGCATCTGACATACCTGAAGATGGCGCTAAAGCCAAAATACGTCCTCCACTGTAACAAATATACTTGTATTTAAAGCAGCAATTGGGATTTTATTGCCAAACATCTTTAAATGAAATTCAATACTTAGACCACGTTCTTTATAGCCAGGGTGTCCACCCCTTTCAGTCACATTTGCTGGCAATTCACAACCTTCCCATCCCATATGACCTGAAAGATGTGCCTTTTGTATGAACAATGCCAGGATACCTTTCATGAATGGAAAGTGCTTTGTTGAGTTACAGATACCTTGGTGTTTCTTCTTACAGGATCACAGTAGGTTTCACTAGTATCTGTTTAAGTGAACATTTTACCTGTTCACGAACCATAAGCCACTTCAGTCATTGTTTCAATCATCCGAACCAGTCCCTAAATGCACTTTGCAGAAATTACAACATTGGGCCTTTTTTTTCCCTCAGTATCAGTACAAAATATTGTACTGATCCACATCAAAGTATGTGAATGGCATTTCTTGCCTTCCTGTCAGCCCTGATCAGAATTTGATGAGCACATTTTAAGTTAATTTGTAAATGTCCCACATGGGATGCATTTTTTCCCCACTGTTGTTTTGTTTTATATGTGAACGTATTTTTGTGTTACTGTCACTGGTATGATTTTCACAATATGAAATAGTCCTGCCATCTAGCTTTAACTAAAGATAGTGTCTTTGCAGAAAAAAATCTTTAGTCAGAAGAAAATTGCATGTTCAGATCTTAGGAATAGTGTTATTAATTTTAATAATGGAGGATAGGTAACAACTAACAGTAAAGAGGCTCGCTGAGCTGCTTGTAGCCAAGAAAATAGTGTGAATGTGATTATCAATTTTTGTGTCTGTCAGCAGCTCAGTGAGCCTCTTTATGGTGAGTTGTTACCTATCCTCCATTATTGATATTCCTATCGCATTTTCCGTTATTAATTTTAAAGTATATATAAAGATTATTTTATTTAAATACAAGCTAAATATTAAATGATAATAACAAAGAACTATACTCACCTTTTCTTTAGCAAGTTGCTTTAATTCTGACCCATACCATGATGCTCCATCTAAACTGTTTCTCACAGTAGCACGTATGTTGTCGAACATTTTACTAACCTGGAATGATACATTCACTTTTTGCAAAGATTTCCTCCAAATATACAACATGTGTCAAGGGAAACATTCAACAAATTACTTCATTTTTGTATGATACAAATTCAGACAATGAATTAGTTACAAAAATTGAATACATAATCTAAACTGCCCTATAAAACTACTACACATTGAACTAAGATACAAGGATATTTACAACATTAACTGTCAGTTGTGTTGTTGTGGTCTGTAGTCCACAGACTGGTTAGATGCAGCTCTCCACACTACCCTGTCCTGTGCAAGTCTCTTCATCTGAGAATACGTTCGGCAACCTACATCCTTTTGAATCTGTTTACTGTATTCGTCCCTCAGTCTCCCTCTACGAGGGACAATTCCTTGATGTCTTAGAATGTGTCCTACCAATCTCTCCCTTCTCTTAGTCAGGATATGCCAGAAACTCTGTTTATCCCCAATTTGGTTACGCATCTCCTCATTAGTCACGTGATCTACCCATCTAATCTTTATCATTCGTCTGTAGCACCACATTTAAAAAGTTTCTATAATCTTTTTGTCTGGACTCCTTATCATCCACGTTTCACTGCCATACAATGCTACACTCCAGGCAAATGCTTTCAGAATGGACTTCCTAACATTTAAATTAATATTGGAAGTTAACGAGTTCGCTTCTTTAGAAACGCTTTTCTCCCCATAGCCATTCTGCATTTTATATCTTCTTTACTTCAGCTATCAAATGTTGTCTTGCTATGCAAATAACAAAACTCATCCACTAATTTTATTGTCTCATTACCTAATCTAATTCCTTCAGCATTGCCTGATTTTCTGTCATTACATTCCATTACCTTCGTTTTACTCTGTAGTAGCCACTCTGTCAGTAGCCACTGAATTAAATCAATGGGGAAAATAGAAAAATTTTGCCAATTCAAGATGTGAACACAGGTCCTCCTATTTATTAGACAGGCACATTGGCCACTATGCCAGTGATCATTGCAATTGCATAAGCTACTCCAGAATGCCTCCAACCAGATTAAAATTTTCAAATTATTCAAACACTACTAATTTAATTACTCACTACAGTTTAAGCACTGGAGCTGCTTTCCTCCTATCAGAA
The DNA here is from genome assembly GCA_026315105.1 of Locusta migratoria. Classification (NCBI taxonomy): domain Eukaryota; kingdom Metazoa; phylum Arthropoda; class Insecta; order Orthoptera; family Acrididae; genus Locusta; species Locusta migratoria. Next base: position 508,177,058 of record CM048746.1, on the reverse strand, counting down.
CACTCAACATCACAGCCAAACCATTCCCCACTGCCAAACTGCCACCATAACTAGTTAATTCAACACCATTTCCTTATCTGTCTGTCTTACTCAATTTGCTTTGTTGCCAATTCATAGGTCGCATTTCATCACCTAACGATAATAACCAAACAAGACACAGATGACGGTGTTACAAACTCTTACTTAAGCACAGTGCTAAGCACATGTTAGAAATTACAAGTATTATACCACAGATATCAGTTTACATTTTGAGAAGCTTAGTATGATTTACATGAAAATGAGCTCTCTAGAGGTTACAATTCAGGACTGTTACTGGATGTGTATTGTGATATAGAAATGAATAACAAACTTTCTTCGCAGTGCAGTGCAGTGCAGTTATAGCTTCCTGTACTGTGTTTGTGGGTTTGAACCCCTTTGCATGCAACTACTTTAATTTCTAAATCATAATTACTTTGTTGTTTTTATTAATTGAATTCATAATAGTATTGACTTTTTTATCAGCTCTTATTTTCCATCCTAAGATTTTTATTTTTATTTATTTTTTATTTAATAACCTGTAATTAAGAAGTGCTGATTGGTTCATAACACAACAGCTTGTTTAGCCACTAGCCATTGTGGGGATATTTTTAGGTAGACTAATGAATGCTAACAAGAAATTACAACTTGCTTTTAGGACTGTATCCGAAATTTTTCTGAGAGTTTGTTCATAGAGGTATGCTTTAACCAATGTAAGAGAAGCAATTGTGATCTTAGTTGAACTGGAGATGATTGAATGCCAGTTTGGCGGGTACATAGTACATCACTGTGGTAAGGTTATAACATGGGACTAAATCAAGAAATTCAAAATGTGACTTCTGCTGCAGTGCAGTCACTGATCACTTAAAATTAGCCGTTGACAGAGACTTTTGCATGACCACCATTATCTCTGGCTGGCCTCTTACAACACTGCCCTTCATTATAATATTTAACATTATTTTTTAAGTAACTTGCCGCATTTGTGCATCACCTGCCTATGAGACAACAGTGTAGCACCATGCGACAAATGTCAACTAGCACATAATTTTAATCTGAGTAAAGTGCCCCTGCCCATGTTTACACAGTACTCACAGCATTTAACAGATTCATGATAAATCTGCATGTTCAAGTCTAATTCTTCAACTCAGTGAATGTTTCCATTCCCTTGCAAGAAAGAGCAAGAAAGAGAGATGTTCTTATGTTGACTTTACCTTCCTGTAGAAAAAAAAAAAAAAAAAAAAAAAAAAAAAAAAATATGACTACATCTGTTTGAATCTGCTTACTGTATCCATCTCTTGGTCTTCCTCTGCGGTTTTTACCCCACACACCTCCCTCCAACACTAAATTCACAATTCATTGATGTCTCAGAATGTGCCCTACCAATCAATCCCTTCTTTTAATCAAAAATTCCTTTTCTCCCCAATTCTGTTTAGTATCTCCTCATTAGTTACACATTCTTCTGTAGCTCCACATTTTAAAAGCTTCTATCCTCTTCCTATCTGCACTATTTATCGTCCATGTTTCAATCCCATACAAGGCAACACTCTACACAAATTCCTTCAGAAAGGACTTCCTTAGGCTTAAATCAATACTCGATATTAACAAATTTCTCATTTTCAAGAACAATTTTCTATCCTTTACCATTCTGCATTTAATATCTTCTGTACTGTGATCATCATTTGTTATTTTACTGCGCAAGTAACAAAACTCATCTGCCTCCTTTATTGTTTCGTTACCTAATCCAATTCCTTCAGCATCACCTGATTTTCTTAGGCTGCATTCGATCACCCTTGTTAATGTTCATCTTACATGCACCTTTCAGCACACTGTCCATTCCATGCAGCTGCTCTTCCAGGTCCTGTGCTGTATCTGACAGAATTACTATGTCTTTGGCAAAACGCAATATTTTTAATTCTTCACCCTGAACTTCAATTCTTTTCCAAATTTCTCCTTGCTTTCCTTTATAGCTTGCTCAATGTACAAATTGAATAACATCAGAGAAAGGCTACAACCATGTCTTACTCCCTTCCCAACCACTGCATCCCTTTCATGCCCTTCAACTCTGACAACTGCTGTCTGGTTTTTGTACAAGTCGTGAATAACCTTACACTTCCTATATATTACTCATGCTTGCTTCAGAACTTGCAAGAGTCTATTCCAATCAACATTCTCAAAAGCCTTCTCCCAATCTACAAAAGCTAGAAATGTAGGTTTGCCTTTTCTTATTCTATCTCCTAGGATAAGCCGTAAAGTGAGTATTGCCTCCAGTGTTCCTACATTTCTCCTGAATGCAAACTGATATTCCCCAAGGTTGGCTTATACCACCTTTTCCATCCTTCTGTAAATAATTCGTGTTAAAATTTTGCAACTGTGACTTATTAAACTGATGGTTCTGTAGTTTTCACACCTGTCTGTGCCCGATTTCTTTGGGATGGAGATTATAACATTTTTCTTAAGGTCTGAGGGTACTTCGCCTGTCTCATACATCTTACACATCAGGTGAAACAGTTTTGTCATGGCTGGTTCTCCCAGAGACTTCAGTAGCTCTGAGCAAATGTCGTCTACTCCAGGGGCCTTGTTTTGACTTAGGTCCTTCAGTGCTCTGTCAAATTCATCTCTCAGTATAGCATCTCCTATTTCATCCTCATCTACTTCTTCTCCACTTCCTACAATATTGCCTCTACGTTCATTTCCATCATAGAGCCTCTCTGTATACTCTTTCCACCTTTCAGCTTTCCCTTCTTTGCGGAGAATTGGCTTTCCATCTGCATTCTTGAGATTCATAGAGCTGTTTCTCTTATTTCCCAATATCTCTTTTTTTTCTGTAGGCTGTATCTATTTTCCCCCTATTTATACATTCTTCTACAACCTGCATTTGCCTTCTAGCCACTCCTGCTTAGCCATTTTGCACTTCCTGCCAATCTCATTTCTTAGTCGTCTGTACTCCATTTTTCCTGTTTCATTTACTGCATTTTTACATGTTCTACTTCCATTGATTAAATTTAGTTGTAGGTCTTGCCTTCCTACCTATTTTGTCCTCTGCTGCCTTCACTATTTCATCTCTCAATGCTACCCATTCCTCCTCTACTGTTTTATTTTCCCCTGTTTCTGTCAATTGTTGCCTAAAGCTCCCTCGGAAATGCTCAAGAACTTCAGGTTCCTTCAGTTTATCCAGGTCCCATATCCTTATTTTCCTTCCTTTCTGCAGTTTTTTCACTTTCAGTTTACAATTCATGACCAATAAGTTGTGGTCAGAGTTTATATCTGCCCCTGGGTATGTCTTACAGTTTAAAACCTGGTTCCGAAATCTATTTCTTACCATTATAAAACCTATAAATCTATCTGATATCTCCCGGAGTCTCCTGGTCTCTTCCACGTATACAACCTTCTTTCATGATTCTTAAACCAGGTGTTTGTTATGATTGAATGTTCCATGCAAAATTCTACCAGGCAGCTTGCTCTTTCATTCCTTTTGCCCAGACCATATTCACCTACTATCTTCCCTTCCCTTCCCTTCCTTGTCCTACTACCGAATTCCAGTCTCCCATAACAATTAAGTCTCCCTCTCCCTTAATTGTCTGAATAATTTCCTTTAGCTCCTCATATATTTCTTCGATCTCCTCATCATCGGCAGAGCTAGTTAGCATATAAACCTGTATTACTGTGGTCGGTGTTGGCTTCGTTTCAACCTTGACTACGATAATCCAATCACTGTGTTGCTCATAGTAGTTTACCCACATTCCTATTTTCTTATTCATTATCAGACCTAATTCTGTAATACCCCCAACTGATTTTGTATTTATAATCCTGTAGTCACCTGACTAGAAATCCTGTTCCTCTTTCCACCGAACTTCACTAATCCCCACTATATTTATCTTCAACCTATCGTGCACATTCAGTATGGCCACTGAAACAGTACCTCACTGAAATATATCCTAGGCACTGCATTGGTCACCATGGAGTCATTTTGTGGCCCTGACGTCACCCAATTCTACTCCGTTATGCTACTGTTTGTAGGGTTGATTTATTAACAAAGTCTAAAAATGCAGAGTGAACAAATGAGCACAGATCACACAAAGGCAGCAAAACGAATCACATCAGATTGTGGACTTTTGAACATTTTCTATGAGGAAATGTACACAATTAAATAAAACTTCAACTAAAATGTTTCAATGTCTAAAACCTGCATTTTTGCTGTTACCCACTGTTTTCATTAGTTTCCTTGGAAAATTCTATGAATGTTTTGACACCCCTTAAAGCCTGCACCTTTCCTAGAACTCACTTTGTATACATGATACATTGTATTTGTTAATTAATGTTGCAACATTTCTATGAGTTTCGGAGATCTCTGAAGATGAGGTTCATTGGAAACTGTTTTCAAATCTACCAATTAGAACATTAATTTTTTATTAAGGAACTAATATTTCCTAATTTAAATTTTGTAGTCAGTAAATTCAAAGAGAAAGGGTTATTAAACATGCTATTCCATAATACTAACCTCTGCCTTTTCCAACTCCCTTACATCTTCTGGGAAAGTGTTCTCCACCATGGTTGCAAGACCAAAACTCATGAACTTCTCCACAGTCTCCACACACATTTCCCATCGCTCAACAGGTTCCTGAACACCTATCACAAGGACAAAATACTATTATTTCAAACCACATAACTGCCAACTGCATGTTAATGAAGAACAATGTTGGACCTTGCATCCTTTTGAAGTAAATAATAATAATAATAATAATAATAATAATAATTTTATTATCACTCAGCTCTTAAAGTAATAGACAAAGTCAGGAAGATACTTATTCTAAGCTTATATTACACTGACATTGTTTAAACAAAATATGTAAACTACAAAACACAACTTACAGATAATTAATTTAACCTTCAAAACATTCTTCAACAGAGTACAACAAGTACAAAATGGAACATGCCATGTGGCCATCAAGTCAGTTGCTCATGAAGAGAAATTCTAACAATGGAAATTTCAGGTTGGAATATTGTAAAGATGATCACTGAGCCACATGAAGGCACTAAGAAAAGACAATCATATTCACAGAACTTTAAATTTTCAGCCCAAGCCCATTAAGAAAAGGCACTCCAGAATGTATTGTGTAACATGTTATTTTTTGCAGTATCATTTAATATTTATTCAAACAAAAAGAAAACTCTCACTTCAGGAGTATCTGTACAGCTCCTCACTACCATCTCCAACATCCTGCAGCATTATCAGAACCTATTTTAGGCCTACTTGTACCATAGCCATGGCGTATATGAATAGCATTATCATAATAAAAAAGTATGCTAAACACAAGATCACTACCTTAGAAATATTTGCTTGCCTTCTTTTGAAATGAAAGTGCAGAGAGATAATGCAATTTCTAAAAGCAAACTGAAACCATTACTGACAACTATTATAATTAAATTTATAAGCGCGCGCGCGCACACACACACACACACACACACACACACACACACACACACAAAATTTACAAAACATGCATCAACTATCTGACTGTTCCAAAAAGTAGTTCATCCTTATCCCCCAGATAAAAGACTACTGAAAGCTGTAATTCTATATATACAACACCTATTACTATTCAGACTCCACAAAGCCTGCACATTAATCAACATTTCTCAGAATGTGTGTGTGTACTGCTCTGCTTTATGTTTCTTCTACATCACCACCTGATGAAACAATTTTGTCATATTTCACATCTTTCAGTAACAAAGAAGAAATTTTGTAAGGAAAATATTCATGTCACAGCACAATAAAGGCAAATATTCCTGTCCCGACTAACCTGTCACATTCAAATACATATAACTCAAAATTTAAAATATCCCAACATTTTTGTGCATTTATAAAGTAATATTTAATTAATTTGATAGAAATTCTCCAATGAGATGTGAAAATATTATTCAAAAGAGCAAGAGGGCAGCTCAGTATTGCCAAGTGTCACATACTCGGAAAAAGCATATGATAGTGGGGAAAGAAGCAAAGTATGGGAAGCACTGCAGAAAAGGGGAGTTGGGAGGCAAATTCATTGGACAATAAGGGAAATGTACCAAGGAAGTGTAAGCTTCGTAAAAGTAGGAGGGAGGACAGTCTGATTTGAGCAGAAGAATGGATGGAGCAAGAGAGTGATCTATCTCCTCTACTATTCATCATTGTAAAGGATGAAATAATAGCAGGGGTGTAACGTGAATAGGAGACAATATGAAAGCAATGGTGTCTGCAGATAACATAATGGTGTGGGGTAATGGAGGTGGAGGAGTACAAGAGAGACTCAATGCACAGGAGAAAGTGTTGGCTCAGTATGGAATGAAATTTAACACTGACAAGTGTGTAAATGTAACGATTGTGGGGGGGGGGGGGGGGGGATAGTAAAGAGGGTGGACAGTTTTAAGTAACAGGGGGGGGGGTGGAAAAAGTAGGAGGAAAGATATAGAGATCACTGAAAGAGGAAAGCAATCCCACAGATACCTGTAAAGTGTGTGAAGTCTGGTGTGGAGCAGAGACGTACTGCTGAAGAGTAAGCAGGTCATATACCAACAGTATTATGCTCCAATAGTCACATATGCATCAGGAGAGCAGAATAAAAGTGTGTGAGATGAAATTCCAAAGAAGCAGTATGAACAGAATGAGACATTAGAAGGTAATGAATATTGTAAAGGAGAAACATCTACAAGAGACCATAGAGCAATCAAGACTGAGATCACATGGACATGGCAAGATAATGGAAGAGACAGGATTCCAAAGAAGACCCATAAGATGTAAACAGGATACAGGGAGACCAAGAGGAAGGCCAAGTTACAGATTAATCATGGAAGTAAAGAAAGAACGGGGCAAAGTACAAGGAGAAAAATGGTGGGAGGATAGGAAGCGATGGAGAGGCCTATGTTTAAAGCAGACCCGGCCAGAGGCTGGATACTCTACTGGATTATTATTATTAGGCAGAAAAGAGGAGGGAGGAGAAATGGAATAGAAGGGGAGGATTACTGAGAACCCAAGTTGAATGGTAGTGAAGCTACATACCTCCTCCCCATTAGGTAGGTAAGATAACTGGTAAAAAAATGGCATCTATCAGGTGTCCCCCCTCCTTCCCATTTAAATGGTTTTGAAGTTGCCAGATAACTTTTACATGAACTGTGTTAGGTGTGACAAACAAGAGAAGACAGTCATGTAACTACTTACAGATGTTGTAGGAATGATTGGTTCACTACAACAAATTGTGCACTTGAAAACTCCTACTGATGTGATAAAAACGTCATAATCCAATCTAAGGCCATATAGCCCAGAATGAGTTAGTTAATCAGGAAAACTGCCAATAACATTGACACAATAGTTGAACCAATGTCTCTGGTTGAAGATACCCGTTAAGGTAATCAAATTGTGTGGTTATGGAATATCACCAAAGATTTGTCAATGGATAGGGGATTTCCTGTCTGAGGACACAGTTTGTAGTGATCAATGATAAGGCATCAACTAAAACAGAGGTGATATCCGGCATTCCACAAGGTAGTAGTTATTGGTCCTTTGCTGCTCCTTATCTACATAAATGATTTGGGAGAAAATTTGAGCAGGTCTCTTAGGTTGTTTGCAGATGACAAAGTCATTTATTGTCTAGTAAAGTCATCTGAAGATCAAAATCAACTGCAGAACGATCTAAATAAGATATCACTATGGTGTAAAAATTGGCAATTGATTCTAAATAATGAGAAATGTAAAAATGTCCACATGAGTACAAAAAGAAATCTATTTAAATATAAATTCAGAAACCCTGAGACAGTTTTTCGTCTCGAACATGTCCAAGACATTAAAGAAAAAGGTGAAGTAATGAAGTAAAATATGTGACATGGCCAGGAATCGAACCCGGATCTCAATGCTTACTAGGCAAACGTCTTTCCATTAGACCAACACACCATTAACGATAAAGGCACCTCAGAATAGTCTAAGTACAACTTCCCTCCACGTCACCAACTTTAATTCAGCTTCTTTGTTCTATAGATAATTGCCACTACTGCCAAGGCTCTCCATGCAGTGGAATAGCACCTCGGCAATGGGCATAGGGGAACATTCCTGTTAAGGTGATATAAATATCAATTTAAATATAAATTCAGAAACCCTGAGATGGTTTTCATCTCAAACATGTCCAATCTTTAATGACTTCAACATGTTCGAAACGAAAAACCATCTCAGGGTTTCTGAATTTATATTTAAATAGACGTTTATATCACCTTAACGGGAATGTTCCAATATGTCCATTGCTGAGGTGCTATTCCGCTGCATGGAGAGCCTTGACATTAGTGGCAATTATCTATGGAACACAGAAGCTGGATTAAAGTTTGTGACATGGAGGGAAGTCATACTTAGCCTATTCCGAGCTCCTTAATCATGAGCGGTGCAGTGGTCTAAAGGTAAGATGTATGCCTAGTAAGCATGGAGGTCCGGGCTCGATTTCTGGCCACATCACAAATTTTAATTCATTGCTTCACCCTTATGTTTAATGAAAAGAAATCTGTTAAACAAGGCTTACAAGCTAAATCAATCAAATGTGAAGGCCGCGTAAACTCCACTAAATACCTAGGAATTACTATTAAATCAGGCTTAAACTGGAAAGAACACGTAGATGATGTCGTAGGAAAGGCAAACCAGAGATCGCGTTTTATTGGCAGATATCACACTTTTCCGTTCTCATTTGGAGTTTGATGGGAGCCATCAAAAGAGTCCAAAGAATGGCAGCCTGTTTCATATTGTCACGATACAAGAGAGACAACATCATGGAAATGATACAGGATCTGGGATGGGAATCATTACAACAACGGCATTTATCGTTGCAGCATGGTCTACTTATGAAACTACAATCGCCAACATTGTCCTCCGAATGCGAAAATATATTGTTGACTGTCACCACCTACTTAGGTAGAAATGATCATCAGAATAAAATACAAGAAATCAGAGCTCGAACAGAGAGATTCAAATGTTCTTTCTTCCCATGTGCTTTTCAAGAATAGAATGGTAGATGAATAGTATAAAGGTGATTCGATGAACCCTCTGCCAGACACTTAAATGTGATTTGCAGAGTATCCCGTGTAGATGTAGATTGGACACAACACTTGTCTTACTGTGTGAAGAATTCCTATCTGCCTGCTGAACATTCTGAAGACAAGCTCATTGGCCCTTCAAAGCCTTTTTTAAGGGATTGACAGAGTATTAATCTGATGGGCAGTTCAATTTTCTACATGTAATTATGTCTTGTGTCAAATCATGGCCAGTGTGCAACATAATATGATGAGGGTTTTCCACAGCAATGACCCCCCCCCCTCACCTTCACACACACACACACACACACACACACACACACACACACACACATTCATTATCCTATGATGAATGTCTGGCAGAGTTTTTCCTTTGGCAGCTAAGAAAAGAAAAAGAGCAGGTTGACCCTGTTTGTGTGCATTTGGTAATAATGTTGTCATAGTACACGATTCCACATTTACTCCATACATATTGGAAAGACAAAAATGCCACATTAACCTCATGCCAACATATGAGTACTTATATGTTTCTTTGTTTTGTTTGCCTTCATTTACAATAATATTGCATTATTTTTTAATGCCAAAGATACAATAACTATTGTATCTTAATTGAACTGTTACAAACTGTTGCTCCTCATCCATCTCATTGACCACAATTAACACTATGTTTTATCAAATGTTTTCATGCACCAACTACAAACATACAGTGGCACTTCTCCACATGTATGTTCAAAACAATTTGATACCTGTAGTTAAAGAGCAGTCCGACTGATATGATTAGTTGGAATATAGCAAAAACAAAGTTTGTCCTGAAAGTTATGGACTGCACTGTGAAGTCATTATTTCCATTAAGTAGTTTTACAATATTTTATTAATATTGAATACACAATATAGAATAACTTTGTTTATTATACCTGTTAACTGAATGTTGTAATTGTTGTAAACAGATCTATATTTGTTTGAGAGATATGGCAGGTACACAACAGTCAGTTTCCAGAGCATGTAGTCATTCAGTGAACTGAAACAAAAGTGCAGAATGCAATAGGAATATTCTAAGACATAAACAAAAATTAAAAATTATCAATTAAAAAACCAACTAATCACTATAAGTGAAATTAACTGCAGTTATCAAACAGTAATTTGTGTTAAATCTAATAATGGGAAGTCCAAGTCAGAATTAAACAATACAATAAGGACAGTTTACAACTCGCTGCAAAGACACAATGATGAACTTGGAAAGGCACACAACCACATCTCTGGCTGCTAGAGTGCAGCAGCCAGAGATGACAGTTGCAGGAGAGTATTGCATGCCTTTGTGATTGTGTGAATGTTCTATTTTCTGAAGAAGCTTAAGTGTTGTATGTATGTGTGTTTTTTTTCTTTTGTGCCTGTCACAGACATCTTTGTGTTGAGTTGTAAACAGTTCTTATTATATTGTATAATTTGTGTTAAGCATGATAGTAAAGAAGCTTTGAGTCTGAAAGCTAAATATTATTTTGGCATCTACACACACACACACACACACACACACACACACACACACACACACACACACAAACAAACAAACAAAGAGTGGATATGTGCATAATTCTCTCACCTCCGGTCAGTTGTTGACAGCAGCATTGAAACCTTGTTCAAGTAAGAAGGGGCTGTAACAATAATTTCTGTTTTGTCTGAAATTCTTGCCCTGGGAAATAGGCCTTGCAGAATATCTTGCAAAGGAATCTGAAATAATAAATCCACTCAAAATTTTGCTTCTCATTACTTAACTTTCTAGGGATGAAATGGCATAGAACAATAACTATTAGATAATACAAGCCACTATAATCACTTTATAGAAAATGAGTATATGCTGAATGAAACCAACAATGTCTTCACCTTTTGAATGATTTTTTTCTACCTTAGTTTAGTAAAGATTTCATTATTGCTGTATACTAATGGCTGCATTATCAAGTTATAAAGAAGGTAGCAACTCCGATGACAAGTGTATGGTTCAATAAACATTCATACAAAGTCCAAAAAACATAGAATTGGTGTGATATTATAAGTTATTTACAATTCAAATTTTAGAAACTGCATGTTTCCTAGTTTTATGAAATTGTTTATTCGTGAACCATAAGATGAGTCAATTATTTCAGTTCTGTAATCTTTTTTCCAAGAATACATGATGAAATGTGCTTGCACCAGTCTTACACAAGTCATCACATTACTGAACAAATAGAACTATGTAAATCGTTAGCAAGTATGTCATTTAAAACATTGTAATGTTTTGGAGTGTTCAATGAAATTTTATTACTGATCTGCATAATTTAATACAAGCAAGTAATCTCTATGTATATCCATTCATTTCTCTAACCAATGTACCCTCATCCTTAGGAAAAACTATGTCTTATAAAGATATTTCTTATTTTACAAGACTATACAGTTTTCAAGAATGAGAATAGAAACTTGGGGTAAGTATCCACTTACAATTGGTGTTTACTTATAGTTTCAATGTGCAAGTTGTCAGTATTATGTGGCTGCATAGGCAGAGTCCCCATGGGTCAGGTAGCTTGCTCACTTGTTCACTTATTCATTACTCAATGTCCATCAAGTGGTAACAGTGACAACACAGTAACATACATAATTATATATTTTTCGTATCACCATACACCATTTAGTGATAACTGTGCAGTCTGCTTTTCATCAAGAGTACAATACCACACCATCTACAGCTGAAGGCACTCATCAATTGTAATGACAGTTTGAAGAACCTGCTTCTTTATATAAGGGGATATCCTCATGTATGCACATGTGCTAACTTAAGCTATAGAACATTCTGTATATTTACCACCTAGCATGTGAAGTTTATCTCATAAATAATTGCAATATACATTAATTCATGAATCATTTATCCTCATTTCCCTTCAATATGGGATAATGTCAATTTCAATTAAGTTAGAAAAAGAGAGATACTGTGTTAACTTGATAATTAAGAAATTTGGTTGATGCTGAGTGACAAGGCTTCCATTAGAGAAATGCATGAGGGAGTTTTGTGGTGGCAGTAAGCCAAAACAAGGCTAACACAGTCAGAGTGGTGTGGGGGTTGCCATTGCAGTGTGTAAGAGACACGGCAGTAGCGTGACCATTGACAACAAGGACACGGATAACAGACCTGCCATGGCCGTGGAAGCCCTCGTGCCAAAACGGCAAGGTTACAATGCAATTGGCACAGGTGATATATAGATATTAAATAAATATTGCCCAAGACACATTTTGTCTCAATATCTACTAAAGATATTAAATTGAATTAGAGGCATTGAATTCAAATTTATGCCGCAACCAGGATTTGAACCCGGAACCTCCTGCTTAATAATGGAAGGGAGCGAGGGTGCGTGCTTTAAACCTATACACGCAGTCACTATAATCATTAAGCCTTAGTGGCCTAGTGGTTATGGTGTCTGCCTAGAGGTCCGAGTTCAAATCCCGGCAATGGCATAAATTTTAATTCAATGCCTCTAATTCAATTTAATATCTTTAATAGACTTTGGGACAAAATATATCTCTGGGCAATGTTTGATTACTGATGGAAATTCTCCACAGAGATCATTTATTTTTTTCCAAAAGAGACAGATTGGCTGGCCAGTACTTACCTTGTTGCTGTACTGCTGATAGTTACACACAGAAAGAAAAAAAGGACAAAACTAAAACAAGCTTTCGGAACTGTGTTCCTTCTTCAGGTAAGAGAGACGTGAAAAATAGAAAAAAAGGAAGAGGAAGGTAATTCACGACCTAGGTTATGAGGATGACCTAGGTCATGAATTACTTTCCCCTTCCTTTCCCATTCCTTTTTTCTTCTTGTTTTCCCTTCTCTCTTACCTGAAGAAGGAACACAGTTCCAAAAGCTTGTTTTATTTTTGTCCTTTTTTCTTTCTGTGTGTAACTATCGACGGTACAGCGACAAGGTAAGTACTGGTAGACAATCTATCGCATTTGAAAAATAGTTTATCATCTCTGGGCAATGTTTGTTTGATAGTGATTTTAATTTAATATTACTATTGAGCCAATCACAAAAGAGCAATAGAGCCACACAACACACAATTTCCACAAGTACTAGTACACATAATAATCAATATGTAAATGAAGCACTTCCTCACTTTTACCAGATCTGTGAAACAGTCAGCAGTGATGTGAAAAAAGGCCTGTTTGGGTGGCGTGGCTTGCAAGACTACAAAAAATGAATCCTCAATTCAGCACTGGATTTGTTTAAGCATTCACTACAAAAAATCTTTAAGGTAATGATGATCTTGTTTAAGAGTCACTAGTACACAACACATTCTGAAATGATGCAGGTCACGTTATTCCATTCCAAGACTGGTATAACAACTAAGTAATAATGAGTGACATGCATGAAAAAAAAAATTCTGAATGTGTTATAAGGCACAGTAAAAGAAAATGTAATGGTGTGAACAATGTAACTGAACACACTGTGATAACATTTATTTGGTCTTTGCAGAAATCCTGCTGGACAATTTGGTGCAAGATATAGAATCGCATGAAGCTCTGAGTAAAGATGTAGATTTCACAGACAAAAAATTTAACATCACCTTTACTAACTATTTGGAACATTTAGTTTGAACAGAAAGTACACTTTTAAGCAAGGAAATAAATTTTCTGTAACAGTTTGCAGCAGTTATATACACTTTGAAGTGCCTATAGTATCTCTAAATTTTGCAATATCACTCTAAATCTTGCAATATCACTTCAGTAAAATTGGTTTATTATCTGTAAGTTCTTTACCTTTACTTTCCCAACAATCTAGGATAACTATTTATTACCTGTTCCTGTAATGTTTTCTTATGGTCCTTTAGTAGCTGCTATGTGTTCTATACGTATTTAATTTATATCATGCATTGCTTTCAAATATAATACTGGCTTTATAGCACTTACACTATAGTAATGATAATAGTTTTACAATTTTCCCTGAGATGGAAGCCAACCACCAAACCTGGTGGTTGGAAATAAGTTCAACATTAGAGCCTGGCTGGCTGTGTAACTTCAAGAAGTTACACAAAATTTCTGATTGGCACATTATTTGTGCAAGGTTACCTCTGTAAGACTTGCAGTAATGTCTCCAAACAAATGCATGATCACTATTGGTACTCTATCAGACACAGATTAAACTTGGTGGTGCTCTTTCTCTTAACTATGAAGCATAGGACATATGGTGGTTTCAGATTTATAAGTCTACTTTTCATTAACAAGCAACAGAAAATTATCACTATAATTGACTTTATTAAAGCATTTGTATTTGGTTGGTTGGTTTGTAATTCTGAGACCAAACTTGAAAGTCATTTCTCCCTAGCTGTTTGGGAAAAGTGCAACTGCCTCATGCATCATGTTTTTCAGAAAGACAAAACCTCAACTATTGCCTTTGATTTTTACACAGCTTCATTACAAATTAAATTGTATTTCATCAGGATTTTCATTTTATTTTACTTCCTTTAGCACCTGAAAATGTCTGCTGACACATTTCAGTTTTAGCAGAAGCAATACATACCGTGGAGAAGAATACAGAACTACAAAGTACTAATGAGGATAAACAATTCATGAAGAGGTGAGTACCGCACATTCCATCTTGATAAAACTTTTCTTCATTTACCGAAGGTGCTGTTTGCCGCAACTTCTCAATGGTGAGACGGTTGTATGCCTCATTTGGATTTGTAGGGACTTCAGACACATTCAGAAGCTCTGCTATCCGCTTCTCAAAGTGGTACATATTACTAGAAAAGCCTCGTGCATCAGTACTGGTTGCTCCAAGGAGCTGCACCACATCAGTCAGAAACTGTTGGTATGCCATAGCTACCTGCACAAAATGGAGAATAATGCCAGTCAATAATTTAAGAAATCTATTAACAAAATAAGCAAAATCATTACAGTGTATTAATATATTATTAATAGTTAAAACCTCAACTAAGTATACTGTATTCAAAATATGATTGTTTCATTATTATCAAATCAACACAGTAAATATGTTCCCATCACAAGTTTTAGAATATTTTCATTCCAAATCAGAGAACAATACAACTCATTTAATATTTTCATAAGAAAAAGTAAACTTAAAAAAAGTGTATATTCTCTCTACACAATAAAAATATTCCTGGCATAACATGTCAATGGGGTGGATAGAGAAGACAGCTCTTATTCTTAGGTTAATAGAGATCCTTCCTCGTTTGCACATTATTTTCTATTCTTTTTCTCCAAAAATTGAAAAGCATATACGGCATTGTGACCAACATATACCTCATAATGCAAAAACTTCGAACAAAATATGCGACAATATTTGACACTTTATCTAATTATGCAAATAGGTTGCATCATTGAACACTAGCAAAGCCAAAAATATACAACAAAATGTATAACATGTTATGTTTGAGAAAGTAATGCATATTAACAAAGTGAAGTTCTTCATCTTCCAGTACCACAAGTTTGTTGGTGCTTAAATAATGTATCTTTGGTTGTGTTAAAACATGCTTGTCAGTTTAGAGTGCCTACAAATTTCCATATGCATATTCATGTATTAACTTCTTATAACATATCATGCATAACGATAACAGTAGTTGGGTGAAGAGAATATCAGTTGTGCAGACAAAGAACAAATATAAATTTGTTATACATGAAACTTGCAGGCTAGATTACCAACAGACAAATCTTGTGTTTAAGAGAAATAAATAATTTTTGTATAGCTCACAAGAAGATAATAAATTATACATTCACTATCCCTCTTACAGACTGTGTAAAAAGCAAATAAGTAATAATAGTCCACTGCTGCAATCTGGAAAAACAAGTATGTCATTTTTATGTACTGAGTACTCTGTACCAACTGCTAGCATCTGGTACACAACAGTTATCTTTAACTATGCTTCTATATATGTTACAATCTTATGGAGTTAGGGGAAAACTCAATAACTGTTTCTCCTTGGGAAACCGGAAGCAGTAGGTTTTCCTACAGAGTCAAATGTTCAAATGTTTGTAGAGCTTAAGGGACTTAACTACGGGGCCATCAGTCCCTAAACTTGCAAACTACTTATGAACTAACTAAGACTAAGGACGGCACAAATATCCATGCCCGAGGGGGGATTCATACCCCCGACCGTAGTTGCCGTGCAGACCGTGACTGGAGCGCCTCAGTCCCCTCGGCCACTGCGGCCAGCTCCTACAGAGTCAACAATAAAAATCACCACTTTCTGAATTACACATATTGCTGCTTAACACCAGTTTCTGCCAAAGACCAGTGTCAAATGAAAATTTGATTTCCAAAGCATTTTCCATTAATCAAGAAAGTAAGATTTTTAAATCCTAGAAATGAAGATAGAAGAAAATATTTCCTTTCAATATCAACTCTCATTTCCTTGTTCACAAAATGAATTATTTATTATCTTCACTGGCATTCAAGCAAATCAGGAAGCTTATTTACTATGTTTACAGTCACACTCTTACTGTCCTGATTTACATCATTTTAAGGCAAATCAATGCAAAGATACTGGCCTATTCGTAGACCATTAAAAGAAATGACAGAACTAATAGCCACCAAATTTGTGCAGGATTTGATTCAAGAGTGCCTGACTCATAGAACTTGTAATCAATAACACAGAATCACACAAATGAGACTTCAATATCCACTTTATGAGGACTCAATGGAACATAAATTTGTACATGGGTAATACAGCCTTAAACTTGTACACAGAGACAAGCAGAATAATGTTTGTACAATTTGCAACATTAACCAAAAAAATTGAAACAAGTTATCCCAGTTCCATATTTTCAAAACGTTTTTATACCACACCACTTTTATTCAGTACAAGTGTTTCTCACTGGAGATTGATTGGTTGGTTGGTTGATGGAAGGAAGGGGCCACAAAGCTAGGTCATCAGACCCTTTAGCTCCGACTGGGATGCACCTAAAGATGCGGTCCAGGTAAGTCGAGTCCACCAGAAAAAAAGGGGAAACTAAAATGGAATTAAAATCAATTATACAAACAGGGTTAAAAGTAACATAAAATGTGGAATTCTGCTAGTACACCTCCACAGCTCTAGAAACACTGTAACCCCCATTCATTAATGATGAGCATATACTGGTTAACTGTTTATGTACCTAAACAACTGAAGAATGAAATAACATTAAAAACAAGAACTGGATGTCTTGGGGAGGGGGGGGGGGCAGAGTGCTCCAGGACCTGCTGCTCGTAGGAAGAACCACAAACCCACCAATCCTGTCCAAGCATCAGAGATAAAATCTCATAGCAGAGAATAATAATAATAACTTTTCATGGCTCATTGGCTCTTTCAATTGGATGCCACTTTGGCAAATCGCTTGTCCCTAGCCTGTGCCAGTTATGCAACAGGAGAAAGGGGACATACAACTTAACATGGAACCCAAACCACGTGTCATTTCTGGTGACTCCTCATATCATTGAGTGGTGAAGGATGGGTTAAAATGCAGACTGAAAAAATCAGATGTCCAACCAGGTTTTGAACCCGCAACCCTTTGGTTTCCAGTTGAGTGCTCTATCCCGAGACCACCAGGTCCAACTATAACAGAGAAGAAAAACAGCTTTCACAGATACCCAAGGACTTGGTCAGCCATTCATGAATCATGTGCCAAAACTAAAGGCAATGAGTGTGAAATTCTGTATTTGTCACAGAGCACCAAGAGGAATGGACATTCCACTAAAATATGAACCACAAGTTGTGCGGCTTCACAACCTCAATGTGGGGGAGGCTCATGGCACAAAATAAACCATGGGTCAGCCTAGAATGTCCAATTTGGAAACTGTGAAGTACAGTGGATTCCCTCCGAGAAGGGTGTAAGGATAAACTACAAGCTGCAGTAGTTGCCTTGATAGAGCGGAGTATATTAGATTGGGCAGAAACCTGCCAATTGCTGTTCCAGTATTGTATGAGCAGAGATCTCATCTGCACCCACAAATCTGTGAACGGGATTGTCAAGAGAAATGGTTAACTCGTAAATGCTGCTCTAACCATCTAGTCAGCCCGTTCATTCCCCAGGATACCCACATGACTAGGGACCCAGAGAAAAGCAACGGAGCAGGCAGCACGAGGAAGATCAATGCGGAGATTGTGGATCTAGTGACCTAAGAATGGGAAGAGTAGCATCGGTCTATGGCCTGCAGGCTGTTCACGAGTCTGTCCAGATTAAAACACAATTCAGGGCTACCTGTTTACTAAAATGAAGGGCTCTAGTAATTGCCATCAGTTCTGTTGTAAACACACTACATGATTCTGGCAGAGAATGGTATTCCATATCAATGGGAGATATAAAGCATACCCTGTATAGCCCCATTTACACCGAAGCAAACACGAGCAAACACAGGCGAATGTGCATTCGCCACGAATTCGCCTGTGCATGCATGCATTGGCTTGTACTTGTGAATAAGCATTTACACTGGAGCGGACGGAAGAGAAAACAGCACACTGTCGCAAGGCGAGTATATGCAGTTTGTCGCATACGCTAGCACTGAAGTGGAGAGGATGCGAACTTCCTTTGATGGTTCGCCCTGAAACCGACACCCAGCGGACAGCGGATCACAAGCGAGCACCTGCGAATGCAAGCTGAGCGTGACCGCACACCACACATAACGTTTACACCAGAGCGAATTCTCGTTTGCTGCTGCTCGTTCGCTTGTGTTCGCTTCGGTGTAAATGGGGCTTATGAGTGACAACTTTTGAGCCATCAGTGTAGAAAATAGTGACACCCTCAAATACTTCAAGTATTGGGGGCAACAAAAGCTGGAAGATTATGGGGGAGACCGAAGCTTTTGGACCTTTGAAGAGGTGCAACCAGAGTCATGGCCAGGGCACCATCCACGGGGGAGTCAGGGATGTAGTACAGCACATACATTCAAGGCAAGGGAGATGGAAGTCCCTGGAAAGGAATGTGAGGCGCAACCCTACGGGTAATCCCACTCAAAGGCAAGTATCAGGAGGTCAAAAACCAATGTCTGTACAAAAAGCATAATATGTGGGGTGAGTAGGGAACTGTCAAATTGCAATGGTGTAGGACACCAAAAGCTGACGCTGCCTAATCTGAAGAGAAAAGATTCCCACTTTGGCAAGAAGACAGTCAACAGGACTGGTCTGGAAGGCACCCGTAGCCAAGCGAACACTGCAAAGGTGAAATGGGCCTGTTTCAGGGCACAAGAAGCTGTCGAGCTATAAACCTTACACCCATTATCTAATAGGGACAAAAGGACTGTTGCACAGTCTGAACCCCAGGATGAGTGGGCTAAAAACCAGAGGGCATTAAGCTTCCACATACAGCTAGTCTTCAGGTGACAAATATGCGGCAGCCAGGTCAGTTTTTTTTATCAAAAAAGGAGGCCCAAGAAATGGTGCTGTGCCACAACTTCCAGGTGCTGAGTACTCAAGTGGAGTTTTGGATCAGAGTGGACAAAAAATGCATTACATTCATTTTAGAAGGAGAGAACTGAAAACCATGGGAGAGGGCCTATGTGGAAGCACACCGAATGGCACCTTTGAGCTGGCATTCAGCTGAGGCTACCAAGTACAAGTTGTACCATATGCAAACGTTGTTGATGTATAGCGCAAGGATGACCAGTGTACCATCAGAGCTCACCAGTCCATTGATGGTGATTAGGAAGAGTATAACACTTAACACAGAGCCCTGGAGTCCTAGAAACGTGGGGAGATAAGTGAAGAACTGACCCTAACCTGGAACATGCGATGGGATAAAAAGTGACTGATAAAAATCAGTAGGGGGCCCTCATAGGCCCCAGTCATGAAGGATACATGATGTCGCCAAGCAGTATCGTATGCCTTATGTAGATCAAAGAAAACTGCAAAAAATGTTATCATTTAGAGAAGGCCTGTATGATTGACTGGAAACAGCATAGTAAATGGTCTATAGTAGACTGCCCCTCCCAGAACCCAAACTGATAAGGTGATGGAAGTCCACGTGATTCAAGTACCCAGAAGAATGTGCAAGCAACCATCCTTTCAAGCAGTTTACGAGGTACATTTGTTAGGCTAATTGGAAACTGTCCAGGGATAATGGATCCTTGCCAGGCTTAAGAACAGGAACCACTATACTATCCCTCCACTAAAAGAGGAAAACCGCTTGGAGCCAAATATGGTTGAATACCTGGAGGAGGTAACACCGTTATGGAGGATAGAGGTGTTGGAACAGTTGATCATGAAAGGCATCTGAGCCAGGTGCAGAATCATTGGAAGACGAAAGGGCAAAAAGTAGTTCCCATTCAGAAAACGGGTCATTGTATGATTCCTCCTGGTAAGAAGGAGACATCAGCCTGTTGTTTCTTGAGAAGAAACGCCACCAGATAGGAAGCTGTCACTGATTCCCATACAAAGTGAGCTGCAATATGCTCTGCAAGAACAGATGGGTCAGTACAGACCCCGATCTTGTAGGTCAAGCCGAGGGATTGAAGACGGTTGCTGGCAACCTTGGATGGAATGGAGCATAGCTCACACTGGTGACAAGGGTACAGAAGAGCTTTAGCACAAAGGCAATTATAGCTGATAAGACCAGTGTGAGACACTTAAGTTGTTGCAAGGCTCACTGCAGCAATAGTTGCATTCCACCAAGGGCAGCAGCTATGAGGTCAAGTCTTATCGGTGTACAGCAATGCTAGCCCATCGAGTAATCACATTAGACGTATCACAGATGACATCATCCATACAGCCACATGGGATAGTTTGAAAATAACCTGCGATGTATACAAAGGCCAATTAGCATGATAGAAAACCCAACGGGTTAGCCTGTCCTCCGTCAAGTGGAAGGGAAGTGAAAGAATCAACAGAAAGTGGTCACTTTTACAGAGGTCATCATGTGGTGACCAGTGAAATGAAGGAAAAAGGGGAGGAGAGGGGAGTGAAAGTTCCTTGAGTGACGAAAGTGCCACGAGTGGTACTAAAATGGGTTGGAGAAACATCATTGAGAAGGCACAGATCGTGGTCTACAAGGAACTGGTCTATGAGGTGGCCCTGACAAGTTGCAAGAGTACTGCTCCATGAAGAATAATGGGCATTGAAGTACCCCATAATCAGGAAGGGAGACGGGAGCTGCTGAAGAGGGCTATTAGGGCAGCAGATGTAGGTGGCCTGTCAAGTGGGAGGTAGAGTAGAGTTTACAAATTGTTAACTGAGTGTGTAAGTGAACCTGAACAACTGCTTCCAGTGTAATGTGGAAAGGAATCAGTGTACTAACAATGTCCATACAAACTAATGTGCAAACTCCACCAGATGCTTGTAGGGGGGCCAACCCGGTTCCAACAGAAAGCATGGAATGAATGTCCATCAATGAAATGCGATTCCTGGCGAACAGCATAAGATGTAGAGTAAAAGGAAACAAGTTGTTTAACTCCAGGAGGTGATGGTAATAGCCATTACAGTTCCATTGGATGAGAACAAATCAAGGATACACCTGAGAGGCGAATGAATTGAAGCCTATCATGCCACTGGGTCAATGACCGTCACCGAAGCAGAAGGGACGATATCAATAAACAGTGGGTCAGACTCAATCCCAGAATATTGAGCTGATTGTGAGGACAAAGTTGGCACTTCAGACGGCACCGGAGTGGCCTTGTCCTGTGACCTTAGTGTCTTCTTCTTCTTCTTCTTCTTCTTCTACCACCACCACTTCTACTACTTCTCCTCTCTCTCACATAGGACGGGGAGGAAAGATGCCAGAGAGAGAGAGAGAGAGAGAGAGAGAGAGAGAGAGAGAGAGAGAGAGAGAGAGCTGCTGTCATTTAGGTTCGAGACTGATGAAGTATGGGTGACCTAGCTACTCACACAGAGTGAGTCCAGTGTCCGGCTTGTGGTAGAAGACCTCTGATCTGGAGAATGCTGGGAGGAGAAGCCTTGTAAGGTGGCACCTTCAGTGGCAAGTGCCAGAGAGAGGGAGCACTTCTCTAGCTACAAAGGAGGAGGGGGATGCACAGGTATGGGCAAGGGGGCTATAGGAGAGGGAGGCCAAAGAGGGAAGTGGGAGTGGGTTGAGGAGGAAGCACAGAAGATGTAACAGAGTCAAAAGTTGAAATCATAGGCATTGGATTTAACCATTCTAATTTTCAATGGGCCTTGTGATACATTAAACGATCTACCAACTTGTATTCCTGTGTTTTCTTCTCTCTTTTATAAACTGGACATCTGGTGAGCTTGAAGAATGATGTTGATGCCAATTGACACACACAGGAGGTGGAACACACAGAGCATAGACTGGGCATCTGCATTCATCACATAGGGACTGCTGCACAGTGGGAAGACATACTCCGGGAACACCTGATGGCAGGCGGGATGTATGGTTTCACATCACATTGACAGATCATGACTGACTGACCTTCTCTGGGAGAGTATCCCCCTTGAAGACCAAGATAAAGACACTGGTATCAACTCTATTGTCCTCAAGGCCTCTCTGCAAGCGGCAAATAAAATGAACACCTCACTGTCCCAGATTGGCCTCGAGTTCCTCATCAGTTTGAAAGAGGAGGTGCCAATGGAAAATAACTCCCTGAACCATGTTCAATGATTGATGAGAAATTATGGAGACAGGGACGTTGTCAAGATGTTTGCACGTGATGTTTTAATGAGCAGGGAACCAGAACACATCTTGCTCATTGATTCGACTTCACCAAACTTGTCTTTGAAGTTTTTGATGAAGATCCCCCTCTTTTCCCAGGCTGCATTACATTTCATAGTTCCTCTCCTTCCCATCCTAATTACTACCTGTACTTGCTCATTTTCCCTCTCTACATGTTTACCTTTAAGACGGCCCAGCTATTCCCTATGGTTCCAATGATAGTTTTAGCATTGCGGTTTTTCCTATTTACCCTTGATTTGGTCCAGTTTGGTACCCCTCGGGGTTTTACCTCCACTACAAAACCACAGCTAACAGTGTAAGCCAGCCCCTATGGCATGGATCCCCCCTCCCTTCCTTTCCCCCTTCCCTCCTCACTGTAGCCCCCTATCACCACTAGGCTTCCAGCAGGTATAGCCAGTCCGTTGTCAAATACCTTTCTGCCTGAGCCCCCTGACAACACAGGGACAGTTTGCAACTCACCGAAAAGATATATTGACGAGCTGTGACAGGCACATAAAAAAAACCTACACACACACATACAACACTTAAGCTATCAGTGATGGCCTTCTTCAGAATGAAGAGCATTCACGCAATCACACAGTCACACAACCGTTGTCTCCAGATGCATGCTGCACTCCAAATCACACTATGAAGTGTGGAAATAGGGGAGGGGGGTTCATAATAGTAAGGCTGCTTCTACACACACACACACACACACACACACACACACACACACAAAACAGAAGAGGTATAGGATAGAGGTGATACAAATGGTTGGATGAGGAAAAAAAGGGTAGTTTTCATAGGATGAGGCCTGTATAATTTATACTAATCAGATAGTCACGCCTAAAAAGTTAAGTATGACTATCTGATTATGTCAGATATTTTTGTATTATTTTAGACATTGACATGTAATTTTAACATGTTCATCTTCATCTGAAGAATGTGCCCATAGCGGCATTGAAACCTGGTTACGATTATATTCGTACTTTGCAACCGAGGGCTGCCCCTTAAAAGTTAAATTAGCTGTCAATCAAATTCTTCTGGGTATCTGATGGCATCGTCAGTCAGTGTTGCAGGTGTCTTTCCTAAGGGTGTGGTACTGACTGTTGAATGAGAGAACTTTAATTATTACATTGATACCTTTAACAGCTGCCCAAAAAATGAAGATGAGCTACAGCAATCCTACCAATATCTAAATCAATAGCACAGTAAAATAAAACTTACTGTTGAAACAGAAAACATTGGGGGGGATGCCTTTCATCAACATGGAAGTTTACCAAAAAAACTTGGCTGCAAAAGTATATAAAAAAGCTAGCAGCATATGGAGATTCTGGTGTACCTCCTCTCACCACACTCTACACAAAAGAAATCTGCCCTTCACGTTTTAAGCAGGGCCTGAACAATCAGCGATGACAAACATTTGAGGGTGAAATCACAAAATCTCTCATCCATCTTTGGAATCGGAAGATATGGGACGAAAAAGATAGATAAAACTATGACAACAAAGGATGGAAGAAACAGAGAAGAGCCAAAGGAAACACAAAACATACAAGAGGTTACTTAATGTCTTAGCAAAATTCTCCATTAGGAAGTTATCAAGTGAAACTTCTGGCAGCAACAAAATGAAAGATGTTCCACGCTCAATAACAGATACAGCAAACAAACACTGTTGATGTCTTACAAAATTGGCTGTGAGTAAGTAGTAGTATTTACCAAGATGCAGTGATCAGCCCAGTAATTTCAGAAAAAGAACAACATACAAGACCGACAGCGCCCTAGCTGCCGATAGTAACAGTGCTACTGGATGACAGTGTGTTCAATAGAAGTGTGACAACAGTACATGCAAAGCAACTCACACAGGCACACGGGAGAACAGAGCGGCCATACATACACAGTCATCTCTAATGACCACCATGTCAGTGGGATGTTCAACCTCAAACTTTCTTCCATCCTTCCTTCCACACACAAAGCATAGTCACACTGCAGCCTGGGCCAGGCAACAAGTAAATAGTGCTAGGACACAGCTGTGCCCCATTCCTCATGGCCAGTTTCCACCAGTGGCAAGAACCAATGTACACACCAGTGACAACTAGTTCCACCAATAGTAAAAAATACTGCAAAGATCAGTAGAAGATGTGTTACACCCCTCCTTCTCATTCTCAATACCCTGTCAGATTTTCTAAAACAGAAACCTCCAATATTGTAAAAGAAATAAATCCTTCTCATTCAGCTGTCATCACAATATCCTAAAAAAACCACTTCCAGAAAAGTCAGACAATTTAATACACTGAGGTCACAAACCCAGACAAATTATATTGACAGTGATAATGGTAGGAGAGTATATGTTTGCATTGTCATCCTGTGCACATTGAGTCAAGGAAGGAAGATTAGGGTTCATTGCCTCATTGACAACATGGTCATCAGAGATGGACTAAAGGTTGGGAGTGTTCCAAGGAGGAAGAACGAAGGAAAGAAGGAAATTGGCATTATCCTGTTGAAAGGAGCTGGCCTGGCATTTGCCTGGAGTGATTTAGGAAAATCAGGGGAAACCTAAATCTGGACGGACACAGACAGATTTGAAACACAATCCTTTTTTTTTTTTTAGGGCGCGCAACTGCTGAGGTTATTAGCACCCGAATCAAAACTGGGATATACCCAAAGATAATAAGACTATAGAAAAACAGCTAAAAACATAGAATAAAAAACAACAAAGGGGAGAGCTAGATGTCCTTTGACAAATTGGTCAAGTTGATAAAATTCAATACTCTAGCAACAGCCCGCACATCATCAGCTAAAATTTCTTCCAGTGTGTCTAGCAGATGTAGTGCAATCCGAACAGGAGTAAAATTGGAACACGACAATAAAACATGGTGCACTGACAGTGGGTGGCCACAGGAACATAACGGTGCGGGGTAACCAGTGACCAAGTGGCGGTGGCTGTGGCTGAACCGGCAATGTCCGATCTGCAACAAGGCCAAGATGATCTCTTCTCGTCGCGAGCGGCATGAGGTGGTCTTCATCCAAGCCACTGGGAGCAGTTAAATGGTCTAAAGCTTATTATTTGTAAGCGAAGACCACACATCATGCCACGACGATATAAGGCGATGGGGAAAGAGCCCCTTGAATATCATGCGATAGGACACAGTATGTAGCTGTCCGAGGTAAAAGAGTTGCAGCCTTGGCTGCAGCATCAGCAGCCTCATTACCAAGCACACCTGCGTGGCCAGGTACCCACAGGAGGTGAACGCAAGGGCCGTCGGCAGCTAATAACTGGAGGGAGTGGTTGATTTGGTGCACAACAGTATGGGGCAAAAAGAGATCGCTCAGGCACTGGATGGTGCTGAGGGAGTCAGAGCAGACAACATAGGAATGAGAATGATATCGACGGATGCAGAGTACAGCCTGATAGAGGGCAAAAAGCTCAGCCGTTAAATTCGAGCAGTGGTCATTAAGCCTGTACTGAAAACCATCATTCCCGACATCAAACACACATCCGACACCTTCATTGGTCTTTGAGCCATATGTATATATGAAGACGGAATCTTCGAGCCGTGCACAAGTTCAAAAAATCTCAAGCAGTAAACAGCATCCGAAGTACTCTTCTTCAGGAGCAAGGTGAGTTCAAGGTGAACGCGAATTTGAGCCTGAAGCCAAGGTGGCACTGGGCTCTCACCTATTTGAAATGTGGAAGGGAGTGTAAAATCGAGCTGCCGAAGCAAGCGATGAAAACTGACTCCAGGAGGGAGCAGGGCAATTGTGGACAGCCTGTAATGGCTATCGAGGCAGTCATTAAAAAATGATGGATAGGAAGGGTGGTGGGGCATCGAAAGTAGACGGCATACATACCAACATAGCAATATGTCGTGTTGATAGGGTAAAGATAATTCAGCAGCATCGACATAGAGGCTGTCAACAGGGCCAGGCATAGCCCTCAATGGTGAATAGAGTTCAGGTGGCGTAAAATGGACGACCGTGCTGAAGAGTACATGAAACTCTCGTAATCCACCTTGGATCTGACAGTAGACCAATAGAGGTGAAGTAGGACGGTACGATCCACTCCCCATGATGTACCACTAAGAACACAGAGAACATTGAGGGAACCAGTGCAGCGGGCAGCCAGAGAAGACACATGTGGAGACAAGCTGAGTTTCCTATCCAACGTTAGCCCTAAAAATGTTGCCGTCTCCACGAAGGGGGGAGCGACGGGGCTGAGATGGAGAGTTGGTGGAAGAAACTCTCTGTACCTCCAGAAGTTGATACAGACCGTTTTCTCATGGGAGAAACGGAAGCCATTTGCGACACTCCAGGAATAGAGACTGTCAAGGCAATGCTGAAGACGACGCTCCAAGAGCCACGTTCTCTGAGCGCTGCAATAGATCGTAAAGTCATCCACAAACAGGAAGCCTGAAACATCAACTGGAAGGCAATCCATAATTGGGTTGATCGCAATGGCAAAAAGTGCCACGCTCAAAACAGAGCCCTGTGGCATCCCATTTTCCTGGTGAAAGGTGTCCAACAGAGCCCAGTCATACCCTGAACATGAGATCTTTCAAAAAAGCACGAATAAAGAGGGGGAGACGGCCGCGAAAACACCACGTATGCATGGTGCGGAGAATGCCCGCCCCCCAACAAGTATCTTAAGCTTTCTCCAAATCGAAGAAAACAGCCACCTTCTGACACTTTCGCAAAAAGTTATCCATAATGAAGGTCGACAAGGTAACGAGGTGATCAATAGAATAGCAATGCCTTCGAAACCCGCATTGGACATTACTGAGAAGATGTCGAGATTCGAGTATTGAAACCAGTCGAGCATTGACTATGTGCTCCATTACCTTACAGACACAGCTGGTCAGGGAAATGGGACGATAACTGGAAGGAAGATGTTTGTCCTTCTCTGGTTTGGGTATGGGTACAACGACTGCTTCACGCCAACAAGTGGGAACTTCACCTTCAGTCCAGACACGATTGTAAGTGCGAAGAAGAAAGCATTTACCTGCAGGGGAAAGGTTCCTCAGCATCTGAATATGAATGGCATCGGGCCCTGGAGCAGAGGATCAGAAGATGGCACGGCACATTCTAGCTCTTGCATGGTGAAAGTGGTATTGTAATTTTCATGATTGTGAGACTTAAAAGAAGGCATTCGTGCCTCCTCGGCCTGTTTCTGGGGGAGGAAGGCAGGGTCATAATTAGCTGAGCTTGAGACCTCAGCAAAAGAGCGACCAAAATAATTGCAGATATCGACAAGTTTCACAAGAACTTGGTTTGCTATGTTCAGGCTGGGGATTGGGGAATGGACCTTAGTGTCAGATAACTGGCGTAGGTTACCCCAGACAACTGGCGAAGGAGTAGATCTGTTGAAAGAACTTGTGAAAGAAATCCAGCAAGCTCTTTTGCTTTCTTTAATGACACGACGGCATTTCGTTCGTAGCCTTTTGTAATTAATACAATTTTCCAAGGTAGGCCAGCGTTGAAACATTCATAGAGCACGTCGCCAGGCTCGAATAGCGTCGCTACATGCTGCATTCCACCAGGGAACTGGGACCCTACGTGGAGATGCTGAGGTTCAGGGTATGGATGAGGATGACATCGGTGAGATAGTTGACCAGACTGTCACAGCTAGGGAAGTTCTGATCACGGAAAATGGCCATGGAAGAATAGAGCCCCAAGTCGGCTTTGGAGATGTTCCAGCTGGTGGAACATGGTGAAGTAGTATGATGTAGTAAAGAAATTATGCAGGGGAAATGGTCGCTCAAGTACCTATCAGACAGAACATACCATTCGAAACGTTGTGCAAGTGGAGTAGTGCAAATTGAGAGGTCCAGATGAGAATAGGTATGCATTGTGTCGAACAACCGGTTCACCGGTATTTAGGCAGACAAGATTAAGATGGCCGAAGATGTCAGACAATAGAGAGCCCCTCTGGCAAGGAGATGGAGAGCCCCATAGAAGAAGGTGGGTACTGAAGTCGCTGATCAACAAAAATGGCATAGGAAGCTGAGCAACTAGTTCCAGTATGTCTGCCCTAAGAACGGCAGACGACGACGGGGTGTAGACATTACAAATAGAGAAGGTGAAAGCGGGGATGGTGACACGGACGGAAACCACCTGTAGGGAAGTTTGTAGGGGGGATGGGATGATGATAAACATCTTCCCGAATGAGCAGCATAGCTCCTCCATGGGCAGGAATACCTTTCACATGAGGTAAATCAAAACGCACTGCAGTATAGTGCGGGAAATCGATATGATCGGTTGGACGGAGCTTCAATTCTTGAAGAGCGACTATAAGTGGGCAGTGCAATTGAAGGAGTAGTCTTTAATTCATCGCAGTTGGAATGTTTGCTTCTAATGTTCCACTGAAGGAGTGCCATAAAGAAAGCGAAGGAAGAAGAAAAAGGGAGAAAGCAAGAGGGGATCACCTCAACGGCCGCTGAGGGCCTGGCTGCGAGGGAGCACTGCTACTGCCATTGACAGATGGACAATCGTGTTCCATGGGTTCAGGCATTGGTTCTGCCTCCTTCCTGGATGGATCGGAAGGGGCAGCTTCCTCCGCTGGTGAAATGCCGACAAATCGGAAAGCAGTAGAGCGTCCTAGCGAGACAGAGGATGGCCGGGGCCGTCTACTGCTGGATGGCGTGACCGAAGAGTCACACCATGGCGGGGAAGGAGAGGAACTTCTCATTTTGTGTGTCTTTTTGGAGACAGTTCTGTTCAAAGAATGAGTGGCTGATGGTTGAGAAGATGAAGCTTTCAGAAAATCTCCGTGAACAGAATCTTTTTTCTAAATCTGGGCTTCCAACTTAGGGGCCCGTGGTTTCTGTGAGACTGAAGTGGACTGGGATTTAGATTGAGCAGAAGTCATTGGAGATGTCAAGCGGGCAATCTTTGAGCTGGCTGATCTAACAACTGAGTCGCTGAAGGTAAAGTCACACGTCTGCGTACCCATCTCCTTTGTTGGTCGAGGAGAGGAAAGGACATTGCTGTAGGTACCCGCTGGGATCACAGCAGGCTTTCTACTCGCCAATAACTTCCGAGCAGCAGGCGTGGAAACTTTTTCCTTGACTCTGATTTCCTGGATGGCTCATTCATATTTATATACAGGGCATTCACGCGAATTAGCAGCATATTCACCCAAGCAATTGATGCAGTGAGGGGACGGAGGCGGGCAGTCACCCTCATGTGCGTCCCTACCACAGGTGATGCATTTCACTGCATTGGGGCATGACTGACTTGTATGATTATACCGGTGACATTGGTAACATCTGGTAGGATTTGGGACGTATGGCCGAACGGAGATTATTTCATAACCTACTTTTATCTTCGAAGGAAGGTCAACCTTGTCAAGGTCAAGAAAACTGTTTGGGTCGGTGTTAAGTTGTTGTTAACTCTCTTTATCACTCTATGTACTGCTGTTACACCCTGGTCAGAAAGGTACTCCTGTAGTTCCTCATCGGACAGGCCATCAAGGGATCATGAAAACACAACCCCCTGCGACGAGTTTAAGGTACGATGAGGTTCGACCTTAACAGGAAAGGTATGTAACAGTGTGGTGTGAAGCAGCTTTTGAACTTTGAAAGGCACCTCCCGAGAAACGGACGGAGGGACCAATCAGCACGGTCAGAAGGTTGGGCCTGGCCTTTACCAGGGGGTACGTGCGAGCCCTACATGCCAATCCGGGGCTGGGACTTATGCATTACCCAGTCATCTGTTACGCAAAGTGTGTGTGGGCGGCCTTGAGGAACACACAGGGAGGAAGAAAGGAAAGAAGAAGGAAGTGGGAAAGGTTGAGTCTCAAATGCCGAGGCAGAGACTAGAGGAGAGGAAGGCTAGAAGAATACAGTAAGGAGCGAAGGCAGAAGTAAAGTTTAGGAGAAGAGAAACCTAGAAAGGAAATAAAAAAACTGGTACAAGACATCACTTCAAACTCATTTGAGACACCCATCTCTGGGCTAAGGCATGAACCGGGGGAGGGGGGGGGGGCAGCGGTGGCACTGAAGCAGCCTGGGATGGGTAGGAAGACTGCTTTGGCTCAAATCACCATCCTAGCAAATGTGAGCCCAGTGCGCTAATTATTCTGCCACTTTGCATTGTCACCATTCAGTCAAGTAATATTGTTTTATTATCTAGTATTATTCACTTTTTCACCTATAGAAGAAGTTAAAATGCTCACAATCACAGGACTATGTTTACCTGCCAAACCATATTAAATGCACGATGTAGATATCATTATGAAGCCTCTCTTCAGCAGAATGATACTAAGCTGTTAATAAGAAACAATACAGGTTTCAAAATGAGACTTCAAACAGTTCTCACATACATTGTGTTCCTAAACATAATTGTAAACTTAAAACTATGTTCAGAGATTTTACTTTAAAAAAATCTCACGACACATTTCTGATGAGTCGCCTTTTGTATGTGTGTGGCAACATGCACCGCACACAAAAGTGTACAAGGTCAAATTGTGCTTGTTTCTGGTGGAAATAGTTCATTTCCATTAAACTACTGTTTGTTACTAAAAATAAAAGAAGATAGTTAATTTTCAACAATCTGGTACTGTGTACTGCATGTTACAATTTTTAACTAACACTAATTATCAGAATCAGTGGAGTCTATATCAACATCCACTTACGACTATTTCCAAAATTTATTTGATATTAGATTACATTGCTTCACTTTTTTTTTAAATTAACTTACAACTAAATAATGTTTAAAAATCTACAGCAAATAAACAATTTGAATCCATCAATACCACTCTTATAAGCAATGTCTTTAGTTTTTCTACTATAATCATGTTCAATATATACAGAATTCACAACTATAATACTTCATATATTTTGGAAAATATTTACCTAATATTCTGTAGGTCTATATTTACATCTCTTTCTTATACAACACCTATTTATTATTCAACTTTGTTATGAGCAGGCATTTTCACTGTCTTCTTTCAAAGTAAACAACAAACACACGTAATGTAACATATTAACTAGTATGCATATCAGCTACTGTGTCTGTATTTTAAAATCTATTTATTACTACTTTACTAACAATACACAAAAATTGAAGATTAAATATGAACTGTGCAAGTATGTACATAAATACTACTGGTAACATAATTAACACAAAAAAAACTAAATACATAGTAAAACCAAAATAGAAAAAAAAGCCTTTCAAACAGAGTACCAGTAACCGCCACAACACTAAACTCTATGTTGAATTTTTCATTATGATTATTAGAAGAGACTGCATCTACGTGCAACGATACGCTTTCATTGGGCAAAAGGTATGTGGAGTGATGACACATACATTACTATGCGACAATGTCAATAACAGATCTTACTGAAATGATAATGCAGCATCACCCCCTGTGTTACCAACAAGTAATGCATTTATCCTTTTCTGAGTCCATTACACAACAATATGCACATCATTTAAATTTGAATAGTTTTTAAAAAGCAACTAGCAACAAAAATCAGGAAGCAATGGTACCCCTTTTCATTAAAATTTTGTGTACATCTCAACAAATTTATAAAACCTTATGTCATATGGGACACTATTTTTCTGCGTGTCAGATAACGAATCCACTTGTTTCTTGAATAATGTGAATCATCACTTTTGCCAAGGTGGAGTTGTTCTGTGGGTCAGTGATACAGATAGCTTTATTTTATGAGCAAGCACAGCAGTGGAGTATCTATGAAGAAGCCATGGATACTGAAGAGGGTCAAGCAGTGGCAGAAGCAACAATATGGATGATTGACTTATCTGCCCTTTTAAAAACATAAGCTAATATTCCCTCAATGTGTTGGTACTCTAAACAGATTAAAACAATTTAAAACAAAGCATTCTCTAAGTCAGAGCAGAGATTGTCAAACAGGTAGATCAGTGAATTAATAAAGGGGAAATAGACAGGTGGAAAGTATAAGGGTTATTCCAAAAGTGAATATTTGAAAGCGGTGCTAAGGACAAAACATGCATGCGCGCCGACTCCCGACATACCTTGCACGTTAAACACCACCAGTATTATTGTTAGTGTTGCTGTGCTGTTGACTGTGTACTAAGGGCAGTGATACGGTTTTTGTCTGCAAGAAACGTGTCAGCGGCAGAAATCCATCGGCAGATTATTGAAGTGTACGGTCCTAACATAATGAGTGACAGTAAAGTATGCAAGTGGGTGCAAGCCTTTAATGAAGGAAAGGGAAATGAGCATGATGCACCATGCTCCGACTGACCATCCGTGATTTAATACAAGTTAGTTCATGCGGTTGACTACAAAATTCATGACGATAGACAATTCCCTATATCTGGTTTAGATGTACATTTCCCAAATGTGAGTAGAACAACATTGTACAGAATTGTGTCTGAAGATTTGAAGTTTCGAAAATTATGCGCCCATTGGCTTCCCAGTCTGCTTACCAAGACCCATACAATGAAAAGAATGGCTTCTGTTCTTGCATTTTTGGAGCAATATCATGGAGAAGGTGACAGTATTTTAGACCATATTGTCACAGGGGACGAGACATGGGTTTCTCACATCACCGCTAAGTCTAAACATCAATCAATGGAATGGCATCACACATCACAAAATAATGACAGCCGATGAGACCTGTGAAGGATGATGTAGGCCTTAGAATGCCAGGTGTATACATGATACCTATGTGGGTGTGGACAGTTTTACAGTAGACAAACAGTGTGTACTTTCGAATAGCGCTGAGTTTAACACCAAAGATGTTTTTGTTTACATTATCTCAAGAGATCAGCAATTGCAAAGCATGCTTTGGAAAACAAACAACACATTTTGTTTGACAAGACATCAATCATGACAACAGCATATACTTTCTGGAATAGCGTAATAAAAGAGGCAATCAAAATTAGTGTATGTGAAAAAACTGTCATCATCTGAAAATGGCTCAGGAGATCTTGACCAAAAGCTCATGGATTTCAAACCACTTGACATAGCAGGTAACATGAGAAAATTTTATCACTACTGCTATTTTTCTCAGAAACTCAGAACATATCAACTGAAACAGTAGATGATGTAACAAAAATGTTGAAACATAATTTCCATAGTTGCTACTGTACTTTACAACTGTCAAATCACATCTTAAACATTTTTATATATTTTGAAATCCTCCCCTCACTTCAGATCACAATTTCTGAATTGGTTAAAAATTAAATAGTGTAGTAAATCTAATTGTATATTAATGGAAATAGTATATACTGTTACAATTGAATCACTTAGAAGCATGTCTTTAATGTTTGCACTGTGAAATTGGAAACAACATTATCGTCATGTACGACAAGCATCATACAGCAGACAGAGTTGCACATCGAGTGATATATGGGGTACTTCCAACTTATATCTCACTAATTCGACATCAGGAAGTAACTTTATTAAATATAGTTGAATTTTTTGCAATGACATTATGATGAGTTGTGACACACACATAAAAAAGACAAATATTGTTGAAACGAGGTAGAATGGCTGGCCAGTACTTACCATTGTGCTGCACCGCCGATAGTAACACAAAATAAAAATTAAATAGTGTAGTAAATCTAATTGTATATTAATGGAAATAGTATATACTGTTACAATTGAATCACTTAGAAGCATGTATTTAATGTTTGTACTGTTTTAGACACCCCACCCCCCCCCCCCCCCCCCGCCCCTCCTACACCCCTCAACATCATTTTTCACTCTCTTCTCTTCTCTTTACTACTTGATCTTTCCTCTTTGGTTATATTTATCCTCTCTGGCTTGGCTCAGTACACACATGCAGTATCTCTGACGTCCATACTCCCGAAACACCACCTTCATGACCTAGGTCGTGAACCACCTTTCCCTTCTGTTCCCATCCTTTCTTCTTCCCTTCTCTCCCACCTGACGAAGGAACTCTGTTCCGAAAGCTTGTCCCTTTGTCCCCTTTTTTCTGTTTTTTATTTTGTGTTACTATCGGCGGTACAGCACATTGGTAAGTACTGGCCAGCCATTCTACCTCGTTTCAACAATATTTATCATCTCTGAGGAGAATTTTCATAATTAATCGAACATAAAAAAGACACACACACATAACACTTAAGCTATCAGTCGTGCTCTTCTTCAGAATAAAGAGCACACAATCACATAGGCACACTTCACAGACACACACAACTGTCATCTCTGGCTGCCACATTCCGAGTTCAGAGTGTCCTTTTTATGTGCCAGTTGCAGCTATCGTTACATCTTTGCGGTGAGTTGTAAACTGTCGTTATTATATTGCTAAAATACAACGTGGAGTTTACTTTGTTAATTGAATTTTTTGTTAGATATACTATTACATTAATCATACACCAAAATTTTACTGTTTCAAAAATTAGGAGGCGAGAATAGTAACTCAAAATATATACTGTTTAAAGATATGATTGCATAGTTGTAAAGTGCTACTTCTTGGAAATTTTGTTTCAACATTTTTGTTGTATCTCCTACGGTTTCGAAGATATGTGCTCAGAAAGGTAACAACCACATTTTCTTCGGGAGGGTTACCACAACTTCAAATATTAAAAAAAAATACATGTCCCATATTTTTACCTAGACTACACCCTTTGCAAATTATATCAGAATCTGAGAGTGCCAGTTGGGTAGTGGCATTTGTGAGTATGCTGAAAATCTTAGTATTGTACGGCTCAAGCAGTTGACCAATACCCACAAAGAGAACCCTTCAAACACTACCAACTGCTGTAATGTAGTCTCAAAGTATGAACTACTTGTGTATCCATGACAGTGATCACTCAACATCTGACCTTATTCACACCTCTTACATATCCTACCAGTCTGGATAAAGACACAGCATGAATAACTAATACATTATGATGGCCATTCCATCTGCCACAAAGAATTGCAACTGTTGATCAGCAGCAACTACACACACACACAACAAGCTAAAACCACATAATGAAAATATTTACAAATATTATGATGGCAATAATTTTGAGCAGGTTTATCAATTCCTTTACCGTTTGTTGACATCAACAATACTTATTAATTTTTTTTAACAAATTCCATAATACATTTAGCAATTATTGCTCACTTTTTATGATGTGCATAGTCATTTATGAACTAGTAAAATAATCCCTGCAAGAGTCAGAACTTGCAAAATTCAAAAGAACTTTAAAATAACTGTAGGTCTCAGCTTTTTCTTGTTTATATCATTTAAAACACAGGTATGGGACATCCACTTCTTAAAAGATATTATTATGTGCATTTGTTGTTTTTTCCATTTGGTGTCAGACAAGACAACAGTGGATTCAACTATGAACATCATAACGGAACAGTGTTAAATAAAAACTGAGAAGAAGCTGAGCTACAGATAGATACATAAAAAAATATAATAATTGGCTAACTTTCAATCAGAGTCCTCCTTTAATCCAAATTTGTATGAAAGATTAACAAGATATAGACATTTTCCAAGTGTTTGACTGTGGTACTGTGCTTTTCCTTTTCAATGAGGAATACTCTACCCTTAAATATCCAATCATATCCCACTGATTTTTAAGTAGGTAAAGCGGTTCATGACCATATGCTAATGAAATCAATCCAACAGACTCAAAATACAAAAGAAAAAAATGAAGA
Organism: Locusta migratoria; assembly: GCA_026315105.1. Classification (NCBI taxonomy): domain Eukaryota; kingdom Metazoa; phylum Arthropoda; class Insecta; order Orthoptera; family Acrididae; genus Locusta; species Locusta migratoria. The sequence goes on along the minus strand of CM048746.1, from coordinate 508,140,781 downwards.
AACCTACAACAGAAATTGAACAACAATATTATGAAATTGATATTGGCTGCCAAAAAGGAAAAATCAGGATCAGAAATGAAAACAAAGAGGAATGGAACATCAAACATTAAAGCAGAAAGGAACTGTAACTGGTGCTAGAAGAGTTATTTGACAAGATTTATTGATGATTATATTTAATTACTGCCATGAAGCAGACATGGTCGGGTTTGGGGGCACCTGTGCCTCAATGATATGGATAATGATGCAATAGGTGTAAAGGCAGTGGAGGGCACATGTGGAGAAGCCTGAAAAATGTCTTATTTGCAGTTCTATGAGGAGCTTTGTAACATCATCCAATGTGGCACTGCAATACACGTACTATGATGTGTAAAAGCAAGAAGGACTACAACCATTACTTTTCCCATGGACATGCAGTTCTACTGTATGAATACCTGATGGTGACCATCTTGGTAAAAATATTCCAGAAGAAAAATAGTCACCCACTGGCATATTTAGGCAAGAAACTCAGATAAATGATGTTATCAGGAAAACCAAAAACGGCATTATTTAGAGTGGAGCGTGGAATTTTCTATCCCTTAATCATGTAGGTAAGCTATAAAAAATTTGAAAAGGGAAATGGATAGGCTGAAGTGAGATATAGTGGGAGTTAATAAAGTTCATTGGCAGGATTAACAGGACTTCTGTTCAGGGTAGGTGTAATAATGAATAATAAAATAAGGATGCAGGTAATCCACTATGAACAGCATAGTAGGCACATTATGTGGCCAAGGTAGATTGTTAGAAGGAATCAAAAATAAAACCATCTGATAAAATTTTACACAGATCATAATTTAATCATAACTAACATTTGGTTTAAGACTCAAGACAGAAAGTTGTAAATGTGGTAGAAACCAGGAGACATCAGGTGGTTTCAGACCTATTTTATAACAGTAAAATAGAGATTTAAAAACCAGGTTTTAAACTGTAAGACAAATCCAGTAATATACACAGACTCCAATCATATTGTATGGGATATGAACTGTAAATTAAAACTGAAGAAACTACAAAAATAGGAAAGTAAGGAGATGGAACCTGGATAAATTGAAAGAAACTGAGATTTTGTCTATTTCACAGGGAGTACTAGGCAATGATTGACTGAACCAGAAGTAAGTAATACCGTGGAAGACAAAAGGGAAACCGAGTTATGGAATAGTGAAGGTCACAGATGACCAAACAGGTGGAAACATAAGGCCTAGTATAAATCCTGGGAAATCACACAAGAATTTAAATGATCAAGGAGAAAATATAAAAACACAGAAAATGAACCAGGCAGAATGGCTATAAGATGAGGTTGGCAGGATGTGTAAAATGGCTAAGCAGGAGTGGATGTATGTCAAATTCAAGTGCTTTTATGAAAGTTTAAGATATGGAAGGATAGATACTGCATACATGAAAATTGGAGAAAAGAAAGGTAGCTTTAAGAATATCAAGAGCTAAGATTATATACCATTACTAAACAATGAATGGAAAGCTGAAAGAAACAAGCCGAGTGGTTGTATAAAGGCAAAGAATTTGAAGGTAGTACTGGATAAAGGGAAGAGTAACCGGATGGAGATGAGATACGATACTGCAAGAAGAATTTGTTGGGGCATTGGTAGACCGAAGTCAAAAGAAAATCTGTGGGCAAAATTATCCCATCTGATATGCAAAATGTGTGGTAAACGTGAAATGACCTTAAAATTTAAGATGAATGTATTAATTCCAAATCTGAAGATAGCAGGTACAGTTGTGTGCATATTACAAAAGTATTAATTTAGTATGACATAATTGCAAAATACTAACACAATTCTTTTTACAGACATATGAAAATACTAGCAGAAGCTGATTTTCAGATTTTTATTTAAGAATAAACATGGTAATATCTGAGGCTATAATGATCCTAAGGCTTATCTTAGGAGATATGTTTGGGAAAGACATACAAACATTTATAGCCTTTTTAGGTTTGGAGAAAGATTTTGACAGTGTTGACTGGGATACTCTCAAATTGTGAAGCCAGGAGAAGTAACATATAGGAAACAAAGAGTTATGTACAACTCATACAGAAACCAAACAGCAGTTTTAAAGCTTAAGGGCATAAAAGGAACACTGGTCGGGTAGACAGTAAGACACACTTGCATCATTTCTCCCATGTTATTCATTGACTAAGCTGTATAGAAAACAAAGTTCACCGAGAGGTAATGAAAACTTTGCTGTTTGCAGAAGACTTAACTCTGTTGGAGACAGTGAAAGACCTGTAGCTGAACCGAATGATATGGAGAGTGTCCTCAAATAAGGGTATAAGATGAAGATCAGCAAGAGGAAAATTTGGACAATGGAATGTAGTAGATTTAAAATCAGAAATGTTAAGCAAATTAGATTAGTAAATGAGCACATAAAAGTGGTACACGAGTTTTGTTATTTAGGCAGTAAAACAGTTTATGATGGCCAGAGTAGAGTAGATACAAAATTCAGAATGGCAATGAGAGGAAACATGTTTGTGAAGAAGAGAAATTGTCTTGAGTGTAGCTTTGTACACGGGGAGAACTTCAATGATAAGCAGTTCAGGAAAGAGATTGGAAGCTTTCAAAATCTTGTGCTACAGGAGAATACTGAAGATTAAATGCATTAATCATATAACCTAAGAGAGGCTACTGAATATAACTAGGGAGAGCAAAACTGTGGCATATAAGAAGGAACCAGCTGATGAGACACATTCTGAGTGTATGTGTGTGTGTGTGTGTGTGAAAGAGAGAGAGAGAGAGAGAGAGAGAGAGAGAGAGAGAGAGAGAGAGAGAGAGAGAGAGAGAGAGAGAGAGAGAGCATGTGTGTGCTCGTGTGAGAGATCACGTGTGTGCATGCACTCACTTGAGACCAAGAGACAAGTAGTAAGGAAGTTTAAATGGATGTAGGTTGTTGATGTTATTTGGAGATGATGAGGCTTGCACAGGATAAAGGTTGACATAAACAGTCTTCTGAGTGAAGACTGCAACAACAAGTTAATTTTGTAATGAGCATTTAAGAACTCTAGCCTTGTAATAAAAGTGTTATTTGTAAAATGACACTGTAAAGCAGTGGATGTATTTAGCAGTTAAATTGTTTAATTTCCCACTTTTATTCTTTCTGTACTTTTTAATTCTTTAGTAACTCTGTGATGGTTGTGTTCTTTAGTATCTGAAATGTTTCAAATTCTTGAAACTAAGTTCAGTGACAGCACTGCTAGCGATTACTTCTCTCTTTAATTATCATAACAACATGTATTAATAAAACCAAGGTTTATTGCTGTTGCACACACACAATCTCCTCCACCCAGTCAGCCCCCCCCCCCCCCCACACACACACACATAGACACATACAAATACAGAATGTTAAATAGCAGATATATTAGAAGCTGAATGCAAGTTAGTTACACAATTATATTAATGAACCACTACTGAAAAAAAAAAGTAAATACCAACCACTGAACATCTAGCAGGCAGAACAGAGTAACATTTAGAATACACAACAGGCATGCTCTACACAACGAGCATTACTTAGGACTTTTCGAGTTACATGTGAGATTCCTAGGAGCTTGATCACAGTTTGCAGCGATGTTACATTGGATGGATCAATGCAGAACGGTCCAATGTTTCGCCAGCCTGAGCGAGGAATAGGTTTGTACTGAAACGAATGAATGCAATGTATGTGCCTCAGCTGTAAATACAAAAAGAGGCTTTAAAACTGCTTTATTAGCAAAGAAAAATTTTTTTTTACCTTACAGCTGATGATCAGCTACATACAGTCCAATTCATAACGTAATAAACAAAATAATTTTGAAAACACCCCTCAAGCAATATTAGTAACACTTCAATGGCTAACTCTTAGATAAAACACCTGAATCTCTTAATTATTCCCACCATGCATTTCAGAAGGTCATATTTCCTCATTATGTTCATTTTGTTCATTTTCTACCAACACTCACGTGGTATGTGAGTCCAACATGCACTGTCAATGCACACTGATATGAAATTGCAGTTCACTGCCTGTAATTACTGGTGGCACATTCCACTAAAAAGAACTTGTAAGAATGTCAACAATATGTTCATGAAAGACATCCAATGAGTCATGCTAAGGCACAAATAACTTGATTGCTTTCGGCCATTAAAGCCTTTGTCGGTCAGAGAGAAACAGACACACACACACACAAACACACACACACACACACACACACACACACACACACGTGACCACTGTCTCCCCACAGCGGCTGCAGACAATGGTCATGTCTGTCTCTGTGTATGTGTGTGTGTGTGGGGGGGGGGGGGGGGGCACCCCCTCTGAACGATGAAGGCCTTAATGACTGAAAGCTATCAAGTCTATTTATGCTTGTTATTTGTGCCTTTTGGCGACAACATCTCTGTGATAAGTGAACAACCTATCCTTCACGAAAATAATGTTGAATCCTTCCTAGAATTTACAAGAATGTCGTCGCAACCAATGCATGCAGCAAAGCTACAGAAGGCAATGGTGCTCTTCAAGATTTTCTGCTGGCTTCAGTGATCAGAATGAATATTAGACAACAAATAAGTGCAAAATTGTCTAGGGACATTGCAACCACTGATTCAACATTCAACAGTGGGCGATTCAGTCAAGGGGCCGTGTCAGGACAGATACCAAAAGCGTTAGCAAATTCCCGCTTCCTAAATAAGTCATATTAAGGCTCCAGATGGCAGGGAACAAAAGATAAAGCAATTCATCCTGAATGATGGTAAATACAAGTCAAATTTAACAATGTAACAAGACTAGTGTACAACTCACTACAAACATGCATGTTTAGCTGCAACAGGTACAGAAAAGAGACACTCATACATACAAAATTGCATTTTTTCAGCCATTATCCCTTGTCAGAAAAGAATCGCACTCACAGGCACACTTCAAAGACATACCTGTCTGTGTATGTCAAGTGTTCCTGTGTGAGTGATGTCTTTTCCAACAAAGGCTACTGGCCAAAAGATTGAGTTGTTCTTTGTATGAGTGTCTCTTCCGTATATCTGTCTCAGCTCACATTTGTCTTTGCATTGAGTTGTAAACTATCCTAATTATATTATAAAATTATCTCAAATATGGTTTTAGTAGAGGGAACACATGCAGAAATGGGGCCTTGGAGAATGGAGCCACGGCTAATGAGGATGACACTATTCAGAGAAATTTCCAGGACACCTGTGAGAGAACAGCAGCCAAAACTGCACCAAATCTTTCGCCACATCTGAAAAAAAGAGAGTTTGGGGGCTATGGCAGTGAACTATTTCCAAAACTCTGTTTCTGAAATTTAAAAAGACAATGAGCCAGGATACAAAACCATTTAAAGGCCAGAGAGATGTCACAGATGGATGTCATTTGTAGAGTTAAAGCGTATGGTGGTCATCTTTAATACCTGCATCAATTACAGGAGAATACACTTTTCTTTCCCTTTGGCTATGCTCCCGCACATTCAGCATCGGCACTGTTAAATTCGGATTTGGTGTGTGTTAATACTTACGGAGTGGCCAGGTGCCCTTTCTGTTGCCACCCCATGCCCCCCTCCCAGGGAGGAAATATGTACCACAAATGTCTGTATACAGTGTTATAGGTATGAAAGTGTAAAGTGTTACAAAATGTTTGCTAATCGTGTAATTGAGGCGGGACTTGTGGACCAGCCTGACCAGCCTGGTATTCACCTAGGGGGATGTGGAAAACTGCCTAAAAACCACACCCAGGCTGGCCATCACTCCGCCGGGCGAATTTGAACTGGGGCCAGTACGGCTCCCCGTATCGGAAAGCGGTGTGTTAGACTGCACAGTTAACTGAGCAGGTTAATTACAAGAGAACACTAAGAAACCATTTTCCATTGAGGAGAACTTCAGGATGAAGATATTGGATTCATCAATGTCACTGTGTGATGGAGTGTTTGAGATGGACTGAGATACAAGCTCCCCAATCCACACTGATAAAAAAATTCCAATCTGTATAAGTAAAGGCATACCTGGGAGGACTCTCTGGCAAATGGTGCTGATTAAACTGTAAAATAAGAAGAGAAGAAGTTGATTACTGCTGAATAAACTGTCATCAATACCCCAATGAATGGAGACAAGTCCGGCTACAAACAGAAAGAGTGATAGCCGACAAAGTACCACCCACATTGAAGTATGTGCTGACTCCAGTGTTCTTAAGGCAGAGATAAAAGTCCTGCTGGCAGGGCTACAATAATCTTGCTCCAATCAGCAGTCACAGTACGTTATGGGTACTGAAATCTCCAAGGAGAAGGAGTGAGGAGTAGGGGGGGAGGGGGGACACAAATATTGCAATTTTTTTTTTTTTTTTGAGGGTCTGAATGAATCCAAATGGCCATTGCTTCAAGCTTAGTATGAAGAGGAATCCAGGAATGAACAATATCCATGTGGACTAGTCCATGGACACCACCTGAGGCTTGTGAAAGGCTGACCCAGTTCTGGCTTGGGAACTACAAATAGTCGTCAAAAGAACACCCATAAAATGTTATCTCTGCATTACAATACAGCCTGCTGAGTAGAAAAGAAGAGACTGCAATTCCTATAGGTGATAATAGTAGCCATTGCAGTTCTGGTGTAGGGAAGTAATACAAGATTCTGGATGGATACAGATCAGGCCAGAAGCAAAGTTGTAGTCACCAGTAAGGATGAAGCAACACCCATAAATACTAGATCTGTCTGATTGCGAAGAACACAGCAAAATTTCCGAGATGTCAGATGGGAGTTTCATTCTGAAACTACTACTACTACTACTACTACTACTACTCATTTTGGGAGTGAGCAGATTGCAGAGATTTAAAGATCCAAGAGAGATCAAGTGGCCTTGAGGCTCACGGATTGAGTGTCTTAGACATATCAGGCTTCTTTTCCTGAGAATTCTGGGGTAGGAGGTACTGTAAGGGAGTCCCCCACATGTATAAGGTGCCAGGGAAAATGTTTTTTCTATAGCTTAAAAGAAGATGGAGGAGGAGGAGGAGGAGGAGGAGGAGGAGGAGGAGGAGTGATACCATGATGGGTGGGAACAGGAACTGTCATGGAGGAGGAGAGGGAAAGAGGACTGGACGAGTTAAGTAGGAAAGAGCATACGAATGGAAGGACAGAAGAGAGACAAAGGTAGATGTTTAAGATAAAGGTGAAGATGGAAAAATTTCCATTGGCCTTGGAGTAGGATTGACAGTTGAGAGTTTTGAGGTCCTAAATTTACCTTTCCTTTAAAAAACAAAAGAGCAATTCAGTGGTATGTTTTCTAACTGCTCACAAGCATGAAGACAAGGTGACCAACTGACCATCACTTAAATGGAAAAGGGAAAGTGGTAGCAGTGACAGCTTCATGTCCTGGAAGAGATGAAGTAGGTAGCAAGGAGTTAAAAGCTATGGAGGAAATGTCAAGAGCAGGGAAAGACTCATTCCTTTCTGAAGAGATTGTGGCCATGGGTGAGCAGCTTGAATATGGAGCTTAGTACACTTCACATTGAGAGGTTCTGCCCTAGTACCACCCACCCACTCAGGCCAGGGGTTCACCCCCAAGTGCCACCACCCAGTCACGGCTAGGGTCACACGACAAGGGTCGTTGCTGAGAATTCTGCAGCGCCAAAAAGATAATCAACCAGTCCTAGGCACACTTAGGATGGTGACAGTTCAGGTACCGACCCTCAGCAGTGTGTTGCAAGAAGACTCGACCAGAAGGGTACACAACAGCTCCACAAAATAAACTGGCTACCACTCTGGTGACCGAGCGGGGTGAGGGGGCTATGGCCAGTAGCGAAGGGGAGAATAAAATGGGGACACAAATTGCAGTGGACATTCTAAGTAGGAACTTGATCTTCAAATGGTTGACACTATGGATAAAGAAATTTAGAAAGGGGGCATTGAACTCTTTGATTGTACCAAAAGAGCCAGAATGGAAGACAAACCATTAAAAAGATCAGAACTGAGAAAATGGGTGGGTTGTCTTTTAAGGAAAGCACCGAGTGTGGGGGAGAGAGTTAGTGGCACTAGGACAGAAAGGATGGGGTATAGGAAAGACAGAAAAAAGGCTGCAATAGCTAACATAACACACTTAAATATACCTACAAAAAGGAAAGTTCTGTCAACAATGATATAATTAAATATGAAGTACAAGTTCAGGTTGTGTCAAGGATAAGGAAAGAAACTGACCATGCATTATTAAATGAACCATCGTGGAATTGCCTTGAGAAACACAGGAAAGCCATGAAAAACCTAAATCTGAATAATTGGATGCGGGTTTGTATTGTCATTGTCCTGAATGAAAGTCCAATGTGTGACAAAAGAAGAAAATGAAGATATCTTACAATTCAGCGGAAACCCTCTAAAAATTTTAATTCTATGAAAGTTCAAAGGGCAGTTCGACATCAAAGTTACATCATATATTCTCCTCATTTTACTGGAAGTTTTTCATGCCTGTAATTGTTTACTAATAAACATTAAATGATTACTGGTCATCTACTGGCTATTGTTTCATTATTATGTGACAACTAGTTACAAGAAAAGTAAAATTATTCTCAGATGCCCATGTGGAAACATTGTAAGCTTGTTTTTCTTTTTACAGTCCTCATTGGACATACCTGAATTTCATATGAGAAATTCTTATGACGTTCTTGAATAATAAATAACCCTTTGTCAACTACTTGCCACTGACTTTTTCAAAACTGGTTTTGGGGTTAGTTCTCTCATTCTCAAGTTGACCTATGCAAAAACATCTATTACTTGCCCATATGAAAGAAACTAATGATTGGATCTAAACATCTCATTATTTTAAATTTATTTATTGTTTGTTTTATTTTCACTTTTCAGCTATTATTTTTCACAAATTCCAGAATTACATTAAAATCAACATAAATCACAAATTATTTCACACATAAACTAAAATTTTTACCATTTCATTCAGTTAAAGGTTTAAAAGTATTTCTTACTTGAAAATATTCATAATAATGCTGAATTCTCCCAGGGCAAATTATTTTGTCCCAAAATTGCAATTTCTTTTTGTTTGGAGAAAAATGTATGTTAGTCATACGTTGTATGGCAATGAGTGTGCCAAATTTAATGAGAGTACTCCAAAACATTTAAAAAAAATCCATCATTATTATTAATTTAGTGACAGTCACTCTATTACAACAGTAACTGAAAACTCCAGTGTTGCCCAGTATTTATTTGTTCATGTGTTCTGTCAGACTAGGTATAGTATCATTTTCTGGGGGTCTGAAAAAACAAATTTACTTAGAGCTTTCAGACTACAAAAAAAGATCATTCGAGCAATGGTGGGAGCTAAACCAAAGCAACACTGTAAACCTTTATTTGCAAAACTAGATCTAATGACCATTCCAAGCATGTATATCTATGAAACTTTCACTTTCACAAAAAGAAACCCACAACTTTTTGAGGGCAACTGTTCTTCACACCAATATCAAACTAGGCATAGAGCAAACTACATGTTACCAACCCATAGATTAAAACTGTATGAAAAAAACCCATATTATATGGGCATGAAATTTGTAAATAAAATATGTAAAGGTATGGATGAATCAGATGTCAAAAGTACCAAAAGAGACCTGGAAAAATATCTGAAAGATAAATGTCACTAAAGTGTAGAAGATTTTTTTGAATGACAACAGTTCATTTTAATTGTGGGTCCTCTAAAATATCTCCTTGTGATGTAGCACCAGATGTGTTGTTAGTTTATTGCCTGTATATAATAGTATTGTATATAGTGTAACTTTGACAAGTCATCTATGTCACAATCTTTGATTGTATAAGACATGTAATGTGATGATAAAAATTGAATTGAAAAGACTCTTCTTCCCTCTGTTCCTCACCTCCTCCCTCCTCTCATTGCCATATGTGTAGTCAGTCATTCACCATGGTTTTCCACCTCTTTGTCACATCTGAAATGTCTGTCTCCCATTGCTTCTTTGAGTACACAGTCACTAGGAGGACGGTCTCATATGTAAGGAGTGTGGACCAGACATTCATATTTAATTTCCTAATTAGCCTCCTTTCCTAAATAATCTCAAATGTATTCCAGGCTGTATACAGTGAGCCACTGTCATGTAGTAGCAATACTCCTGAAGTCAGAAGTCCTCATCATTTACACCCTGTTGGAGGGTAAAGATGACTTTTTGGCATGTTTAAATAAGTAGTAATGGTTTTTGTCACCCTTCTAGTCAGTTAATTCTCTAAACTTATTCCATTTGCATCACAGAACTGCATCACCTTCAATGTGGGAAAGACATAAAAGTTCTTTAAAGGCACTGACATTATGGTCTTTCAATTTCGCAGTCAACTGATGTTGCAGCCATCTTGCAGATCCATTATTTAATTGCAGTACGCTGCAAAAATATTCTACACTGAACCAATACTAATCTTCCAACATTGACTATTTTGTTAAGATTTGTGTGTCTGTTCTCCTTTACAAACTCATCCACTAACACAATATTCTCATCTGTCACTGTGCAGTGATCCAGCCCTGGTCTTGTGGCATCCTCCACAAAAGTTACACTGCTTTTAAACTTCCTTCGTCAATTATACACTTGCTACAACAGCTAACACAAATCATGGTACTGCAGTGTCATTCTGCAATGAATTTTGATTGTTATGACACACATTCATTACATGAAAAATGCATCACAGGTCAGTGTCTTGTTGATAAGTTGGATCCAGTGATCTCTACATCACCTGGACATATAACTCTGGTGTCTGAGGATAGAACTGTAGCGTGCAACTGTTTTGCAAACGAATTTGCATTGTCCACCATCCTTTTCATTTTCTTGAGAGCAGCAGGATTTGTGTAAAGTTGTCAGTGCTAATGGATAGCAAAACCGTATGAAATGATCTCAGAAGTCAATGTGGGTGTGTGACAACCATTGGTTATGACTGTATGGTGTAATTTTGTGTTAATGGGTCGTGGTAGCAGGCAAGCAAATCGAGAGCCTTTGCTAATAGTATATCGTCAGCTGCAGCTTTTTTGTGAAGTTGTGACCAAGTCAGTTGGGCCCTAGATGTTGGGAAAACTGTGGCTTATTCAGATGAGTCTCAATTTCACTTGGTAAGAGCTGATGGTAGGGTTTGAGTGTGTTACTGACTCCCACAAACCCATGGATCCAACCAGTGATCTCTCTATTACCCGAATGTTGAACAGATTTCTGAGCGTGCCAGCCAAAGATGTTCATATTATGTTCCTTGACTAATTACAACATGGCTGCTATGTCTCTGCAAAACAATAGAAGAATCGCACCTTTCCCTAGGTCATCATTGTACCTATCAATGGCAGTGTTTAGGTGTAATCCAGATCTCGGATTCATTACTAAACACTGTACATCATTCATCAGCAGTCCAAACTTCCTAGATAAGGCAATACACTACATACAGCCAATTGCATTATTTTGTTACTAACACCTCGTGCACATATAGAAAATCCCTAGTACACTTCTGCTAGTCTCCAACCCGTTCTATAAGAAGAGTTTATTACTTGTTCTCAAATGGCAGCATAGATGTGAGGGGTTAGGAAGTGCTTCATGCCAAATATGGTGGCCCTCCCTTGTGGTGATCATTATTGGTTGTCTGGATCCTCAGGAATGAGTCTTGACATCCCCATATTGCATTTACTCATGGCAGCATGTGTAAGTGATGTATATATACCACTGATAACTCAACACCTCAACTGCTTGGTGAGTTGTTTTCTTCACTCTTTGTGTGTTTTGCAATATGCATGGGACCACTTCAGAATGAGGCTAACCATCTCAAAACCAATAATGATTTATTAAAGGACCAGTAATCCAATAGCTGAGAAAGAATTACTTCATACTTAACACCACCCTAAACAGCTCCTTATGTGAAATTTGCTGTGTATGTCCAACTAAAATTTTAAATCAAATTCTGGAAGTAATGTAATATTGTGGGAAATTTACAGATTTCTTCAAGAGGTAATTTATGGACACCATAGCCTTAACTGCAAATGTATCTGACCATTATGTTCTCCCCCCATCCCCTTTCTTTTTACCTTGGACACACATGATAAGAACTTTTTATCTCCATTTTATCATTTGAAAAACTGTAACAAGCATATATCAAACACAGATCACTCTACAGCCATCCATTAATGCATTAATTTAATACAAACAGTATCAAAAATTACAGCAAGCATAAAATAATACTATTTTTTCTAAATATTAGTGAATGAGTGCAAAAATGTGAAACACTTTTATGACCTGTTCTTAGTTAATACTTCAACAAAATAAATCACGGGATCAATATTCATAAACAACACATTAATTTTCCAACATGCTCATAACCAGTTAGAATACATATAATTTTACATAAATGCAAAAATGAAAATACCACTTACCGCATTCTCTGCTATTCTGTAATAGTAGCTCGGATCAGGGAGTCCCAACTCGATTGGACTTATCTGAAAATGGAATGGGGTCATTATGATCAACAACAACAATAAAATTGAGTAATCTAATTAGTACAGTTAGAAGAAGACCTTTCTCTCAACATTAAAAAGACACCGAATACTCATTCATTATTTTTATGTAGTAGATTTATGTTCACTTTTGTTCAAAATTTGTATCACTGAATTGGCTGTGCACAGTCTCCTCCTAAGCATCCACCTCAGAACATTTACAGCTTGATTTTTTGTGTAATTTTTCCATTTGGTTTTCAGTTAGGTATTAACAGTTCTTCAGTGATTTCTGGCACCATCACTTATGCAGTTAAAATTGTGATTTATATTAATTCTACATGTATTTCATTATTTATTCACTGAAGCACCATTGTAGTTCTGTAAATCTGTAAATAGCTATTTCAAAGATCTATGAATAGTTTTGCTAAATTTTTAAGTTGGAAGTAGTTTATACTAATAACCTACATCAGTGAATGTTTGTACATATATAAAATTGATTGGTTGCTGTTCTGGAAATCTTCATTCCTGACAATCACAGTATTCTACATCCATTATAGACAAAAGTTAATAATGGAAATCCATATTGGAATTAACAGAGAGAGAGAGAGAGAGAGAGAGAGAGAGAGAGAGAGAGAGAGAGAGAGAGAGAGAGAGAGAGAGAGAAAGAGCACTCAAAATAGAAAAGGTTTAGGATAGAGAGGTGGGAACTGCAGGGCGAGGAAAAAGGGAAGTAATTGTAAGTTGAGGCCTGGATAATTTCAGAATCAGATAATATACTGTAGTACATAGACGATAGCTAAAAGTGTTGTATGTGTGTGCCTTTTTTATGTGCCTGTTGCAGTTCGTTGTCATATCTTTGTAGTGAGTTGTTAACTGTCCTATTACCATATTGTTACTTACAACTTGGACTTTCCACAGTTAAGCAATAAAGTTACTCCTTTACTTGTCAGCACATCCAATACATTAGACCACAGTTTTTCAATCTGTGGGTTGCGACCCCCTAGAAGGCAGCAAAGTATTGTTCGAAGGGTCGCTGTACAGGAGGAAGTAGCTACACCATAAAACAACCATACCAGAGGATGTTTGAATACTATGGGTTCCATATTATAAAAACACTGGACTAAGAAAAGTGAATTGTATTTTATATTATAATAATGTGATTCCTTGTTGATCATTAATTCTCAGTTGAATAAAAGAAAGATTGTTTTATTATAAATACATTGTGTTAACAATGAATAAATGAACAGCCTCTAAACAGTTTTCAGGTACAAGGCCACAGCTAAATTTATAAGATACAATAAGTAATTTTGAGACATTAAATCGTGGGACCTTGCTCAATAAGCATAAATCACTTCCTAGCTATACCTGCATTTTTTCTGGTGGAATTCATGTAAAATAAGATATGTACCATTAAAAAAAAAGTTGACTAAAATTTACCTTTTGTCAATACTGTATATTTTTATATATTTATTTTAAGTTTTATAAACAGAAGAAAACTAAATTCATTGTCTTTGACATTACACACATAGTTGTGTTATGGTTCAGGGACGGCTGGAGGGTGGGGGTCGCATATTCAAAAGGTTGGGTACACCTACATTAGAGGAAACAAATGATCTACATTTAATTCTAAGAATACATGTCTGCTTATTATACAAACAATTGTTGTTTATAAAATATTGAAAAATATATTAGCACATCTACATCATCATCATAACTAAGTAATTCAGTAGCTACTTTTATTCAGCTCTAATTTTCTAAATAGATGAAGAAAAATACCCATTTACAATTGCAAAAATGTTGAACATTTTTGGGCATTTATAAAAAAAAAATTGCTTGCACAATAGGCTGACCTGAACTCTAATTTAGTCAGCAAACATGGCGGCTACTACAGCTAAAAACTAAGCTTCATTAATTGAAATTAAAAATATTTATTACCTGAATAATATTTTTTTCTGGGTTCCTGTTATCAGGAACTACAGAAACTTTGAAGAAGGGTGAAACACCATACTTCTTATGAAGCTTGAGCAAGGTCTTCTTGTAGTCGAATGACTGCACAGAGAAGTCTCTCAATACATGCCAGCCTCCTATCAAAACACAAACAATGGGTGACACACTACTAGCTGCTAAGTACTGTTACATTTTAATTTTGTGTAACTAGCAGTTTTTGATAAACTACCAAAATTTAAGAATATTTAGTTAATCACATTAATGTGAAGAGTAACAATAGACAGACAAATAATAAGGGAGAATATAAGACAAAAATGCAACAGGTTGGAGAGGGGCAACGAATACAAGTATGTACCAAAGCTTCGGGGACGACCTCCAGGTAGGAGAAAAAGGGGGGACGCAAAGGAATAGGAATGGGGGGAAGCAAATAGGTGTGGGGGAAAAGAGGGGAAAGGGGGCAACACAAGGGGGGAAGGGGGCAACACAAGGGGGAAGGGAGGAATGGAAGAGAAATTACCAAACGGACTGGTGTGATTTAATAAATGGTTAGAGTTGCGGAGAAGTGTGTGTGTGTGTGTGTGTGTGTGTGTGTGTGTGTGTGTGTGTGTGTGTTTATCAGGATAGGAGGTCATTCCCCAGGGACTGTCGTTGCCTATGTCTACGTCTATTGATGTTTACTTATGTGCTGTGCCACACTTCTAGTTCAGCTCAATTGAATTGTTCTCTCTTTTGCTCTGTGTAGCAATTATTCAATTTTCACTAACTTGGTTAACGCCACTGGGGAATTTATCTGGTTTGTGCCCCTCTGCTAGGTCACATCTGCACGGGCAGTAGTTGTATACCTTTATTGTTCTTTCTTTTATCTTCTGCTTGCAGACCATTTCCCCCCGTGAGGCATTGCCAAACCACGGTTGAAATTTGGCATCGAGTCTGTTTCAGTGTAAGTCCCTTTGTGTCAGAGCTGTAGTTTTGTTGACAGTTGGGCACCATATCCCCTCTCTTTCCTGCCTGGAGTCAGCTCATCTGTTTTATATATTGAAGTGTGTATTAAGTTAATGAGTAGCCAGTCCTGTTCTTAAATTAATTCTATATGTACTGAAAGTGTATTATTGATTGTCTTGGGCCTTATTTCATTGCTGTTTAAACATGTGTGTCTTGTTATGTTAAAAGTCCGGCCCGAGTGCTTGTTTTTGTGTCTTGGTTTTAGGTAACCTTGCTTGAACTCTTATTATTCTGGGAAGTCCGGTCTCTCTTACTGTGATACATAATTTGTTTACTTGGCCTTCTGTCTTGTAATATCACCGAGCCGGATTTGGTGAGTTTCCTGCTTTCAGGGTGTGGCTTACTATTGTATAAGTAAGATGAAGGATTGTTTCGGACCCTCAGCCCATTATCAAGTTATCTCAAAAAAACTTTTAACTTAGCCTTCAGCCTGATAATTTTACTTAATTTTGCAGCCCCTTTTGAGTGTCTTCTTTTTCACAATTTATTTACTTTTATAAAGGGTTGCTTGCATTACCTACTCATATCAAATTTTAATTTCAGCCTTCTTTCTGCCTTGTTTTCCTTAAAATTTAAAAAAGCAAAGAAAAAAAAATTCTTGTTCGGGCCTTCAGCCTCTAGTTACAAAATAAGGATTTTTTTTTTATATTTTGGTTAAAATAAAAGTGTGAAAGGAACCTGAATTGAGCACCCTTGCCTGACTTTACCAGTCAACTCCCCGCTGCTCCCGCTATTGCTATCATTATCTTTCAATTTATTCTGCTATGACTGAATATCTTGCAAAGTAAGTTGGCAATATTAGTGTAAAAAGTATCAACAGATGCACACACAAAAATAAAAGAAAACTGTTCAGCGGAAGATGTTCGCTATGCCAAGTTGGAATTAAGAAGGAAAGAGGCCAATTGTGTCAGGTGTCAAAGCCAGTGGAAAGCAGAGCGCATTGGTGGTCATATGGAAGAAGGAGAAAGGATTGAGGAATGGAACACATTGGGTGGAGGATGTGTAGACATTGAGTTCCCATTAACTGAGGCCAAAACAATTTTGAGATTGGAGCTTGTGATAAAGGATAGCTCCCATCTGTGCATCTGTGTTCTTCATAGAAATTGGTAGTGGAAAGCAAGATTCCTATCATTCACCTTAAGGAACAATCATTGAAATAGTGCACATTGTGCATTTTGTGCAACAGGGAAGTCAACTTAATGTTTGTTTGTATAGTCTATGGGACTTAACTACGGGGTCATCAATCCCTAAACTTACAAACTACTTACAAACTAGGACGGCACAAACATCCATGCCCAAGCAGGGATTTGAACCCCCGACCGTAGTGGCCGTGCAGACCGTGACTGGAGCGCCTTAGTCCCCTCGGCCACAGAGTCTGGCTCAAGTTAATGGCTGAGCAGTTTGGCAATGGACAGTGGACAGCAGGACAGTATGTTGGTTGCCTTACCAACATAAAACACAATGCAGTGATACAGCAGAGTTGGTGTATGGCATGGCTGCTTTCACATGTGATGGGAAGGGGTGAACAGGTGAGAGGACTGGAATAGGAAGAATTGGGTAGGACCTTGGGTAGAATGTCCTTCATATCAGGGCTTGCTGATAGGTCATCAAAAACCTTCCCACACAGCCTGTAATTCGACTGGCAAAGCTTCACTTCCCCATTATGCTAAAGGTTTCACGAAACTCTTTCTATGTGAGACCTATTCTGGGGAAAAAAATTTACCATGGCATGTCCTCGCACACTCCCAATACCCCCACCACCCCCAAGAACTAGCAAAACAGGGACACCATATATGTCACCCAGGACTTCGTTGGGGACTTTGATTATCCATTATCATGTCCTGAAATAAGGAAAATCCCATTCAGGATTGGATAGATAGGATGTTTTGGGCACACAACAAATGGATCTTCGCATCCATACAAATGCAATAATCAATGAGTGTGACTCGAGTAGAGAGGAAATGAATGAAAACAGGCAAAAGAAATAAAAGTAAATTGTGACGTACAGGGATTTTCAAACCTCGGGCATCATCCCCCACACAAGATCTTCCCTATCAATCCAAAGTGCTTCTGTTTCACCCATGAAAACCTCCACTTTGCCTCTCTCACTCCCAACACCCACTGTAGAAGCCATATCTCTGTGGAAGACTTAACACTTCCTGTCCATGTCCTGTCACAGGTTGATACCACTCCCTCAGAGGCCTTGCCACCTGTGAAACCAGCCAAGTCGTATAGAAGCACAGTGCAGCTGAACCGTGGGCAAAAATAAATTGGCTACCTTGTGGTATAATGTGCACCTGAGTATAGTGTACTTGATTTTGGATGCTTCATAAACCTGGTCATGTCTATACTTCCCCTCTACTATCAGGTTAGTTAAACTATGCTTGCAGTAATTCCTTTGCAAACAAAATCATCCTGACTTCAACATCCAGTAGTTCAATGTCCACACAGTCTCCGCCCTATGTTCCCCCTACCCCCGACATGCTCCCTCTCGCAGCTCATCATATCCCACATCACCTTCAGCACAAACTCTCCCCCCCCCCCCCACACGGATGCGCATACACACACACACACACACACACACACACACACACACACACACACACACAGTACAGCCTCATTATTGGAGAAAAGGGGGGGAATCACAATTTTGAGTGAAACACTTTAATATTGACCATACAAATAGTCACCTTTATTTTTGGCGACAGAGAGGAAGCCAAATGTGAACTTTGTTTTCAAATGGACAAGAAAATGTGTGAATGGTACAAATTCAGTAAAATGAGTGCATTTTCTGGTAAGTTGTAAGAGAGAGTCACAAGTCACTAACATGGTCAGGCTACATACACAATGAATATTAGGGACATACTGAGAGTATGTAACGCAAAATGACTGCTGCATCATAATCTATTAACTTTACATGTTGTCATGTTATGACATCATTAGTCTCTTTCATAGGACAATTGACAGTATTTTCAAAATGGTGGACTTCAGTGTTGCATTTCAAGAGTGTACTGTCATTGAATTTTTTGTTAAAGACAAACAATCTACTGCTGACATTCACCTCAGACTTCATCGTGTGTATGGATATGCCTGCATGGACGCAAGCAGTGTTATGTGTGAAACATTCCAAATGTGGAGACACGAACATCCGAGATGAACCTCTTCGTGGTCATCCACGCACTACCTCCATGGACTGCAACAAGGAAAGAACCAACACGCTCATGAGAGACGAAACGCATGTGACTATGTATGAAATTGCTACAAAATTTGCAAGACATAGTGCAGTGCAAGACATTACTCACAATTTATAGCACCAAAAAGTATGTGCTCATTGGTTCCCACATTTGTTGACCAAAGATCACGAACTTCAGATAAGAACCATTTCTGATAACCTCTAGAAATTTTGAAATGGTGGTAATTATTTTTGACGAGTATTGTGACAAGCGATGAAAGCCAATTAGATCTTTAAAATCCTGATACAAAACACCACAGTATGGCATGGCACCATTTGGATTCACCACTGAAGAGAAATGTAAAGACTGTAATTGGTTGGGAAAATTATGGGCAATGTCTTCTGGGATGCACAGGGTTGCACTCCGATTGATTTTTTTTTACCTGGACAAACCATAAACGCTGGCTACTATATGCTGACACTTAGGAACCTCCACCGTACATCACATAACAAATGTACTGGAAAGAACATTATTCCACAACATGACAATCCCATTCCTCACACATCTCACACTCTTGTGGAGGAATTCAGGACATCTGGCTGGGAAAATCTTTCACACCTCTCCTTACAGTCCTGACATGGCAACCTCCAATTTCCATTTTTTCAGTTCTGTGAAGAAAAATCTTTGAGACCAATGCTATGAGATGCTGAAGGATATCCATAAAACAGTGCATCAGTGTTTTTGGGGATCTATAACGGATTCCTAGCATTAGGGAATTTTCAAGCTTGTAGAATGATAAGAAAAGTGTGTGCAAAGAAATGGAGACTAGGCCTAAAACTAAGCAAAAGACTGTCAGTTAGATGATATACTTGATTCCTGAAACTAAATACGGTTCTAAAAAATAAAATTTTGCTCTCCACTTTCAGAAAGCCTGTCATACATAACATAATTAAATAACTGAGAAGAGTTTTTGTGAAGTGAATGAAGCATCCAGGAGTAGGGCTTTGAAACAGTTTCAAAAAGTTCATTGGAAATTCTAAATATTAATGCAGAATAATGAATTAATTTTGGAATATGACATTTGGTTTCGTGTGGCTAATATGTGACATACAACTTACCAAGTTCATTGATAATCCTCAATAGTGGTCTTTCACCATCAGCTTCTATGCTGTCCAGTTCCATGCATGACTCATATAAGTTTTTCATTTTCCACGCAATTGATTCTATTTTATTTGGTTGAGGTAGTTTCACAATCAGTGACCTTGCCACCTCATTGTCTGGAACAGAATAGTGATTATTGTAACAACAATCAATAGACCATTGATCAACTTTATCTACTAGACACAACAGGTAACAGTGACAACAACAACCAGATGCTTAACAATAATTACCTTATTAAATTTGAAATAATCAAGTGAGAATTAAATGTAACATTCAGATATCCTAGTCACAGGAAGCAGAATAACACATTTCAAAATAGCTTGTGGTACATCTCTCAGCAGGAGTTAACTTGTGACGAAAACAATACTGTAGCCAATTTGTTATTCAAATAGTTAAAAGAGAAATAGTTTTGCAGTTTTTTTAATTTGTTATAAAATTTATTGTTCATATTATTAGTTCCCAGACGAATCAAAAACAGTACAGGTACCATAATATAGGACCCATTCTTACTGATACTCTCATTTTAAAGAGATACATTGTGAGCCCATATCAAGAAAATCCTGTGACAGCATAATATTCTAATTCCTTGAAACATATATATTGTGACGAAAAAACTAGAAACCAATGACAAATATTACATACTATCAAAAAAATAAAAATAACCTGTATTTTCCCAAAATTTATTAGTTCAATATTCTGTCACTTCATCTCCCCTTCCCTCCTCTCTCTCTCTCTCTCTCTCTCTCTCTCTCTCTCTCTCTCTCTCTCTCTCTCTCTCTCTCTCTCTGAGTAACATTCCCTAGATTAAGTTTTTATTCCAACTTTCCATGAATCAATCTTTCCCTCTCCCCATCTTAATAGCCTCTCCAATCTCTCTCCCCTCTCTCAGTCCATATTCCCTTATCTCAGTCCATATCTTACTCATCCTCTTCAAGAAGTTAAAAATATCTGCCAACTTTGATATTGACAGGTTAAACAATGTCAAAGTCTGTTGCATGACACAGTCTTCCAACACCATATGGAGGATTGCAGATGTACAAACACCCATAAAATCAGGCATACATGTGACAACTTTCAAAAGTTTATTTTAAAGTACCCTCCAATGTGCACCATACATCTTGTAACAATGGAAAGCCCAGACTGGAATTAAGTAATATAAGGACAGGTAGCAATTACTGTAAATGCATTTGCTGACCCCTCCTCACTCACTCTCAAGTTGCTAGTTGCCTGGCCAGAGATGGTGGCTGTGTGTGCATGAGTAATTTTTGAATGCCAGTGTGAGTGTATGCATATCTTTCTCTAATGAACACTGTGGCTGAAAATAAAGTTGTGTCCACACAACGCCTTCACGAATGAGTTTGTCTATAACATGTGCCTGTCTGCAAGTGAGTTCTACTAATCTCATACTATTTACATAGTATATCTTGTAGAATATAAAAAAACTTCTCCATGAAAAAAATCAATATACATGCCAGATATTGTGATGAGCTCTCAAATATATCATTCTTCATCTAGAGTGCATTTTGTCTGAATATCTGGCTTTTGTTTCTAAGTGCCCTGAATTTCGAGTTTCCTGAAAACTCTTTCACAGCCATAATAATGAAAACAGAAAGAAAAAAAAATTGCATATCTGTTGTTTGAATTATTAGTTCATACGAAAATCCCATTGGGGATAATACAACTCTGATTTTTCATACATACAGCAATATATTTTTATGTATATAGCTAAAGGATGTCCTCTGTCTTAATTTATTATCTTATCTTACCTCAAAGATACCAATATGATGTAAGATATGTGACAGTAAAGTTGCTGTAAGTATATAATCTGCATAAAAAAATTAGGCTGTATAATTATTATTTGTAATAACACTGTACCAAAATTAGCAGGTAATCAGCTATACAAAAAAGTGTGTGTGTGTGTGTGTGTGTGTATTTGTTTATCTTCCTTTTTGTCGCCTAAGGTAAGTCCTTCCACTCCTGGGAATGGAATGACTCCTTTTCCACTTCCTTAAAACCCATATCCTTCCCTTTCTCCTCCCCTTTTTTCCTCTTTTTCCTGAAGAAGCTGCCAGTGGTGGCGAAAGCTTGTATGTGTGTGATTATATTCGTATCTATCGACGAGCCGGTCCTTTTGGTAAGTCATCTCTTTTCTATTTTTATTTTTATTTATCTCACAAGGAAAGTTTCCCTCAAAACTTCTTTGCTTTCTAAGTATGTCGGCATAGGTGTACTTGTGTCTGTGTAAATGTGTGTGTGTATGTGTATTTTTCCCCCAAGGTAAGTCTTTCCTGTCCAGGTATTGGAATGACTCCTTACCCACTCCCTTAAAACCCTCATCATTTCCTTTTCCCTCTCCTTCCCTTCTGCCTGACGACGAAGCAGCTAGGCTGCGACAGCTAGCATTTATGTGTGTGTGTGTGTGTGTGTGTGTGTGTGTGTGTGTGTGTGTTAACACAGTCCTTTTATTCATACACATTAAACACATGTATTAAATTTGCAATTATATACAGGGAGTACGTAAAGTCTGGGAACACTTTTAACAGTTTATTGCACAAGAAGCAAACATTTTACAGATATCAAACATACGGCATTTTGGAGATAATCCCTGAAAGTTTTTTATGTATACCACTACAGTGTAGTTTGGTAATTTACAAATAGTCAGTGCTAGTCGCAAACACAGCGAGTTCAGGTGCATAGCGAGTTTTCTGTATGTTGGTGTACAACAGAAACAAGTGTGCTAGAGCCATTCAATGCCTGTTTAGAATGAAGTATGAAAAGAAGCCACCAACAAGGAAGGCCATTTACCACTGGCAGAACAAACTCATGATGGGTTGCTCGAGCCTGGCGAAGAGAAACGGACGCCCTGGTGCGAGTGAAGTGAATGTGGAGTGCGTACAAGGGAGATTCATAAGGAATCCAAAGGAATCGGTGCATCGTGCATCCTGTGAACGCAAAATGGATTCAATGACAGTGAGGAAAGTCCTGCAACAAAAGCTGTCTATGAAACCATTGAAATGCGAGTAGTGCCAAAGCTCAATGACAATGACAAACACAAGAGTTTTGATTTTGTTCGTAGTTGCTACAACTGAATGAGGATGGGGATGTTATTGTTGATCACTTAATCTTTAACATAGAAGACACTCTTCACACTTTTTTAATAATTTTTTTAAGGTCACAAAACTACTGTGAACATAAGTGCCCACAATGAAATACGACTAACAATTAAGCGGGGACAGAGATAATTTTCCTTTTCCATATTAGTATGGTGGATAAAAAGTAGGATGTGATCAAAACAGTGAGGGTCACCAGTTAAAATATCGGACAACGAGGACGTAAAACAAAAATTTTGATGGGGACAGTTAAAAAACAGGCACTGCACCATAAATTGGTGCACAGTCAACAGTAGGGAACACTGGCAACATAGTGGGGCAGGATTGCCACACAGTAAGTGTTGGTGGCTAAATCAGTAGTGTCCTTTGTGCAGGTGAGCTATTATGTCGTCCTTGCAGTGAGAGGGATGGGAGGAGGTAGGCCATGCAAAAGGGAGGGGTTTGATCTCCCAGAGTTTGTTGCCTTGAAGGGAAGACCAATGCGTATTCCAGAGCGATACCACACGCCTGGAGACTACAGCTCAGAGGTCACCTGACGGAACAGAATAGGTAGCAAGGCAATGGAGGGAAACTGCTGCCTCTTCAGCAGCATCCACGAGATCGTTTCCCAACACTCCAACATGGCTAGCAACCTACAGTAACATCACTGCTGTCCCACGTACAGCGAGTGGAGGCATTTCTGAATCCGCTGAACGACGGGGTGGACTGGATACAGAACACAGAGGCTCTGAGCAGATGACACTGTGAGAAGGCGAGTGGTAACAAAGGTACTGGGTGACCTGATATAGAGCAAAGAACTCTGCAGTGAAGATCGAACAATGGTCGGGCAGACAATATTCATTGCTAAGTATCATGGCACACCCAACACTATGGTCAGTCTTTGAATCATCAGTGTAGATGAAGATATTAGAAAGCTGTTTACGGAGTGCAAGAAACTTGTTGCGGTAGACTGGACCAGGAGTAATCTCCTTGGGAAGCAAAGGCAGTCCAAAGTTGACACATATCTCCGGATAGATCCACAGCAGGTAGAAGCCGACACCCATCAGAAATGTGGCAGGGAGCAAGAAGTCTAGTTGCCGAAGCAACAAATGAAAAGCGGACACCGGGAGGTAACAGAGATGATGGACGCACTGCAAATAGACAGTCGAGGAAGACATCAAAAAGATAGTATATATTGGGTGGCCACACTGAGTAGCAATAATTCAGTGACTTCAGTGAAGAGACTTCCCACAGGACTGCCAAACTGATCCCTTTGTGACATATCGTGTTGAGACAGCGTAAAGTTGACGGTTGTGCAGAGGAGTAGATGATACACCCATAGACCAGATTTGAGTGGACAAGGGAGTGGTACAATTAGAGGAGAGTACACCACTCCGCACCCCATGAAGTGCTCCAGAGTAATCTGAGAACAATAAGTGAGTGGGTACACCGAGCTATCAAAGGGGAGACATGAGATGACCAAGAAGTTTTTTGTCTCAACAAATGGCAGAACATCTGGGCCAAGATGGAGAGTCAGTGGGAATTACACTGTGCACTAGTAGAATTTGGCCAAGACTCCGTTAAATTTGCCGCTCGAATAAGCACATTCGCTTAACACTGAACCTTGTGGGACACCGTTCTCTTGAGGAAAAGTATTCGACAAATTCGAAACTACACAAAATTGAAAAATGTGACGATCTAAAAATTCCTGAATAAAAATAGGCATACAACCCCAGATTCCCTAGGCGTGCAAAGTGTGGAGTCAAAAAACACGGTCACTGTTTGATGGTTCCTTACAAAAATTATTCAAAATGTAACTTGATAGGGTGGTGAAATAATCAACAGCAGAGCAGTGCTTGCAAAATCCACACTGTATATTTGTGAGGAGGTTCCTAGATTCGAGCCACCATACCAGCCGACCATTAATCATACATTCCATCACCTTGCAAATGCAACTAGTGAGGGAGATTTGACCTTAGCTGGAAGGGAGATTTTTGTTCTTGCCAGGTTTAGGTATAGGAATGACTACGGCTTCTCGCCAGTGTCTAGGAAATGTCCCATGCCTCCAGACTTGATTATACATTCGAAGAAGCGTCCCTCTGGGGACAGGTGTTTTAACATCTGTATATGGACGCTGACTGGTCATAGGGAGGAGGACCATGATTAAGAGAGTGCATGTTGAAGCTCCCTCATAGTAAATTCAGTCTTATAATGTTCATTGTTTTGGAAGGAGAAAGAGAGCATCCTTTCTTCTGCTGCCCATCAACCACACAATCATTTTACTGAATGTTATTCTCCAGTCTGGGATGGCGTTTGAAAATTTTTTTTTTTTTTTTTTTTTTTTTTTTTTTGTGGTTTTAGGGCGCACAACTTCTATGGTCATTAGCGCCCAGCCAAGAACATAGATTCGCTATGATCTAAAAAAATGTAGACTGTCAGAACATCAACAATAGGCTAAAAACGAAAGATAAAAGACAATTAAAAGAGTTAAATATCCTTGGATAAGTTGGCCAAATTGATAAAACGCAAAACTCGAGCAGCTGCTCGTGTGTCATCAGCTAAGATTTCCTCCAGAGTAGACGGAAAGTGAAGGGCTACACGGAGATGATTAAAATTAACACAAGTCAGTAAAACATGTCGCACTGTCAGCAGTTCACCGCAGGAGCATAGCGGTGCAGGTTCGGCGGATAGCAAGTGACGGTGGCTGAAACGGCAATGACCGATCCGCAACCGAGCCAGGATGACCTCCTCCCGCCGAGAGGGGCGTGAGGATGTCCTCCAAGCGGTCGGGATCGGTTTGACAGTTCGCAATTTATTGTTGTGCAGTGAAAGCCACACACTGTGCCATTGCGACACGATACTCCGGCGAAGAGCCCGTTGAACATCGTCCGATGGGACGCAAAAGGTAGCCATGCGAGGCAAAAGAGCTGCTGCCTTGGCTGCTGTGTCGGCGGCCTCATTCCCGGGCACACCCACATGGCCAGGGACCCACAGGAAAGAAACGTGACAGCTGTCATCCGCCAGCAACTGGAGGGAGCGTTGGATCCGATACACGAGAGGATGGTTCGAGAAAGGGTCCTTAAGACTCTGCAGGGCACTAAGGGAGTCAGAACATAGGGCATAGAAAGGGTGGCGGTGGCGGCAGGTATACAAAACGGCCTGGTGGAGGGCGAAAAGCTCAGCCGTGAAGTTTGAGCACCGGTCAGGGAGCTTGTATTGGAAACGGTTGTCCCCGACGACGAAGGCAGATCCGACACCGGCAGTGCTCTTGGAACCATCAGTGTAAATAAATACGGCATTATCGAACCGCGAACGGAGTTCGACAAGCCTCGAGCGGAATACCAAATCCGGAGTGCTCTCCTTGGGGAGCGAACTAAGTTCGAGGTGTGTGTGAACCTGGGCCTGATGCCACGGTGGCAATGGGCTTTCGCTCAACCGAAGGGTGGAAGGAAGGGTAAAATCGAGCCGCTGTAGCAGGCGGCGAAACCGAACTCCCGGTGGAAGCAAGGCAATCGCAGACAACTGATATTGGCGATCGAGTGAGTCGTCAAAAAATAATCTGTAAGATGGATGGGTGGGCATCGACCGTAGGCGGCATGCGTACCGACACAAGAGTATGTCACGTCGATTGGTCAAGGGTAATACAGCAGCCTCGGCATACAGACTTTCAACAGGGCTGGTATAAAATGCACCGGTCGCCAGACGTAATCCACGATGGTGGATAGAGTTGAGACGGCGGAGAATCGACGGCCGTGCTGAAGAGTATACAAGGCTTCCATAGTCGAGCTTCGACTGAACAATGGCCTGGTAAAGGTGAAGCAGGACGGTACGATCCGCTCCCCATGACGTGCCACTGAGGACACGAAGAACGTTAAGGGATCGGGCACAACGGGCAGCCAGGTAGGACACGTGCGTGGACCAGCAAAGTTTCCGATCCAACATGAGTCCCAAGAATTTTGTAGTCTCCACGAAAGGGAGAGCAACCGGGCCGAGACGTAGAGAAGGTGGAAGAAATTCCTTGTATCTCCAGAAATTGATACACACAGTTTTCTCAGTGGAGAATCGGAAGCCGTTTGCGATGCTCCAGGAATACAGACGGTCAAGACAGCGTTGGAGAGAACGCTCCAAGAGACACGTCCGCTGGGCGCTACAATAAATTGCGAAATCGTCAACAAAAAGAGATCCGGAGACGTCGGCTGAAAGGCAGTCCACGATCGGATTGATTGCAATGGCAAAGAGCGCCACACTCAAGACGGAGCCCTGTGGTACCCCATTCTCCTGGCAAAAGGTATCTGACAAAACAGAGCCCACCCGCACCCGGAACTTGCGATCCGCCAAAAACGCTTGAATGAAAAGAGGAAGGCGGCCCCGAAGGCCCCATGTGTGCAATGTGCGGAGAATGCCCGCTCTCCAACAGGTATCGTATGCCTTCTCCAAGTCGAAGAACACGGCTACTGTTTGACGCTTCTTCAGAAAGTTGTTCATAATGAAGGTCGACAACGTAACGAGGTGGTCAGCAGCAGAGCGGTGTCGACGAAAACCGCATTGGATATTAGTCAGGAGGCGGCGAGATTCGAGGAGCCAGACCAACCGAGCGTTAACCATGCGTTCCATCACCTTACAGACGCAGCTCGTCAGAGAAATAGGACGATAACTGGAAGGAAGGTGTTTGTCCTTCCCTGGTTTGGGGATGGGGACAACAATGGCTTCACGCCAACTTGTGGGAACATGACCTTCAGTCCATATGCGATTGTAGGTACCAAGAAGAAAGCACTTGCCCGCTGGAGAGAGGTTCTTCAGCATTTCAATGTGAATGGAATCGGGCCCGGGAGCAGAAGACCGGGACAGGGCGAGAGCACGATCTAGCTCCTGCATGGTGAAGGCGACGTTATAATTTTCCCGATTAAAAGAGCGGAAAGAAGGCGGCCGTGCCTCCTCTACCTGTTTGCGAGGGAGAAAGGCAGGGTGGTAATGGGCAGAGCTCGAAACCTCCGCAAAGAAACGACCCAATGCGTTTGAAACATCAGCTGGGTCCACGAGGACCGCGTTCTCCACGGTCAGGCCAGGAATCGGGGAGTGGACCTTGATGCCGGACAAACGGCGTAGGCCACCCCAGACAACCGTGGAGGGAGTAAAACGGTTAAAAGAACTAGTAAAATCTGTCCAGCAAGCTTTCTTGCTGTCGTTTATGATACGACGGCACTGCGCTCTCATACGTTTGTAATTGATGCAATTCTCCAAAGTTGGGTGGCGGCGGAAGGTGCGTAAAGCACGGCGCCGGGCTCGAAGCGCGTCGCGGCAGGCTGCAGTCCACCAAGGGACCTGGACACGACGTGGAGAAGAGGATGTACGAGGTATGGAACGTTCAGCAGCAGTGAGGATAACCTCTGTGAGGTATTCGACCTGACTGTCACAGTTGGGAAAATTCTGATTGTGAAAAACAGCCATGGAAGAATAAAGCCCCCAGTTGGCTTTAGAAATGTTCCAACTGGTGGGACGTGGAGATGGGGAATGATGTAGGAAGTGGATGATACAAGGGAAATGGTCACTCGAGTACGTGTCAGAAAGTGCATACCACTCAAACCGACCGGCAAGCTGAGGAGTGCATATTGCGAGGTCTATATGGGAATAAGTGTGTGTTGTGTCAGAAAGGAAGGTCGGTGCACCGGTGTTGAGGCAGACAAGATCGAGGTGGTGGAGAATGTCCACCAAAAGGGAGCCTCTCGGACAAGGTGCCGGAGAGCCCCATAGGGGGTGGTGGGCATTAAAGTCGCCTACCAACACGAAAGGTGAAGGGAGCTGGTCAACAAGGTTTAGCAAATCTGCCCTAGTAAGGGCAGATGACGATGGCGAATATATATTACAGAGGGAGAAGGTAAATGTGGATAAGGTGATGCGGACGGCAACTGCCTGTAGGTGAGTGTGCAAGGAAATGGGATGGAAATAGACGTCGTCTCGAAGGAGCATCAGAACCCCTCCATGGGCTGGGACACCTTCCACAGGTGGCAGGTCGAACCGCACAGAGGTGTAGTGTGGAAAGTCTGCACGATCACGTGGACGCAACTTAGTTTCCTGGAGGCAGACCAGAAGCGGGCAGTGCAATCGAAGGAGTAATTTTAACTCCTCCCGATTAGAACGAATGCCGCGAATGTTCCATTGAAGGAGCGCCATGATAAAAATGAGAGAAGAAATAAGGATAAAAACCAAGTAGCGAGCGGGGTCACCTCGACGGCCGCTGAGGACCGGATTTCGAGGGAGCACTGCTATCGCTGTCCAGGGGCAATGGGTCGTGGTCCATAGGTTCGACCGACGCGCCTGCCACCTCCCTGAGTTGATCAGGAGGGGCAGTTTCCACCGCCGGTAAAGGGCCGGGCGCCCGGCAAACGGAGCGTCCCGGTGAAACAGAAGACGGCCGAGGCCGGCAACTGTTGGACGGCGCGACAGATGGGTCACGCCTCGGCGGGGAAGGAGAGGAACTCTTTTTCTTGTCAGCTCTTCTGGAAGAGTGACGGCGGGAAGAGGCAGTGGACGGTTGGGAAGCCTGAGAACGCAGAAAATCCTCGCGGACGGGTTCCTTTTTCAAGGTCCGGGCATCTTGTTTAGGTGCCCGCGGTTTACTAGATGTTGACGAAGACTGTACCTTAGAAGCAGCAGGAGGAAGCGGGGACGTGGAACGGGCAATCTTCGGGCTGGCGGATCGCACAACTGTGTCAGCGAAAGTGAAATCACATGTCTGGGTACTGGAATCTTTGGTAGGTCGAGGTGAGGTGAGTACCTTACTGTATGTACCCGCTGGGAGGACAGTGGGCTTTCGACTCGCCAACAACTTACGAGCGGCAGATGTTGATACCTTCTCCGTAACCCGGATTTGCTGGATTACCTTCTCATCCTTGTATACAGGACAGTCGCGAGAGGAAGCCGCATGGTCACCGTTGCAGTTTAGGCAGTGAGGGGACGGAGGTGGGCAATCCCCCTCATGGGCGTCCCTACCACAAGTGACACACTTTGCTGCATTTGGGCAATGTTCACGGGTATGATTGTACCTGTGGCATTGAAAACAGCGCGTTGGGTTAGGCACATAAGGTCGGACAGAGATGACTTCATACCCTGCTTTGACCTTCGACGGGAGGTCAACTCTGTCGAACGTCAAAAACACAGTACGAGTCGGTGTCAATTGGGTATCGACCTTTTTCATCACCCTGTGGACGGCTGTCACACCCTGATCGGACATATACGATTGGATGTCTTCATCAGACAGCCCGTCAAGGGATCTCGTAAAAACTACCCCCCTTGACGAGTTGAGTGTGCGGTGTGCTTCTACCTTAACGGGAAACGTGTGCAACAACGTAGTACGTATAAGTTTTTGGGCTTGGAAGGCACTGTCCACTTCCAGCAACAATGTGCCATTGCGCTGACGTGAACAGGTTTTAACAGGGCCAGCAATTGCATCTACACCTTTCTGTATAACGAAAGGATTGACAGAATTGAAATCCTTTCCGTCGGTGCGAGAGACAACCAGAAATTTAGGCACATTAGGCAGAGTCTTTTTAGGCTGAGGCGAGTCTAACTTACGTTTGTGAGTCAACGTCACGAAAGAAGATAAGGAGGAAGTCATCGCGGAAGTGTCCCCCGTGATTACCGGCGTCTCCGATGGCGCGCTCCTTCCTAGTGGGGGCCCTCTCCGAGGGCTTACCCGCCTTAGGTGATTGTTCACACCTCAGGTCACACCTCCCGAGAACTGACGGAGGGACCAATCGGCACGTTCGGAAGGTACCAGCTCGGGTAATCACCCCTCCCTGGGCCTGGCCTTTACCAGGGGGTACGTACGTGCCCTACTTGTCTACCCGGGGCGGGGAATTATGCGTTACCCCGTCACCTGCTACGCACGATAATGCGTGGGTCGGCCTTCAGACACGCACAGGGAGGAAAGAAGAAGAGGATAGGAAATGAAGAGAAAGAAGGAAGAAGTGTCTCAAACGCCGAAGCGGAGACTAATGAGGAGAAGAAAGCCAGGAGAGTACAAGGAGAGAAAGACAGAAAACAAAGGGTAAGAAGGGAAGGAACAAAGGAAGAAAAACCACAACAAGAACCACAGTAGCTCACGAAATATGCCCGTCTCCGGGCGAAGGCATAAACCGGGAGGGACAGTGAAGCAGCCTGGGGCAGAAGAAAGGCTGCTCCGGCTCGGGGCCCCGTGCGCGCCACACACGCGTTTGAAAATGTGGAGAGCACGTCTTCAACCTCTGATTGCCTCACAGCATGTCTCATTCCACCAAGGAATTCTTCACACTAATGGGAAAGTGAACAAGCACGACTGTTGAATCTGTGGTACATAGCATCCGCACACAAATGCATTGAATTTGAGCACGATTCCCCAAAGGTAAATGTTTTTTGTGCCACGCCACATCGAAAACTGTATAGGCCATTCTTCTTGACTGAGAGCACTATCACTTGAAATTCCTACTTGGACATGTTGCAGCAATGGCTGATGCCTCAAATGGACACTGTTCATATTTTAGCAGGATGGAGCTCCACACCATTTTCATAACGAAGTTCGTGGGTATCCAAACGCAAAGCTGCTGCATCGATGGACTGGCCGTGCTACAGAAGAAGACAGCTGTTTCATGAAGTGGTCTCCCCAATCACCAAATTTCACTCCGTGTGACTTTTTGCTGTGGGGGACACATTGCAGATCTGGTGCATGTGCCGCCTCTACCAAGTGATGTAGCAGAGCTCCAGGAGAGAATATGGGAAGCAGACTGCCACACTCATATGTTTGTAAAAAAAAGAAAACCACCCCTGAGGATAATTACTTCCTGCAAACATTGGACCACTGTAAACCTATTGTTGCTAAGTTTGATGTTATCACTCTTTACAGTCAATATGTTTTCAACTGTTTTATTCACATAGTAACAGATATCACATTCATCACCACAATACACACAGAATAAGGTAATAATTGGCCAAGTGCCAACAAGATAGTTTCCCTGTTGTAGATGTGAAAATGTTTAATACGCTTCCAGATAGTATTCAGCCCAAGTGTTAAATAACTTAAAAGAACACCCATTGTACCCTGTAGATGAATTCTTCTCCAGTGACAGAACTGTGATTATCTGACCTGGAACAGAGTGTTACAATTTTCTGAACACAGATGTGAAAATACTAATTTCAATTACTAGTTTCAGCATACTGTCATTATTGTTTAAAATGTTATCTTGATACAGTCCATCTGGTTCCAACTGGTCAATGATGGAAAGTTGGTAATAATTTAGTAATAAAATGATTATCATACAATGTTTATACAAAATTTTGTACATGAAGAACTTAAAATTGTAACAATTAAACCTTACAAGTATCTACAAAAGCTTGTTGACTTATATGTGAAGTAATCATGGTAGCGGTATCTTGTAAAGTAAGCTGCAGAGGGGCTGAAAACCTGTTAGCTTCTCTGTGATGTGATACAATGAACATATTTGGATTCCAACTATATTATTTGTTAGTGAAGATGAAGCGAAGTGCCTGTCAATGCAAAACTGAGCCCAGACAACATTTCAAATGGTGGAATTGTGTTAGAAAGGAGTTACACACACAACATATCTCTGAGAGTCAGTAGATTACATTAGATTCATACTTGTTCCATATATTATGAATATGACTCTTCATAATGATTTGAGTAATTGAAATGTAGTCACAAAAACTTGTTCTGTTACCAGTAGAACTGTAAATTGACTAAAGAGGTGCTGTGACTCAATAGGAACAACTCTGCTATATGTCAGATTTAAAGTCCTCTCCAAAATGCTGTTTTGATATGTGAGAATTGTCTATATTATATATGTGTGTGCTGTCTGTTCTTTCAGACATGTCAGAAAGAACAGGCAGCATGCCTTGATCCTGCAGTTAGTATCAATCCATATTGAAGGACTTTACGACATTAACTGGGAATGAGTCAAGCTGAAAATGTGCTCACAGGCGGGATTCAAATCCAGTCTCCTGCTTGCAAGGTAGTTGTGCCATTTAACATACTAATGGCAAAACTCTTGGCGGTTTTCTGCAACTTCACAAATGCAGTGCCGCCAAGCGGCTGGGTCATAAAATCATGCAGCAAACCTATGTGTACTGAAAGTTTATTTGGAGTGCAGCACTGCATTCAAATACCATCGTATTTAGGAGCATCGGTGTTCTTACAATTTTAGCAGGTATCAAAAATATAATCCAGAAAACTCTCATTTGCTGGGAAATAAGAGCTTAATGTTACAAATAATAAGTGTTCATTTATGGTGCTTAGTTATACTTTTAGGCACGGAAGAAAACCTTCGACAATTCATTCCCTTCGAAACTTCAGCTCTTAATGAGAATTGCAAATGCTTAACCACTATTTTATAATATTACTGTCATATAAAAGTAATGTCTGAATGCTTCAGATTGCAGTTAATCAACTATGTCAGTAGAGCCTGCTTAGTTTCATACTGCAGTTTCACAAACTTAAAGGCTTTAATACCAACATATTTTGGTGGTTACCTACTAGTTTGAAAAATAGGTCAAGTCATATTCTTTAAGATAATCCGTTTGATACCTTCCAAGTAAATAAAAAAATCTTGATAGGTACTTGCAAGGCACAGAAACAAGGACAAAGTGGAAAGAGTACTATAAGGAGATGTAGAATCCAGTCTCCATGAAATCTAAGTTTTGAAAAATATTACAATGTCCAAAATCTCCTAAAACAAAATTCATGAATGTGAAAGCATGTCCTGACAACGGGAATATAATCGTGATCAGTACATTAGATTGCAATTCATTTTTTGCTCTCAAAACATTTTTGGACGATACTATTATGACCCAGCTATTGCGAGCTGTAAGAATTCCACTGTCCTGACATTCTATTAGTATAGACTGCCATAGACAGAAGCAGAGATATTACTTAATGACGTTTTCATAATTGTGTTATAAAATTAGTGATTAGGAAATCTGATAGTAAGAGCATAAAAAAACAACTACCCATTTTGCATCATATCATTGTTCTACTCATTCTATTTGCAGCTTAGCTTTACAATTCGCTGCCCACTATTGTATATAGTGTAACTTTGACAAGTCACCTATGTCACAATCTTTGATTGTATAAGACATGTAATGTGATGATAAAAATTGAACTGAATTGAATTACTCAAACTTCCGTTTTTTCAAACTTATTCCCATAAGAGTAAGGGCCTAGGAATGCCTCCGCACTAAAGAAAGGATAATGGCCTGTCAATGGCTTAAAAAGTTATATGCATGTGGTGTCATGTCGATAAGGAATGGACACAATTTCTTGATCCTGCACTTCGTATCAATTCATATTCATGGAATTTATGATACTAACTGTGAATGGGTTGAGTAGGTAGTCCA
Organism: Locusta migratoria; assembly: GCA_026315105.1. Classification (NCBI taxonomy): domain Eukaryota; kingdom Metazoa; phylum Arthropoda; class Insecta; order Orthoptera; family Acrididae; genus Locusta; species Locusta migratoria. The sequence continues at coordinate 508,106,565 of CM048746.1, read as the reverse complement.
TGAAGTTGTGATGATCACTGCATACCCAGTGGTCCAGAAGTCAGAGCAACTAGTATCTAGCAAGCAGGAGACCCTGGTTTGAATCCTGGCTAGGTACACATTTTCAACTTCACCCATTTGCAGCTTCATATTATAAATTCTGTGAATACAAATTGATAATAACTGGTGCTGTCTGCTCTTTTAGATATGTTCGACAGAACAATCACCACATAGCTATAACTTATTAAATAAGCCGATGATGGGCAATAACCCTTTCTTCTGTGCAGAGCCCCTTACTCTTACATGAATCACTTTGAATAAACCATAAGTTTGAGTAATAAAGGACAGTGGACAGTTGAAAATTTGTATGTAATGGGAGGCGAGCTGGAGTAGTCCATGTCTTTGTGATGCGCGTTGTGTCTCCTGTAATATAGGGGTCAGTTCAACAGCCTAGCAAGCAGGATACCGGGTTCGAATCCCATCTGTGTGCTAACTTTCAACTTTACCAATTCACAGTCAGTGTCATTAATTCTGTGAAAATTAATCATAATATCCCTGACCTCACATCTGCGCTAGTCTGTGATATTTTTTGTTATAATTAAATTGCATAAAATATGGCAGCTCAGCACATTTAACTTCTAGGGTACATGTGTTTGGAATATTAATAATTGCTGATAGGTGGTGTAATTACATGGACACATGAAAATTAGTGCCGAGGTAGGGATTCAAACCTTACTACTTACTTCTTACTAAGCAGTTGCACTAAACCCCTGCACCACCCTAGCCATTTGGGCTTAACACACCTGCATGAACAGCTTGAGCATCTAGCCCATTCAACTCAAGCTTCCACATGCCCTCCTACTTCAACCACTGAACTTGCTGGCTTCCAGCTGCCCATGTATTCATCTGGAGTCTGGTCCTCAAGTGCATCTGCACTGAAATACGTATCAGTCCTCAACGTAGAAACTTTACAATTAAGAATGGCGGTGTCGGTTCTTCAGGACATGACTGACTAAATGTTCATATTTATGTTTTCTACAGAGCATATTTTTCTTACTATTTAAATAATCTCAAATATGCAAGTGGTGAAAGAGATACTTCAAAACATTTTATATAAAGAGTACTTAACAAAAAAATGATGAAAAGTTGTGCAATTAAAACAGGATAGAAGCATTCAGTGGAAATCAGCAGCGAAATAATTTGAGTTCAGAGTCCTTCTATAAAATAAACCATTTCTCAAAGATCGGAAATCCTACACTTCTCGCGTAGCAGATGAAAATGCAGACATGAGGTAAGATGTATGTAGGAGACAGCTTCTACTGTGTGAATAACTATTAACAGTAGAATATAACTACACTCCTGGCCATTAAAATTGCTACACCACGAAGATGACGTGCTACAGACGCGAAATTTAACCGACAGGAAGAAGGTTCTGTTATATGCAAATGATTAGCTTTACAGAGCATTCACGCAAGGATGGCATCAGTGGTGACACCTACAATGTGCTGACATGAGAAGTTTCCAACCCATTTCTCATACACAAACAGCAGTTGACCAGCATTTCCTGGTGAAACGTTGTGGTGATGCCTCATGTAAGGAGGAGAAATGCATACCATCACGTTTCCAACTTTGATAAAGGTCAGATTGTAGCCTATCGTGATTGCAGTTTATCGTATTGTGACATTGCTGCTCGCATTGGTCGCAATCCAATGACTGTTAGCAGAATATGGGATCAATGGGTTCAGGAGGGCAATACAGAACACCGTGCTGGATCCCAACGGCCTCGTGTCACTAGCAGTCGAGATGACAGGCATCTTATCCGCAAGGCTGTAACGGATCATGCAGCCAGGTCTCGATCCCTGTCAACAGATGGGGACGTTTGCAAGACAACCATCGGCACGAACAGTTCAATGGCGTTTTTAGCAGCATGGACTATCAGCTCTGAGACTATGACTGCGGTTACCCTTGATGCTGCATCACAGACAGGAGTGTCTGGGAGCACGAATTGCAAAACGTCATTTTTTTTGGATGAATCAAGGTTCTGTTTACAGCATCATGATGGTCGCATCTGTGTCTGGTGACATCGCAGTGAACACACATTGGAAGAGTGTATTCATCATCGCAATACTGAGGTATCACCCGGCATGATGGTATGGGGTGCCATTGGTTACACATCTCTGTCACCTCTTGTTCGCATCAACGGCACTTTGAACAGTGGCTGTTACATTTCAGATGTGTTACGACCCGTGGCTCTACCCTTCATTCGATCCCTGCGAAATCCTACATTTCAGCAGGAAAATGTACAACCACATGTTGCAGGTCCTGTACGGTCCTTTCTGGATACGGAAAATGTTCAACTGCTGCTGTGGCCAGCACATTCTCCTGATCTCTCACCAATTGAAAACGTCTGGTCAATGGTGGCCAAGCAACTGACTCGTCACAATACGCCAGTCACTACTCTTCATGAACTGTGGTATTGTGTTGGAATCTGCATGGGCATCTGTACCTGTACATGCCATCTAAGCTCTGTTTGACTCAATCCCCAGGCGTATCAAGGGCATTATTACGGCCAGAGGTGGTTGTTCTGGATACTGATTTCTCGGGATCTATGCACCCAAATTGCATGAAAATGTAATCACAAGTCAGTTTTAGTATACTATATTTGTCCAATGAATACCTGTTTATCATCTGCAGTTCTTCTTTGTGTAGCAATTTTAATAGCCAGTAGTGTAAGTCACGAACAGCTATGATACGTGTATGAAGTAAAGGAGCTGTTCTTACATTTAGAGAGGAGTTCCTCCGTTTGGCTCCACGTGCTGCGGCTAGCTGGGATGCTATTGTCATGAAGCCATGAACCACAAGAGAAGTTCAGCATGTCACTGCAGGCACTTTGAGCACTGCTGCCCATCGCTGACACCACCTGTTCACAACAAAGGTACATGGTTAGTAGGGGGCCAACAGTTTCTCTATGGGATTTTACAGCCGTGTTACTACCACTATCATTAAAGATAAATACATATTCATATTATGGCAATGCAAATGACAATAACAGTGAGTTTCAGTCTTTCCTGGAAATTGTTGATTCTAGATGTAACAATATGAAGATCTTCACATTTATAGATTTCCAGTATCTTTTACGGTATTACACTTGGTATGCTGTTAATGACAGAGAAATTTAAGTGAAAGTGTAGGCACAAGACTGATGGCCTTGCACTGAAATTTTATCACTTCTCGATAGCTCTGCACAAAAGTGTGGCCTCCCATACAGCTGTCTGTGACAATTAATAATTCTGAAGGATGAACAAGCATTTTTACCACTTTGTTGACTCACAACCAAACTGTCTTTTTCCAAATTAACCTAGACCTTCAGCTACAAAACAGTGCACCCTGTCACCACAATCTACATTCCAAGTACTAAGACCAAACAAAAGGAGTATTGCCAGTGCACTGTTTAACTTGTTTACACAAATATAACTGGGCACTGCAGATCATCATGTTACCGTAATGTAGGTGAAATTCAATACTGAGAGGATCAATTGACCCTTTGTGATTTCTTTTGTGTTATTTATAACAGAAACAAAGTTAATGCAAGAACTCAAATGCTCTTGAAACCTGCAGACTTAACACATTCGCTGCAACTGATGCTTATAAGTGTTTCTGCGATCAACACGCCAGTGCTGGCGACGCTTATAAGCGTTTCCGCGATCAACATGCCAGCGGGGGTAACGCTTATAAGCAGCACATTCGCTAGCCGAGTACTCAGTTTAGTTTGTTTGGCTCTTCATTTGTGTTAGTACAAGGCACCAAAAAATATCACGTAAAGTTTTCCTGTCTGCCGTTGTGTGTTTTCATCTTTAGTGGTTTGCTATAAAAACATCGCCTATACACCTTGCAAACTTATTTGTTATATTTCTTTTTCTCTGTTTCATAAACCTTTTGGTGTTTTCAGATTGATTCTTTCTCAATTACGTGGATTTATCGCTTTTTTTAATTTCATTTTCTTTCCAGGTTGCAATAAAATCAATATTTCAGAGGCGTTGTTAGAATTGTTTGCAATAAATGCATATCTCGCTTTTAAGTGTCAGAAGCTTGCAGCATTTATCACATAATTGGCATGCAGCTAAAGTGTACTCTTATTTCTATATCTAGCACCACCTCTTGTGCAGACTTTATATTCGCTTTCAGTATTAAAGGTTTCGCAGGGATATGATTTCAGCACTCAGTGCACGTGTGTTTACAGGCATCTGCTAGAGCGTTAGCTGCCCGCACTGGTGAACGCAGTAAATGTGTTAATTAACAAATAAATGACAATTTGATAAGGCAGATATTTTATGAAACGCGGACTGTTAATGAACCTTAGTACACTTTACATGTATAAATTTAAGTAGTGGCTCTAATGTGCCCTACTTCGCGGTCGAGCTGCGAACTAAAATATGTGAAATCGGTCGCGAACTAAAACATGCGTTACCGGTCTCGAACTGTTATGCCCAAGGTATCTCGCTTCGTAGTTCGTTGGATTCTTTTCCGAAGACCGACGGGGAATAGCGAGAGGGCGCGCAGCAGAATTAAAAATCACGTGTTTGCCGTCTGCTGATGAGAGCCATTTCGAGGTGAGAGTGTGCCTGCTAGATTACATAGTTCTGTGCTAAAAAAATTCTGTTTTGAAGTATACTGCACTCTGCAATATCTCACTGATAAAATCCATAATGCCAAGATATAAAGATAACTCTAAACTTAAACGCGAAAAATTATCCATGAAGCAGCTAGGTGGGGGAACTTCTCCCTCCACCTGCATGGGCAGACCACGCCGCTCAGCCGTCACTGGGAGCGGACGAACTAAAAGAACTAACTAGTTCGCGGCTCAGCCGCGAACTAAAGTGAGCACTCCCGATCGCGAACTATTATGCGCAAGTCTTGAAAACATGTCCAGAGGTTAAACCAACTTTAAAAGTACCACTGCTAGTTTTTTGCTGTCCTCGTTTTCCTCTGTTTCTTATAATAACGTGCACATTAGGATTACGTAGGATTCGTAAAAGCAATTTAAAACGGGTTTTTCCTTGCCACACACGCCTGTCTTTATTTACAAGATCTACTGGCTGATTTGCAGACGCTGCTCTACATGTGCTCTGTTGCCTCTAATTCGCTGTTTTTCCTTTTTTGTGTCATTGCAATATTTTTTCACAACACTAGGCATAGACCAATTTGGCCAAATTAGAAAAAATATTCCAACGACAAAGAAAAGAAAAAAACATAGGCAACAGAACAGTTGTAGAGCATCATCTACTAGAACTGCCACTGAAGATGCAGCGGCCCGCACTTATTCATAATCCATGATCAACCAGTCTCTAAATACAGCGATAATTTTTAATATTTTAGATGCCGGAACGCACACCTAAAAATATTTGCCCGTTTTCAACGGTACACCTCCCCGTCCCCCTTACAGTACAAGTCATGAGTTACAATATTAAGAACCTGCAATGAGAAATAATTTTTGCAAAATACTTTTCTCAAATTTAGGAGTTTAGAACGATATTCTTATAATCAAAACAATAAAACCGCAAGAGGTACTTGACCAACAGGTGCAAAGTATTTTTCCTGATAACTTTTCCGATTAGGAGTGTCGGCTATATCTCATTTATCGGTGTTTGCCCATTCTGATTATGTCGCGATTTAAGACTTACATTTGTTACCATTAATTGTAAGAAAGGAGAACAAAACAGATTTAATGTTTGCTTCCTGTCCCCGTTCTCCATTAATACGATTGGTGGATAGCAATAACAAAGGCACGCGAGGAAACTCAATAAAGACAAACTACTACTGCCTCATTGACCCCGTCCGCCTCTAGTACCTTAGCAAAAATAAATAAAAACATGAAGTGCAATCTATTCTTACTGAAAACTACTGCTAGGTTTAAACAAGACTTTAATACATATACATAATTATTCTAAAAAAAGGCCAATTGTTTGTAAATCAATCGGACTAGGTAAAGTAAGCTAAGGATAACACAAACACATACGCCCGAGAGGGTAGGGGGACCTCGAACCTCCGACGGCGAACGGTCGCGCACCGCAGCACGGCGCCTCAGTACGCACGGCTAATACGCCGCGGCCATAATTATTCTATCTTCCTAACTACTGACAGTGAGAATTTGTAAATAGGCAATAGAAAGAAACTGAAATAATGCTGCTGGTTCAGAACAAGTATAGGGTAAGGTAGTACAATTTCGATCATTTCGGACAAATGTAACTGCAAATATATTGAGAAAAGAAATAATTTTTACTATGGCACTTGTTCTTGAATGTTTAATGAATATGTAAAACAAATATTAGGCAATTACAAATGTTAGTATGAAATGATAGGAAATGTGCCACACTAGGTACAATTATGATCACTTCCTCGTACAATTTTGATCACTGACTTTTTCTACATAAAAAGCACTTTTTCCTTCGGGCACCAGCGTATATTTCGCAGTACCAAACGTTGCACAACAACGAATTTACAAGTGCGTGGAAACTAGAAATTTTATGAGAGTGCGTTCGACGAAGTAGCTCCACGTCCATCTTAACAGGAAGAAATTAAATCTCCGTAGCACAAAGTGGTGTATTCTTGGAAAAGACAGGAGCAGCTGTAGAAACCTGTTACACTACATCGTCACACAAAGGCAAGTGCTACGAGCGAAAAATGGCGCGAAAACTTATGTTGATCGGAATTGTACCTATATCGAATTTGTATCACCTTACCCTAGCTTTACTATGCTTCTAAACAAATGATACTTAATTTTGTTAAACAGCGCGTCAAATAAATCTCTCAAACTTATCGGTATTCAAAAAAGTACTTGTTTGGCACGGCGTGGTAGGAATGAAAATACGTGTTCGAGCACTTCTGAACACTCGGAGCGTGGACAGCAACTGTATTGTAATCAGGGGCGGATCCAGGATGGCCTGGGGGTAGAAAGAATTTTTCATCGTCAGCTAAACTCGGGCTCAGTAGAAAGACTAGTACCGGGAACACACACCCCTTTACCCCACGACCAATGAAACAAGTCTCTCAGTTTTGAAGACTCAGTGCAGTGATAGCACGCTAGATTCCCATTCTAAAAAAAGGGGGGGGGCTGCTTGGGGGGGCGAACGACCCTTCGCCGCCGCCCCCCCCCCCTTCTTGGATCCGCCTAAGACTAATCGGCATTTCGTTCTTTCCCCGGTACTGTACTGTAGAGGGGTCGTCGCTCGAGGACGTGTCATCTAAGTTCACAACGCTGTTGGTGGATCGCAGAGTGACGCTCTCACTTTAAATGCACGCTCGCTTAAACTGAGTGCATAACAAAGTAAGAAATGTAGGAACTCGGGAGGCAATACTCACTTACGGCTTCTCCTAGAAGATAGATTAAGAAAAGGCAAACCTACATTTCTAGCTTTTGTAGATTTGGAAAAGGCTTTTGACAATGTTGATTGGAATAAACTCTTTCAAGTTCTGAAATAAGCAGGAGTAAAATATAGGGAGCGTAAGGTTATTTACAACTTGAACAAAAACCAGACAGTGGTTGTCAGAGATGAAGGGCATGAATGGGATGCAGTGGTTAGAAAGGGAGTAAGACAGGGTTGTAGCCTTTCTCCAATGTTATTCAATTTGTACATTGAGCAAGCTATAAAGGAAAGCAAGGAGAAATTTGGCGAAGGAATTAAAGTTCAGGGGGTAGAATTAAAAACATTGCATTTTGCCGACGACATAGTAATTCTATCAGATACAGCAAAGGACCTGGAGAAGCAATTGAACGGAATGGACAGTGTGCTAAAGGGTGCATATAAGATGAACATTAACAAGAGTGAAACAAGGGTAATGGAGTGCAGTCTAAGAAAATCAGGCGATGCTGAAGGAATTAGATTATGTATCGAAAAAATAAAGGAGGTAGATGAGTTTTGTTACTTGGGCAGTAAAATAACAAATGATGGTCGCAGTACAGAGGATATAAAATGCAAAATGGCAATGTGTAGAAAAGCGTTCTTCAAAAAAGAGAAATTTGTTAACATCGAATATTGATTTAAGCAAAAGGAAGTCCTTTCTGAAGGCATTTGTATGGAGTGTTGCCTTGTATGGGAGTGAGACATGGACGATAAACAGTGCGGACAGAAAGAGGATTGAGGCTTTTCAAATGTGGTGCTACAGAAGAATGCTGAAGATTAGGTGGGTGGATCGCGTAACTAATGAGGAGGTACTGAACAGAATTGGGGAGAAAAGAAATTTCTGGCATACCTTGACTAAAAGAAGGGATAGAATGGTAGGACACATTCTTAGACATCAAGGAATTGTGAATTTAGCGATGGACGGGAGTGTGTGGGGTTAAAACCGCAGAGGAAGACCAAGAGATGGATACAGTAAGCAGATTCAGACAGATCTAGGTTGCCGTTCATATGTGGAGATGAAGAGACTTGCTCAGGATAGGGTATTGTGGAGAGCTGCATCAAACCAGTCTCCGTACTGAAGACCACAAAAACAAGGAAGAACACTTTTATTACTTAGAAATTAGGAACGAGTCGCTAGTTGCTGATCGCTGGCATAAATGGATACTAGATAAGAAATATCTGCACAACTTTAATGTACGTCTAAATTTCTAGTCGAGAGAGGGGGGTATGGAGGGAATTAGCAGATATCCCCCTCCTCTTTGCTCAGGGGCATTAGTAGTCATAAATACTGGCCTGATCATCATCTACACTGGTGAAAACAATTAGGGGATCGATTGAAACATTTGCGTTCTGAAGTATTGTATCAGCAGAATGATCTAAAACGGTTCGACATCTTTCTGTCGGTTCTACGGAGTGGAGACAACATTACGGCAACCGAGATGGCGCTAGTAACACAATGTTGCTGCAGAGTGGTTTGTGTCGACTTGTGTTTGCCAAACTAATTATACAAGCAGTTGGGTTCAGATAGTGTAGTGAGCAGGTAGTGCAATACAACAACAACACTTACCCAAGTTACGACATGGAAAACCATAGGAAGGATGGGGCAGGCGCTGATGGAGGTGGCTGCAGCTATTGGAGTGTCCCTAAGTGTGACCTGGACGCGATTTAAGACAACAGGAACCGTTAAAAGAAGGCAAGGCAAAGGTCGCCCACGGTTAACATCAGCAAAATTTGACCAATATCCGGTTAACAGCCCGTCGAGACAGGATACTGAATGCAAATCAGCTGCAACGCACCCTCTAGGCTGCGACAAGACGCGCAATATCAACTCAAGCAGACCGAAATTGTCTTCGGGACTGTGGCCTCTATGTACTGGGGCCTATGGTTTGTGTCTCATTAAAACCATGACACCGTTGAGTCCACATAAAATGGGCGAAGGGACGGATTACAGTCGAAACGAATGGTGCTGAGTTCTATTGACAGATGAGTCAAGATTTTGTGTTCAGCGGATAATCGTCGTTTCCTCATCTGTAAATTTTTTTTTTTTTTTTTTTTTTTTTTTTTTTTTTTTTTTTTTTGTGGTTTTAGGGCGCACAACTGTTAAGGTCATTAGCGCCCAGATAAGAACGGAGATTCGCTAAACCTCGAAAAAATTAGTAACTACCAGATAGAGTTTCAAAAGAAGGCTAAAAACAAAGATAAAAACAATTAAAAGGGTTAAATATCTTTTGATAGATTGGTCATGTTGATAAAACGCAAAACTCGAGCAGCTGCTCGTGTGTCATCAGCTAAAAGTTCCTCCAGAGTAGACGGAAAGTGAAGGGCTACACGGAGATGATTGAAATTGGGACAAGACAGTAAAACATGTCGCACCGTCAGCAATTCACCGCAGGAGGACAGCGGTGCAAGGTCGGCGGTTAGCAAATGACGGTGGCTGAAACGGCAGTGACCGATCCGCAACCGGGCCAGGATGACCACCTCTCGCCGAGAGGGGCGTGAGGAGGTCCTCCAATTTACAGTTCTCAATTTATTGTCGCGCAGTGAGAACCACGCACTGTGCCAGGCAGACACGATACTCCGGCGAAGAGCCCGTTGAACATCGTCCGATGGGACGCAAAAAGTAGCCATGCGAGGCAAAAGAGCTGCAGCCTTGGCTGCTATGTCGGCGGTCTCATTCCCGGGCACACCCACGTGGCCAGGGACCCACAGAAAAGAAACGTGACAGCTGTCATCTGCTACCAACTGGAGAGAGCGTTGGATCCGATACACGAGAGGATGGGTCGAGAAAGGGTCCTTAAGACTCTGCAGGGCATTAAGGGAGTCCGAATAGATGGCATAAAAAGGATGGCGACGGCGGTGGATGTATAAAACAGCCTGGTGGAGGGCAGAAAGCTCAGCCGTGAAATTCGAGCACCAGTCAGGGAGCTTTTATTGGAAACGGTTGTCCCCGACGACGAAGGCAGATCCGACACCGGCAGTGCTCTTGGAACCATCAGTATAGATAAATATGGCATTATCGAACCGCGAACGGAGTTCGACAAGCCTCGAGCGGTATACCAAATCCGGGGTGCTTTCCTTTGGCAGCGAACTAAGTTCAAGGTGGGTGTGAACCTGGGCCTGATGCCACGGTGGCAATGGGCTCTCGCTCAATCTAAAGGTTGAAGGAAGGGTAAAATCGAGCCGCTGAAGTAGGCGGCGAAACCGAAATCCAGGTGGAAGTAAGGCAATCGCAGACAACTGATATTGGCGATCGAGTGAGAAAATAATCTGTAAGGTGGATGGTTGAGCATCGACCGCAAGCGGCATGCGTACCGACACAAGAGTATGTCACGCCGAGTGGTCAAGGGTAATACAGCAGCCACGGCATACAGACTTTCGACAGGGCTGGTATAAAATGCACCGGTCGCCAGGCGTAATCCCCGATGAGTTGAGACGGCGGAGAATCGACGGCCGTGCAGAAGAGTATACAAGGCTTCCGTAGTCGAGCTTCGGCTGAACAATGGCCTGGTAAATGTGAAGCAGGACGGTACGATCCGCTCCCCGTGATGTGCCACTGAGGACACGGAGAACATTTAGGGATTGGGCACAACGGGCAGCCAGGTAAGACACGTGTGGGGACCAGCAAAGCTTACGATCCAGCACGAGTCCCAAGAATTTCGTTGTCTCCACGAAAGGGAGAGCTACGGGGCCGAGACGTAGAGATGGTGGAAGAAATTCCTTCTATCTCCAGAAGTTTATACACACCGTTTTCTCAGTGGAGAAGCGGAAGCCGTTCGCAATGCTCCAGGAATACAGGCGGTCAAGGCCTCATCTGTAGAGAACGTGAAACCTTGAACAATCCTGCTTATATGCGGGAAACACCATATCTTGGTGGTGGGCGAATTGTTTGGTCAGGAGTCAGTGGGTGGGTGGGTGGTGGTAGACATGAGGGACCAAACAACGAGGTTATCAGTCCCTTCAACCTCAAATTGAATACGCCATGGAACTCGACAAAAATAGGTGAAAGCCAAAAGACCATTACACTAGGAAGTAAAATCGACTCGTCAACAAGACTAAGACCAACCCAGGGCAGCAAATGCTACAGTGTCCGAACCCACAGCTCTGGAAGCAACCTCCAGCCTTAACCACAAGGTACTAATGGCACAGTGGTCAACGTATCATAGCTCCAGAGCAGGGAGAAATAAAACTACATTAAAATGTAAAAGAGTGGGGGGGGCTGATGGGGATAAGGCTCTAAGCCCCACAATCAGCCAAGAATCACAAACCCACTCACCCCGAACAAGCGAGTCCTAGAGCTGACAATAAAATCTACTTTCACGGAGGAAGGCAAGGACGCGATCAACCATCCGTGGGTCATCCGCCAAAACTGAAGGCAATGCAGGCGGTAGGCCATAGTCGCCACGGAGTGTGGAATGGAGAGGACATTCAGTCAGAATATGAGACACGGATTGTACGGCTCCACAATCACAATGTGGTGGATTATCATTTCGTAAAAGAAATCCATGGGTCAGCCTGCAGTGTCCAAGACGGAGGCGACAGAGGACAATTGATTCTCTCCGGGAAGGGCGTAAAGATGAACTCCAAGCTGCAGTCGTATCCTTGATGGTGCGGAGTTTATTGGAAGGGGCAGTAGCTTTCCAACTGCTATCCCATGAGGAGTGAAGCAAAGATCTGATCTGCACCCGCAGATCCGCACCCGGAATTTGAAAGGGAGACGGGCAGCGAGTAATTGCCGATCTAGCCAACTGGTCAGCTACTTCATTCCCTGTAATACCAACATGGCTTGGCACCCAGAGAAAGGTAACTGAGCAGGCAGCACGATGAAGGTCAGCAAGGAGTTCATGGATGGAAATAACTAAAGGATGGGAGGGGAAACAACGATCAATGGCCTGCAGACTGCTCATGGAGTCAGCACAGATTAAACCACGTTCCACGGCAGAACGTTAAATAAAACAGAGGGTTCTATAAATCGCCATCAGCTCTGCCGTAAACACACTGCATGCCTCTGGCAGAGAATGGCATTCCGCCCCAACAGGAGACGTAAAAGCATATTCGGAGTGGCCCGCTGTTTTCGAGCCATCAGTGTAGAAGATAGAGGCTCCCTGAAACTCTTCTAGTACTGGGCGCACCAAACGCCGAAAGACCATGGGGGAAATTAAAGCTTTTGGGCCCTGGAAGAGATCCGTCCGAATTAGTGGTCGCGGCACCATCCACGGAGGTGTGCGTGCAGTAAAATGGGGGGGCGCAATCTAGCAAAGGGAAATGGAAATCCCGGCAAAGAGAGGCAAGCCGCAGTCCGACGGGAAGGCCCGCCCGCGGCCGGGTATCAGGGGGTCGAAGCCCTTCATATGCAAAAAGAACCTGGTAAGCGGGATGAGCAGGATATTGCCGGATGGCGATGGCATAAGACGCCAGAAGCTGATGCCGCCTGACCTGAAGAGGGCAGATTCCCGCCTCAACAAGGAGACTGTCGACCGGGCTAGTCGGGAATGCACCTGTAGCCAAGCGGACACCATAATGGTGAACCGGGTCTAATAATTTCAAGGCAGAAGGAGCTGCCGAGCCATAAACTTGACACCCATAGTCCAATCGGGACAAGATTAGAGCCCGATAGATACGGAGGATAGTTGTTCGGTCTGCACCCCAAGATGAATGAGCAAGGAAACGTAGGGCATTGAGTTTCCTCATACAACTAATCTTTAGGTGGCGAATATGGGGCACCCAAGTCAACGTTTTGTCAAAGAGAAGACCCAGGAAACGATGCTGTGCTACAACTTCCAGGCGCTGATTACCCAAGAACAGTTCTGGATCAGGGTGAACTGTAGTACGACGACAAAAGTGCACCACCCTCGTTTTTGATGAGGAAAACTGGAAACCATGGGACGTGGCCTACACTGAAGCCCGCCGAATGGCGCTCTGGAGCTGACGTTCAGTAGAGGCTAATGAGTAGGATCTGTACCATATGCAAAAGTCGTCGACATACAATGCCGGGGTTACCAGTGACCCAACAGAGCTCACCAACCCATTGATGGCGATTAGAAAAAGTGTAACACTCAACACTGAGCCCTGGGGGACACCGTTCTCCTGTATCCGAGGGGAGCTAAAGGAAGAGCCAACTCTGACACGGAACAGGCGGTGGGATAAAAACTGACGGATAAAAATTGGTAAGGAGCCTCTGAGGCCCCAGTCATGAAGAGAACGTAAAATATGATGACGCCAAGCAGTGTCGTACGCCTTATACAGATCGAAGAAGACTGCTACCAGATGATGTCTTTTAGAGAAGGCCTGTCTGATCGCAGTCTGCAGTCGAAGTAAATGGTCAATAGGGGATCGTCCCTACCGGAACCCACACTGGTAAGGTGAGAGAAGTCCCCGGAATTCAAGAACCCAGCATAATCTGCGGGCTACCATCCGCTCAAGTAGTTTACAGGGGACACTTGTCAGGCTTATTGGTCGATAACTGTCCAGCGCCGACGGGTCCTTGCCAGGCTTGAGGGCAGGGACCACAATACTCTCCCTCCACTGGGAGGGGAACACCCCTTGAAGCCAAATACGGTTAAAAACTTTTAGGAGAAATTGTCGTTGTGAGGGGTTAAGGTGTTTCAGCAATTGATTATGGATATCATCAGGGCCAGGTGCTGAATCACGAGAAGAGGAGAGGGCCAGCGACAGCTCCCAGTCAGTAAAATGTTCGTTATATGGTTCCACCTGGTGAGAAGTAAAGCCTAATTTGAAGGTTTCGGCCTGGTGTTTCTGAAGGAGAAAGGTCGCCGGATATGAAGTTGTCGCCGAGACATTGGCGAAGTGAGTTGCAAGATGTTCTGCAACAACAGATGGCTCCGTGCAGACCCCATCAGGCAGGGCAAGACCAGGGACGGAAGACGGCCGCCAGCTACCTTGGATAGATCGGAGCATAGCCCACACTCTTGTCAAAGGGACAGAAGAACCCAACGAGGAGACAAAATGCTCCCAGCATGTCCGCTTACTTTGTTTGATTAAGTAACGAGCTCTGGCACGCAGACGTTTGAAATTTATTAGACCAGCGAGCGATGGGTGGCGCTTAAGATGTTGCAAGGCCCTTCGGCGCTCGCGAATGGCTGCGGCAACAGTTGCATTCCACCAAGGGACAGGCCGGCGAGAAGGAGGGCCTGTCGTCCGGGGAACAGCGGCGTTGGCAGCTTGGGTGATCATGTTGGTCATTTGGCTTATAATATCATCTATACAGCCTGAGGGGGAAGATGGGAACACAACCTGGGATGTATATAGCGGCCAATTAGCACGACGGAATACCCAGCGGGGTACCCTGGCTCGTGGTAGGCGTGAGGGAAGGGAAAGGATCAACGGAAAGTGGTCGCTATCGCAAAGGTCGTCATACGCCGACCAGTGAAATAAAGGAAGGAGAGAAGGAGAAGTGAGAGAGAGGTCTATGGCAGAAAAGGTGCCGTGAGCGGCACTAAAATGAGTTGGGGAACCATCGTTGAGAAGGCTCAGATTGTGGTCAGCAAGAAACTGGTCTATGAGGCGGCCCCGGCTAGATGCATAAGCACTGCCCCACAAAGGATGGTGGGCATTGAAGTCCCCAAGGATGAGGTAAGGAGGGGGGAGTTGCTGAAGGAGGGCCACTAGGGACGTGAGAGTAGGTGGCCTGTCAGGTGGAAGGTAGAGGTTGCAAATGGTCAATGGAGTGTCCAAGTGAACCCGGACAGCAACCACTTCCAATGGAGTTTGGAGAGGAATCCAGGTACTGACAATATCTGTCCGGACCAAAGTACAAACCCCACCAGACGCCTGGAGGGGACCAACCCGGTTCCGACAAAAAGCACGGAACCCACGGAGGGTCGATGAATGTGCATCCATAAACCTCGATTCCTGCAGGACGACACAGGCCGCAGAAGAGAGAGAGATTAGCTGTTTAATCTCCAAGAGGTGACGGTAGTAACCATTACAGTTCCATTGGATGATCACATCACGAGGATCTAGGCGGGAAGCGAATGGCATAACGTCTGTCACGCTGCTTTGTCAGTGTCCGTCACCAAAGAAGAAGGGACAACATCCATAAATAGCTGATCAGCCTCGGGCTCAATGGGATGAGCGAGTTGCGAAAGCACAGTCGGCACCTCCGGTGGTACCGGAGGGGCTTTATCTTTTAACTTTGGTTTCTTCTTCTTCTTCTTCTCCTTCTCCTTCTCTTTCTCTTTCTCCTTCTTCTCCTTCTCTCGTGTGGGACGGGCAGGACCCACCCCAGAGAGAGGACTTTTGTCAGTTAGGTCTGGTACTGACGAAGATCGGGCGACCTTTGAACTCACTGACTGGGAGTCCGATGGCCGGCTGGAGGTCGAAGATCTCCGATCTGGGGAACGCCGGGACGGAAGGCCCTGAGATAGGGCACTGTCACCGGCAGGCGACGGAGAAGGGGTGCACTTCTCCGGCTGGGAAGGGGTGGGACACAAAGGGAGGGCTACAGGAGCTACAGGAGAGGGAGATGTGAGGGAGGGGTGTGGACGGGGTGTAGGGGGGAGATGGGAGTGGGAAGGGGAGGGTGAAAGGCTAGACGATAACGTCGTAGCGAAGGTCGTCGCCATTTGCACGGGATGCAGACGTTCATATTTGCTGCGGGCCTCATAGTACGTCAAACGCTCCAGGAATTTGTACTCTTGTATCTTCTTTTCTTTTTTGAACATAGGGCAATCTGGCGACCGTGAAGAGTGGTGTTGTTGACAGTTGACGCACACCGGCGGAGGAACACAGGGGCTCCCCTCATGTAGTGGGCGTCCACAATCGCCGCATACTGGGACTGCTGTACAGCGAGAGGACATATGACCAAACCTCATACATCGAAAACACCGCATGGGAGGTGGAATGTAGGGCTTCACTTCACATCGATATATCATGATCTTGACCTTCTCTGGGAGTGTGTCCCCCTCGAAGGCCAAGATAAAGGCCCCAGTATCAACGCGGTTATCTTTAGGTCCCCTCTGAACGCGGCGAACAAAATGTACACCACGCCGCTCGAGATAGGCCCTAAGCTCCTCATCAGTTTGAAGGAGGAGGTCCCGGTGGAATATCACACCCTGTACCATATTCAAGGATTTGTGCGGGACAATTGTGACTGGAATGTCGCCAAGGGTGTTGCAGGCGAGCAAAGCTTCAGACTGGGCTTCCGAGACTGTTTTAATGAGTAATGAACCAGATCTAAGCTTACCCATAGATTCCACTTCACCAAACTTGTCCTCTATGGTCTCGACAAAGAACAGAGGTTTGGTGGAAGTGAAAGTCCCTCCATCAGTCCTTGAGCAAACGAGATAGCGAGGAAAGGGTTTTGCTCCCAACCGGCGAGCCTGGCCTTCCTCCCAAGGGGTAGCAAGGGAGGGAAACATCCTCTTATCCGCAGTAACAGCATTAAACGATCTCTTCCTGTCTTGAGAGTCGGCCGATGCACGACCATTTTGGAGTCTAACTCTTTTCATAGTGCTAGACGTCCGCCCTGGTGTCACCCACTCCGAAACCGGGGCTCTCTCCACGGGCGCCACCCAGCCTCAGCAAAGGCCACCTGGCACGATGGCCATTGCCGGGAGTTCTGATACCCCCGAGGACAGGCATCAACTCCTTGGCTTGCATGGAGAGGTCGTAGCTCAGACACCAGTAGTGTGATCCCTGTGGTGTCAGGGGGCTCAGCCAAAGGGTACATAACAGCCCCCCCACACGGACTGGCTACACGTGCTGGGGACCTAGCGGGGGATGGGGGCTACAGCGAGGAAAGGAAGTGGAAAGGAAAGGATAGGACCCGCGCTGTAGGGGCTAGGTCGGGAGTTCTTCCCCAATTGGCTCACACATTATCGGACAATTTTGGTATGGAAGGTCAAACCCCGAGGGGGACCAAACTGGGCCAAAAACCGGTGTACACAGCAGACAAAACAAAAGTGCAGGACAATCGGTACCATGGGATAGCCAAGCCGTCATCCAGAGTACCACCGAGAGACGGGGTTGGAGAGGGTGGGAAGGAGGAATTGGGATGGGAAGGAGGGGGAACTAGGAGGGGTAATGCAGCCTGGGGAAAGCAGGAAAAAAGGCTGCAATGGCTCGGGGACCCGTGCGCGCCACACACGTACCCACAAAAGAGCTGTGGGCCCCCTGGGGGGTCAGGAGTCAGTATTGCCGGTTGCACGGACGTCTATGTCATTTAGAATGGCTCTTTGACTGCTCAGAGGTAGAGAGACGAGATCCTTCGACCTGGCCATAGGAGATGGGTCCCTTCTGGTGGACGATAACGCTCGACCTCACAGAGTTGCAGTGTTGGACAACATATTTGAAGCTTAGGGAATTGAATGAATGGAGTGGCTACCTTGTTTACCGGACTTAAGCCCGATTGAGCATGTATGGAACCAACCTGACAGTAGGGATAGGCGATTAAGAGGATTAATCGATTAATCGATATTTTCGATTATGTAAATTGGTAAATCAATTATATCGATTATTTGAATCCTAATAATCGATTTCAGTTAATCGTTACGTCTATATGTTTCAGTTTATAAATAGTCCCTAGATTTATTGTTTATGGTAGGAAGGTTTGATACACAGAATATAAAGCGAAGCTATCACACGTATTATATTTAAATAATTACAAATAATTAACTGCAGTTGCTAAGTTTTACGAAATGCAGAATTGCCAGTTTCTATTTTTACCAGAACTACATACCTATTTCGCAATTATTAGGAAGCCTAATTAATACCGTCACTTTACACACATTAAGAAAATATGTTTACAAGCACCAAAATGTTTCAGGAAGTGAACTAAGAACACAAATATATGTAATCTTTTAAACGAAGATCAAGAATTGTGCACAATACCAACAGTTTAGTCACCTTTCTAAAAATACTTCCACACTAAGCTTGGTTTCTTTGGTGATATGATTTTAACTTAGCCCGTATCTCCACAAGATAGATCGGAAAATGGGCACAACAGTAAGACTCTTTAGCCACTTAGGCGGAAGAATATATTGTTTGCAGCCGAATGGACAAAGGCAGTGACGTCACGCACAATCATTGTTGATCGATATATAGTGTAAAAGTCGAGCCGATGCGACAGCTGCATACGTCGCGATTTCAAAGGTACTGCAGTGATAAATCGAAAGAACAATCGATTTCTTAAAATTAATTGACGTAAAAGAAATATCGATTATTCCATAACCGTTTACCGAAATAATCACGATTAATCGATTAATTCCAATTAATCGCCCATCCCTACTTGGCAAATGCATTGCCGCCAGACTAGCACCCCCGACAATGGTTACGGAACTGGATATTGCACTCACGGTAGAATGGCCAAATATCCCTCAGAGGCTGATTGATAAGCTCATACTGTCCATGTCACAAAGGTGTCCGAGGTGATCACACACCACACTGGAGCACAACGAGAGTGACGTATCCACTACTATAATAGCCCCATGGTGCCTTGCTCTAAACAAACGTATTGTGAACCTCAAGTATAGAGTTCAGACAGCAAAATATTACACTGTATCACACACAAATTACAATTGTAATCAATATCTCAACAAAACACGGTATCTTACGTATATAGTGTGCGATATCTCACCTGGTCCACTAAGTGTACTTTTAGATAACGCAGCATTCGTCTAAGGAAGACGAATAGCCGGTCGCGGTGGCCGAGCGGACTGCGGCACCCCAATCACCGTCTGCACGGGCCGCTAAGGTCGGGGGGTTCGAATCCCCCCTCGGGCATGGATGTTTGTGTCGTCCATAGTATAAGGTAGTTCATAAGTAGGGACTGATGGCCCCGCAGTTCAGTCCTTTAAGCTTAACAAGCATTTCAACATTATTGAAGAGGAATAGTGTAGGGGTATTTGAGGTGATTAGACGGGAGGATGAGGAGGGCACAAAGTCGGGAGGCCCGCGATCTGGAATGCAGCAAAGCGGCCGAGACGGAAGCCGGCAGCTAACGAGCGCCAATTGACACACATTGCGGCGAATCTGGCCGTCTGGGCAGACGGGCAGGCAGCCTACCGGAGAGCGCCTCTGGCCGGCGGCGGGTGCCCACACAGGCGAACAGTAAACCAAAGACCCAGCTCACACAACCAACACCAGAAATACGATAGATCTCCAAAAGGACGGTTGTCTCCTTATCTTGGATGTCTTAGCTCAACGTAAAACTGACGGTACACTGCGACACAGTCTTTCGTAAACCAGGACATACGGATCTGCGAGCAGACAGCTGTCATCATCCTGCGCAGACGAATGGTGTCCTTAATACACTTTTACACAGGGCACACACAATTTCCGAAGAAAGACCACCTACGGTAAGTTTTGTATAACTTATGGGACTTAACTACGGGGTCATCAGTCCCTAAACTTACAAACTACTTATGAACTAACTAAGGCTAAGGACGGCACAAATATCCATGCCCGAGGGGGGATTCGAACCCCCGACCGTAGTGGCCGTACACACCGTGACTGGAGCGCCTCAGTCCCCTCGGCCACCGCGGCCGGCTCCTACGGTAAGGTCAAGTAACTCCGTAATACAAAACTTTCTCTGTTAGAAATTCCATAACTTTAGACAATGGTTATTTTGATACATATCATTTGAAAGAGGGATATCCTACAAAGCATGCCTGACATATGTATTACAACTATCTACTTGTTATTTCTTGCCATTAACATACAAATTTTGTTGGTAGAACTAGGTATCGCCGAGATATTCAAGTAATGCCGTGACATGAAACTTCTTGGCAGATTACAATTGTGTGCCGGAACCGGGACTCGAACTTGGGACCTTTGCCTTTGGCGGGCAAGCGCTCTACCGACTGAGCTATCCCGACACGACTCACGATGCGAGGTGCTGGCGGAAGTAAAGTTGTGAGGCGGCATCGTCAGTCGTATCGGGATAGCTCAGTCGGTAGAGCGCTTGTCCGCGAAAGGCAAAGGTCCCAGGTTCGAGTCCCGGTTCCGGCACACAATTTTAATCTGCCAGGAAGTTTCACATCGGCGCACACACCGCTGCAGAGTGAAAGTTTCATTCTGAATACCGTGATAGTATCCTAGTTACTTAGTGATAACATGTTATCTATCATTAAGAGTACCTTTTACCCTTTGGAAACGACTTTTTAATGGAATTTAAATGTTCAAATCATATGAAAAGGATATTTTATCTTTTATTGGCAATTTCGAAACATTCCACTGTAGAAAATAATAACAGAAAACAAAAAATCCAGAAAATATGCAAAGGCAAAATTTCAGCTCTTGTTTTATGTGTACTGAGCCGTTGTTAGTCAATATCCGAGAGTCCTCACACCCATCATAAAATAGACACCATCTAAAACTGTCTTCCACTTTACATGATGCCAGGACATTACAAAACTGTCACTCCATCCATTCGGTTCCACTTATCTTCTTGACATCACCTGCATATAAACCACCATATGCACCACACCCACTATCATCATTTTTCTGTGATCTGAAAGACCTAGGAGTAGGCTCGTTTACTGTTTTCTTCGATATTCCTGATCCTGATGTCGATGGCTTGTTGTCGTTAGGTGTACTTATTTTTGCAGAAGTATCGCGTCTTACTTCTTTACGCTCTTTTTGGCACACTGGGAGTTTTAGAACGTCTTCCACAGTAACTGTCTTTTTATCAGATAACTCCTGTTTCTGTCATCGTGTAGCACAGGAAGGGAGCAAGAGCATCATCAGAAACAGCATCTCTGTTGTAGCGGAATATCTCAGTATTTGCAAAACTACTGCAGATGGTGGTAGTCCGGAAGGCTTCTTGCTAAGCTGCAGCGAGAAGTACAGGTGACATAACGAATGGTTTCTCAATTTTCGAAAGAATTGAACCCTCTGAATCAGATGAAAATTTCACGTGATAATCCTTAAGTGTACTCCACGGGAACCCAAAACATTTACTAGCTTTGCAAATTGTCAAATGTTCAAATGTTTGTTAAGCTTATGGGACTTAACTACGGGGTCATCAGTTCCTAAACTTACAAACTACTTATCAACTACCTTATACTAAAGACGGCACAAATATCCATGCCCGAGGGGGGATTCGAAGCCCCGACCGTAGTGGCCGTGCAGACTGTGACTGGAGCGCCTCAGTCTCCTCGGCCACCGCGGCCGGCTGCAATTTGTCCATACTTCATTCTTCACCATGCGGAAAGCTTCTTTAAGTGTTTCAGCTGAGTACGAATGCGCCCCTTTGTTTAGCTTTGGTGCCATTTCAGCGTCATACCTATGAAAAACCAATCCATTGCTAAGGTCATACACCGTCAACGCTTGGCCTAACTTACAAGTCAATTTTATATGTTAATGATACATATCTTACCTTTTACTGATGTTAAAACGGAAGTTCTACACTGGAACACCTGCATATACGCAACTGATATGTTGACTAGCGTCTTCACTGTCTGTGCGTGACCTGCTCTCACGAAAACAATGAAGGAACACGTGTCAAACTTCCTTGAACGCCCGAAAGAGTCCTGCATGATTGTACCATGTGCTGGAAAAATCTTGGAACCCTTTGAGTTTAAGCTACGTCGTGACACAAGAAATTCTGTTTATCATGGAGTTACTTGATATCAGGGAGTAAATTGACTTTACCCTACAGGAATAACTCAAGCACCTGGAAAGTGTTTGAAGAAAGTGGTTATCCACTATGGAAAATTCGACAAGCCTTGAAATTCAAACCTAAAGTAAATGTTCCACAGGAAGAACCTGAAGAAGAAAAGTTCAAGTCCATGGCCTTCCTACCATATATAGGTAATTTATCATGAAAAATTGGCCGCATCCTCTCCAAATACAAAGTCAAAGTTGTTTTTCTGCCAGCACCTAAGATATCCGCGCTCGTCGGCACTGTGCAGGATGATTTGGTTTTGCGGAAGGCAGGTGTGCTTGCAATTCCTTGCCAGTGTGGACGTTCGTATATCGGACGCACTTTGCGCATATTCCACGAACGATGTGCGGAGCATAAACGTTACCCCCTCCCACGACAACCTGATAAATCTGCTGTAGCTGAACATTGTATTCAGACTGCCCATCTACATGGATATTCTGTAAATCTCATTGAAGAGCATGGCAGGAGGCTCATCGAACAACTTTTATGGTTTTTCTCTATAGTTCCACTCTCTAATAACTCGTGGGAAAAGGGAACACCTACATATTTCTGTTTTCGATCTGATTTCTCTTATTTTATTACGTTGCTCATGTCTAACTATGTAGGTGGGTGCCAACAGTATATGTCCGCAATCTGAGAATTGGTGAAAGAAATTTCGAAAATAGATCTCACCGCAAGAAATAACGCCTTTCTTCTAATGATTTCCACCCCAATTCGTGCATAATTTCCGTGACAATCTCTTCCCTATATAGCGATAATGCAAAATGAGCTGCCCTTCTCTGAGTTTTCTCTACATCGTCAGTCAATCCCATCTGTTGGGGATCCCACAATGCGCAGCGATACTCCAAATAGGACGCACAAGTTTAGTGTAGGCAGTTTCTTTAGTAGAACCGTTGCATCTTCTAAGTGTTCTGCCAATGAAACGTAGTCTATTGTTCGCCTTCCCCCAGAATATTTTCTCTGTGTTCTTCCCAATTTTAGTTGTTCGTAGTTGTTACTCCTAGGTGTTTAGTTGAATATACGGCCTCTAGGTTTGACTGATTTATCATGTAACTGAAATTTAACGGATTTCTTTTGGTGGTAATATGGGTGACTTCACACTTATCATCATTAAGGACCAATTGCCAATTTCTGCACCATAACAGGGATTACGGAAATGTTCAGATTTTATCATGTTTCATCCTTCTGGGATTCAGTTTTTAGAGAAGCCACTGAAATTCGGCTGCCGAGTAATTTAGTTAATAGTGACGATGGTTTTAATCTTGACAAAATTTGGTATCCGCACTCACAATCATAAACAATCGAAGACAACGGTGCTGCAACGATGTTAAGCACAGAATATGAGTACATACGCTCTCCATAGAGGGCACTACGGCTTCATACATCTTTGCCATCTATATCGATAACAACAGTACGTGATCGTATACCAGGTGATCAAAAAGTCAGTATAAATTTGAAAACTTAATAAATCACGGAATAATGTAGATAGGAAAGTAAAAATCGACACAC
This sequence comes from Locusta migratoria, assembly GCA_026315105.1. Classification (NCBI taxonomy): domain Eukaryota; kingdom Metazoa; phylum Arthropoda; class Insecta; order Orthoptera; family Acrididae; genus Locusta; species Locusta migratoria. Next base: position 508,083,054 of record CM048746.1, on the reverse strand, counting down.
ATGTGCTTGGAATGACATGGGGTTTTATTAGGAAAAAAATGTCCGACAGATGGCGCTTCATCTGATCAGAAAAGCAATAATTAGCATAACATATTAAGACAAAGCAAAGATGATGTTCTTTACAGGAAATGCTCAATATGTTCGCCATCATTCCTCAACAATAGCTGTAGTCGAGGAATAATGTTGTTAACAGCACTGTAAAGCATGTCCGGAGTTATGGTGAGGCATTGGCGTCGGATGTTGTCTTTCATCATCCCTAGAGATGTCGGTCGATCACGATACACTTGCGACTTGAGGTGATCCCAAAGCCAATAATCACACGGACTGAGGTCTGGGGACCTGGGAGGCCAAGCGTGACTAAAGTGGCGGCTGAGCACACGATCATCACCAAACGACGCGCGCAAGAGATCTTTCACGCGTCTAGCAATATGGGGTGTAGCGCCATCCTGCATAAAAATCGTACGTTCCAGCAGGTGTTTATCAGCCAGGCGATTCTGTAACATATCGCTGTACCTCTCCCCCGTCACTGTAGCAGTTACAAAACCAGAATCACACAGTTACTCGGAAAAAAGGCCCCATAATGGTAGATGTGGTTCTAATAAAACCCCATGTCATTCCAAGCATGTGTGTCAATTTGTACGTCTCTGTCTACATTATTCCGTGATTTATTAATTTTTTCAAATTTACACTGACTTTTTGATTACCCGGTATACTCTACTTAGAGGGCACTGTAGCTGCCTTCGGTGTGGTACGTCTGTGACGATGACTTCCCAGTAAGCATGCGCACTGGTTCGCCCCACAGTATGTAAGGTGGACGGGAGCGCTTTGCCGTCAGTCTTCAGACTCGCTCCGAGGATGGCTGGACGGTTTGCAGCCGAAATATCAGCAGAAGAAAATATGTGCTTACGGCTGCATTCCCGCAATTTTATCAACCAACCAATACCAGCTGCGTCAAGAAAAAATTGAAGTGGTCTCCAACCCGTATCAAAAGTCTTTCTAAAAGAAATTACTCGCTGCGTTACGTGTTAAACATCTCTCGCAGTAGCCGAAAGAGTCCTCAGCCAATCACGTGTATTTCAGCTGCTGACCACAGCTGAGAATAACAACACGCAGAAAGCCTGCTCGAAATGTTGCGTTCCGCGCATGCGTGAATAAGAAACCTCTACTGCACGTGTCTGGACCACAGCAGGCTAGAGCGGGTCCCATTCCTCTGCGGCGTTGAACTCTTTAGCGTCACCCATTCTGCCACTATGTGGCGGCCATCTCCATGTGAGTTGTACGCCTTTATATCTGTACGATTATTAGAACTACTCACCACTGTAGTCGGATACAGTGACACGATAACGCCGTTGCCGTTCGTTTTGTTAATGTTTGTAAACCTAAGGGAGTAAACTGCTGTGGTAACCTTACAAACTATTTTAGCACAACACACCCCCATGCTCGAGGGAAGATTCGAACCTCCGACGCGAGTGTCCGCGCTATCCGTAACGTGGCGCCCCAGACCACACGGACATTTCCGTGTGGCACTGCTCGTTTTGCGATCACGACACACGTGTCGTCCATGTAGCTTTGCATTATGATGATATGAGTTTTTAAGGACGGGTGTATCAACAGGCGTTGCCCCAGGGGAGTGTGATAGGGCCGTTATTATTTTCTGTCTATATAAATGATCTGATGGACAGAGTATGTTGTAATTTGCGGCTGTTTGCTGATGATGCTGTGGTGTATGGGAGGTTGTCGTCTTTAATTGACTGTAATAGCGTACAGGATGGTGTGAAGAATGGCAGCTAGCTCTCAATGTAGAAAAATGTAAGGTGATACGCATGAGTAGGAAAAACACTCTCATAATGTTCGAAAACAGCATTAGTAGTGAGCTTCTTGATGCTGTCGCGTCGTTCAAATATCTAGGCGTAACATGGCAGAGCTACCTGTCCTGAAATGGAGCGAACATGTAAGGACAGTTGTAAGAGTAAGGCGAACAGACAACTTCGGTTTATTGGGAGAATTTTAGGAAGATGTACTCCATCTTTAAAGTAGAACGCGTATAAAACGCTTATGCGACCACTTCTTCAGCATTGTTCAAGTGTTTGGAACCCGCAGCAGATCAGTTTAAAGGAAGCAGTTCAGAGGCGACCAGCTAGGTTCGTTTCTGGTAGGTTCGACCAATGCGCGAGTGTCACAGAAATGCTCCGGCAACTCAAATGGGAATCTATGAGGAAAGGCGACGTTCTTTTCGAGAAATTCTGTTGAGAAAATTTAGAGGCCGGAATTTGAAGCAGACTACAACGATCTTCATGCCGTCTATTTCAATTTCGCTTAAGGACCACAAAGACAACATAAGAGAAATTATGGCTAGTACAAAGGCATATAGACATTCTTTTTCCCCTAGTTCTATTTGGGAGTGGAATAGGGAAGGAAATGCCTATTAGTGGTAGAGTGTACCCTCCGCCACGCACCTTAGGGCTAAATTGACGATTCCCTGATGTCTCAATGTTTCCCACCAGTCTATCCCTTTTCTTACTCATGATATGGCAGAAACTCCTTTTCTCCATAATTCTGTTAACACCTCATTAGTTACGTGATCTACGCATCTAATCTTCATAATTCGTCTATAGCACCACATTTCGAAAGCTATCATTTTTTGTCTGAACTCCTTATCGTCCACGTTTCACTCCCATACAATGCTTCACTCCATACAAATGCTTTCAGAAAGGACTTCCTAACATTTAAACTAATATTGGGTGTCAAAAAATTTCGATTCTTCAGAAACGCTTTTCTTTCCACAGCCATTCTGCATTTTATATCTTCTTTACTTCCGCGATCAGAAGTTATTTCGATGCCTAAATAACAAAACTTATCCATCACTTTTATTCCCCCATTAGCTGATCTAATTCCTACAGCATCGCCTGATTTTCTGACATCCCATTCCATTACCCTCGTTTTACTCTTGTTAATGGTCATCTTATACACTCCTTTCAAGACACTGTCCATTCCATACAATTGCTCTTCCAGATATTTTGCGGTCTCTGACAGAATTACTTTGCCATCGGCGAATCTCAAAGCTTTTTATTTCTTCTCCCTGAACTCTCCATTCCTACACAGCTGTAGCGGAGCTGCCGAGCGCATTGAGGCGCTATGCTACGATGCGCGAGGCCGTTCCCCGTCGGGGGTTCGAATCCCCCCCTCGGGCATGGATGTTTGCGTCGTCTTTATCATAAGCTAGTTCATAAGTAGTTTGTAAGTTTAGGGACTGATGACCACGCAGTTAAGTCCCATAAGCTTTACAAACAACTGAATCTGAACATTTCTTTACAGCTTGCTGAATGTACAGATTGAACAACATTGGTGAAAGGCTACAACCTTATCTTACTCCCTTCGCAACCTCTGCAATCCTTTCATGCCCTTCGACTCTAATAACTGCTACCTCGTTTTTGTATAAGTTGAATATAACGCTTCAATCCGTATATTTTACCTCTGCTACCTTCAGAATTTGTCTACTGCTGAAGCGTGAACTACTTACAGTATACCTAATGCCAAGGTCTGCGCATTTGTAGGAGTCTGACGCGATATAATGCCCAAAATTACTATTAATTTTAGTCGGTCATTTATCTTCGAGGACTAGTTGTCAAAATTCCGTGTTGGTGCTATAAATTCAATTTGCCTTACTGACGATATTATGTTTCACAGTAAATTTGAAGAGGCACAGGACGGACGTAAGGAGCTCTATGGCCCTACCACAAGAGAGGAATTTAAGAAAATTAAAACTCTGACACCTACGACAGCCAGTATTGAGGGTCCTAAATGGCTTAAGAAAGGGAAGATTTAAAGAAAATAAAAAGATAATGTTGGAGAAAAATCGGGTGTCAAAGTATGAAGCTAAACAACTAAACACACTTCTTCACAGAATAATCTGAAGACTATTCCATGTCTAGAAATAGATGAAAACCATTGTGGACTAAATGTCCAGCAGCAAGTAAATTTAACAACACTAGTAAAACATTTTGTGCGGATACAAGTACGTATTTCTGATGAAATAAGTGAGTCTGAAAGAATTTTACCGGCGATAGTAATGAAAATAAGTTGACAGCTCAGAAATATGGATTCAGAAACATTCTGCTCGCATTGCAGCAGAAAATAACATACTATCCTTGAAACAAAGGGGGTGACTTACGTTCTTTCATTTTTGTATTTTATCGTGACAATTATTCGAGCATCGAAAATTATCACTGGCTGTTTGAAACTTGTAATGACATTGCAAAATGCTCATATGACCGCGCTATAAAAATAAAAATATAAAAATAAACTTTACTTCCATGTCAGAATCTACAACAACTATTCAGAATACTTCGTATAAAGCATGAAAAAAATATGTTTTTAGTTACCTATGACTGACTGGTCAATGACACGTCCCGGAGATACTTCACATTCGATATTTCAGCTTATTGTCACTCACCCTGCAGGAATGTCTGCAGAAAAACCAGTATTCTTTCAGTTACTATTTGTGATATTTTCATACATTTTTTAACCAAACTGAAAAATGCCCCTATCACACCTCAACAGGGACTGATGACCTAGCTGTTTAGGCCCCTAAAAAACAACCAAACAACCAACACCTCAACAAAAGGAGAATATCTTCTGGTCAAAGTGAAAGATGTAAAAGATGTGCAGTAGCTTCTCGGTTTATCTAGCAGCTCCCAAAACATTTACATAAAAAATTCTTGATATATCCGCGCTTAAGTAACATGATTCATAACGTCATGTCGTGTAACAGGACATGTAGCTTAATGTCAACCAAGATGGCATTCCACATGTCGCGCAATATGACACTGCACGCCACTGAAGTTTAATACTTGCATCTACATTCAGGGATATTTTCTTCATCTGCAACCCCCTACCCGTCGAGAGCGCATTTCGCTGTGGAAGTTGGGTGAACTCGTAAACAATCGTAAGTACATTTTTCTACTTACAAGTTTTTAACCTGCCGGGAGGATCGAGAAGCTAGGGTCTTCCGCCAGAACATAGTCGACTTTTGTTGTGTTGTCGTTAGAGCATTTATTCATTCTAATTCCCCAACTTTTATTCTACCACAATTGCTTAGATATAATACTCGGCAGGGGTTGAAAACTGATTACTTTACTTGCTGCAGTAACCGTTTAAACAACGAGACGACAATTATCTGACAAAATACTATCAAGTTCTATGTCTACCACTGCCTGGACATCAAATGATTCCCGGCAAGTGCTAAATATATATCGACAACAGACAATGGTTATTCGATAAAAATTCGTTTTGAATTTATCCGTCTTCTTGCAAAGTTGGAAACGATTCGTACAATTTTAAAGGCTAGCAGTGACACGCTTAGTAAACATCCTAAGAAAACACTCACGCGAGAGCGTCCTGCAGTTAGCTTCGAGTGTCCGCCCCTCCAAACCAACTGCCTTCCACACAACTATCCTTCCACGCTCGTTACACTTCACGTAGCTTGCCAACTAAACGCCTAGAAGTTTAATCAACGGAACTGTGTCAAACAGCACAGTGCACTTTCTTCTGAACTTTTTTCCCATAAAAAAGAACGAATGCAACACATGAAAGTTTTAGGAAGTCAGATCAGCATTGTTCACAACCGCCCTTATTCTCGACAACATTATGCACATTATAGACCGAACACGATCAATCAATCAATCAGACAGCTCTTTGGTAAAACAAAACTCTAAGCATGAATGGTATTTCACCAAGGATAGCGACATGACAGTGAGTAACGACCAGAGAGCTCAAAGATAATCTTGAGGTAGTACCAGAGTCTAAAATATAGTCATGACACTCCTACAGATTTTTGTTATACACTGCGACAGCAGCGTTCCAAGCGGTCGGAAAGCTACATTCCTGAATACGATATTGGGTGCATACAAATAGCACCGTTTATATTAATTTTAACATACTTTTTACGTTAGGGAACGTATGTAGTGCCATAAAAATAGGTAACAACGTAATAATAGCTCCACATGTCTTTCTTAGGTTTCCTATACTCCCTAACAAAGAACGAAACGGTACATTACAGGGCAGTTTATTTACGATTATCTTGTAACCTATAGGCTTTGACTGAATAATTTCATTTTCTATTAAAAATAAAAAATGGCTAGGAAACACCAAAGACCTGCTCTTTGGCAGAAAGATGTCGCTCTTCTTCTGAAGAACGTTAACGTTAACTCATTGCAGTTCCAGTAAAATCGGTGACGGTGGAACGTAGGGAACGTATCTAGAATGTGGTAACTACAGTATTTAACGTACCAAATCAGCCACCACTGCTGTAGGTGGAGGGAAAACGTCACAGACACGGCAATAAAACGGAAAAAAGCAATGAAACAGTTTCCCAACAAGGAAGATCCCAATTCCACAATTGTAGCTACAGCTGAACAACAAACAGCAAGAATAATAAAAAATGTCTTTTTAAGCTAATGTAATTACACTCAAAATAATATGCACGTATAAGAAAGACGAGTGACGTGTAAAAATGTGCGAATTATTAAACTCCACATCTAATTGATACGCGTAAAAAAACGGCTTCTCATTGTAGGAACAGACCATAATATAAATATATGTTTCTCCTATATTTATACTCTACTTACTTTCCGCAGAATAAGCTGCAGATGTAAACATATTCGTAACTATTTCGTCATGACAAAGATGTTCTTTATACCACTGAATCAATTAAATTCGGCTGTTTTTATATTAATTTCTGTATTATGCACGTCTCTTGGTGTTTTACTAATGCTTGTGACACAAAAAGTATAGTAACTGTTTAGTTAATTACGTAAAAAATTAACTATAAACAACCGTCACTCCCTCGACGGCTTGTCCACCGCTAGGAGAGCTAGTGTCGTTGCAACTGTCAGTTGGTAACAACTTTCACAGCAGTGAGTGTATATATTAGACTGTGTGTTTTATGAAGACGTGAGGCTCGGCGCCATATTGGTGTACGTATAGCTGCCACACTACCTAGTAGTCGGTATTATGTTCTTACAAAAAATTTAGCATTCTGAAATTTCTAATCGTTTCTACTACTTGCTTTCGTAGAAGCTAACTCAAATACAACGGGCACTACCTGTTCTGAAAATTTGAATACTATTTACAAAATATTGGAGTCTTGTAATTAACCGCAGACCTGCAACGAAACAGTGGTAAAAGACACGATTTCTGTATACCGTACACTTAAGTTATATTTTGATTCAGTACTAGCGTTTCTGCCACATTGCATTTAATGAATAAATTACACTGTTGTAGACAAATAAATAGAGATTAATAACGATTCGACGCGTATGATATAAGCATGATTTTTCACACAGTGTGCATATCTAGTCTGTGATATCAAACGGAAAGCAGTATAGACAAGAGTCAAACACAAAACTGAACACGACATATACCATCAACAGCAGTGCAATTAATTCATAAACGAAATATGATAGCAACACTATTTCTGAATAAAAATAAAACTCGCATATGGATCTCAACTCTACATCCTTTCCTTTGACACAAAGTTCACCATTATGGATTTACTAAAGTAATTAATCGTTCATAACTTATTTTCAGGGGACACAAGGGTTATAAGAACAACACGAACTACATACGTTAGGAGTTGCCAATATAACTATAATAGGCCGTCACGATTTTCACAGATCATAACCACTACAGTTGTGCATCCAGTGATCATAAATGAGATGAATGGTAACGGCCGACAAATTACGTGTGTCCTGCACAGGAGCAAAACTAGCTGGCGCTCTCGCTACCCGGTGCACTCACGTGCCAAGCGTGCTGCAACAACGCAAGGGGCGCTCGCTCCTACGCATCACTCCTCTGCCTTACGAATACGATTGAAACGATGACATCTTAAAAATGTTCAAATGTTTATTAAGCTTAATGGACTTAACTACGGGGTCATCAGTCCCAGATATCTTAACCAGGACGACAAATCCTCCTATTACAGCACAACCAAAGGCGCTCATGATCCGTCGAGAGTCAAAGATTTAACAGGGGAGAACTGGTTTCTGAACGTATCTGTCACCTTCAAAGACATTTAAATAAAATACCAGGGTTGTAACTTAAATAGTGGCAATTATTTATTCACAATCGATACAAAAGCGTTACATGTTTGCACCTGTTACTGTTCTTCAAAATAGTCACCAGCGTTATGTAGAACCCGTTGCCGGCGATGGGGACGGCGTAGTATACCGTTAGCAGAGCTTGTTCTGTTGATGGTGCGACTGCCTGACGAATCTCTGGAACAGTTCTGAAGCGAATGCCACGAAGTGGTTCTTTTATCTTCGGAATCAAATCAAAGTCACAAGGACATACGTCCTGGCAGTATGGTGTATGATACAGTACTTCCCAATTCCATCAACCGAAAAGAGCAGCCACAGCTTGCGCTGTATGCGTCCGCGCATTGTCGTGCAAAATGATGGGTGGGGTTCGCAGAAAGTGTTGCCGCTTCCTTCGCAAAGTTGTTCGCAGGTGATGCGCTGTAAACTAACAGCAATACTGTGCATCCCGTTGCTCCTGTTTCGATAACATGGTGACACCGTTAAAGACCGCTCGCTCACAAGTGACTGTTTCCGTCGATTGTGCTCATGCCGGTGACGTGGAACTGGCGAGTCCATTTGCTCGGTGGTAAGGTAGGTAAGTCAACAGCGTGTGCTACCAGCGACAATAGTTGATGCCACTACATAGCGTCTCCACGGCCACTATTTAAGTTCCAAACCTCGTATTTACACATTTCAACGTATGTGAAGTAACACGATTCATGTTATGTGGTATAAAAGATAAACGGCGCAATGTCATCGATGGTAAAAATGCATTTCTCATGTCGTGCAACACGACGCTACGTGCCATTAAAGTTTAGGATGCAAACTTCCCCATTGAGGGATGTTTCCTAATATAGATGCATCCCCCCTCTGGAGAACCCGCAGTTTACATGTTTTTGGAGCTGACAAGTAAGTCAAGGAGCTAGTTCGCCTCTTTTACATCTTTGGCGAGATCACAGATTTTGTTGTGTCGTGCGACGAAAATCTTTGTTCTGGTTTCCAATTTTAATTACATCATAGTTAAATGAACTCCGCCCTTTTCTATTATATTACTTTACTTACTTGCTGCAATGAACTCATAATAAACGAGACGACAATTAGCACTTTCCAGACAAAATTTTATTATTTTGTGAACAAAAGCATTTCTTTGCATATTTCCCTTTAAAGTTTCTCTTTTTCAAGAAAGCTTTTCTACCCATTGCCATTCTGTACTGTGACCATTTGTTTCTTCACTGCCCAAGTAACAAAACTTATTTACCGTCTTTATTGTTGTTGATGTTGTTGTTGTTGTTGTGGTCTTCAGTATTCAGTACGCAGACTGGTTTGATGCAACTCTCCACGCTACCCTGTGCTGTGCAAGTCTCTTCATCTGAGAACACATTCAGCAATCTACATCCTTTTGAATCTGCTTACAATATTCGTCCCTCGGCCTCCCTTTACGATTTTTACCCCACACGCTTCCTTCTAATGCTAAGCTGATAATTCATTGATGTCTCAGAATGTGTCCAACCAATCTATCCCTTCTCTTAGTCAGGATATTCCAGAAACTCCTTTTCTCCCCGATTCGGTTAAGCACCTCCTCATTAGTTACGTGATGTAACCATCTAATTTTCATCATTCGTCTGTAGCACCACATTTCAAAAGCTTCTATCATCTTTTTATCTGATCTCCTTATCGTCCAAGTTTCACTCCCATACAATGCTACACTCCAGGCAAATGTTTTGAGAAATGACTTTCTATCATTTAAATTAATATTGGATGTTAACAAGTTTCGCATCTTCAGAAACGCTTTTCTTCCCATAGCCATTCTGCATTTTATATCTTCTTTACTTTGACCGTCAGAAGTTATCTTGGTCCCCAAATAACAAAATTCATCTACTACTTTTATTGTCTCATTACCTAATCTAATTCCTTCAGCATCGCCGATTTTCTGACATTGCATTCCGTTATTTTCGTTTTACTCTTGTTAATGTTCATCTTATGTCTTCCTTTCAAGACACTGTCCATTCCATTCAATTGCTCTTCCAGATCTTTTGCGGTATCTGACAGTATTATGTCATCAGCAAACAGCAACGTTTTTATTTCTTCTCCCTGCAGTTTAATACCCTCTCCAAATTTCTACTTCCATTCCTTCACTGCCTGCTCAATGTACAGATTGAACAACATCTTTATTGTATCGTTACCTAATCTATTTGTTCAACCTGGACTCCAATTGCTTCTCGAAATATCTGTTTTCTTTACTTCCAAACGCATGTATTTCTATTACAATGCAACATGACACCGAGCCACAAAGAGTCGTTATTGGACACTTCCAACGAATAACTTGCCCAACGATATCGCCCGGCTGATTGCTGTATCTCTCCGGACAAAGGGGACATGATAATAATCTTATGAGGGCTCCTATGACTTGTCACCTCAGTGTGCTTCCCTCAAGATGAACGGCGGGGCTCACTCTGTACAGAAGTTGCAACTCACGGAATGTCGCAACGAGAGCAAATGAACAGCGGTGAAATTATTTAGAAAGCAAGGGCTCGCCTGTGCTGTAAACATGTTATGTGGCTAGTGCAACAGCGGGCTGTGGCGGCAAGACGAGAGATGGGTGAGCTATATCGGGAGTCCGCCCTGTGCACGTCCATCAGCGAGCCACGTTGTCAAGAGTAGTGCGGCAGGCGCACGTTATTAAAAGATGGCGGCTCTCCAGCACGCACACACACACACGGCGCGACTCTCAGCACGTCGCGTCAGGCGCACGTCGTCACCCAGTGAGCCCCTGTGTGACAACTGTTCTGCTGGAGGAACTACAGCAGGCGTCGCTGCACACGGCAACCGAGTCGTTCGCCGCACTCCTCTGCAAGTCTCACTGCAAAATTCAGTCTCTTAACCCTTTATAGGTTTGTGGTCGATATTTTATCCACACGATATAAGGTTCAAAATCTCTGCTAACTGATGCCCGTTTTAGACCCTATCGCATTCAGCTACTGCACGAGGATGATCTTTGGCTAAGAAAGCGACCACAAGGAGCTTACATTGTTTTATCAACGAATGGCAGTGGTTGATAAAGCAACCACAAAGCGGCGTAAGTTTTCGATGAATGGCTTACGTCGTAATTTTGCTGGTAAGTCTTTACATTTTCAAAATGAAGTCAGTCTATTCTGATTTTATGTTGTAATATAGATATGGTGAGAGTAATTTGCCTCCAGAAGTACCACGTCTAGTGCAAATCCTACTGAAATGATCGGTTTTGTTTCGTGGATTCCAGGAGAGGTAGATAACCTCAATTTTTCTCGAGTTTACGTAATATTTCGCTTCTAAACATATACTTCAGGATAGGTTATATTATGTTATCTTAGTATTTATTTGATAATTTTGTCAAACAGTTTCTGAAATTGAGTATTTCTCTTAGATGTTATATGCTGTTCTGAAGAAGCTCAATCTCCCGTTAGTAAGGAAGGTGAACGATTTGTGAGCAGTGAGCTGTATATAGCACGGAAATCGGAAGTACTAGTTTTCTATGCACTGATTACGTCTGATTTTGTTGGTAAGTCTTTAAACTTACAAAATTAAATCTATTTATTATGGTACTATAGCATAATATAGATTCAAATAAGCTGCCTCTTACTATACTTGCTATAATTGCAGTTTCATAATGAAAGCAATTTGCAGTACACGAAGCAAATCTAAGTAGTAAGTTGGCATGCATTACCTACAATATAGCTTTGTGTAGGCAATGCTTTGGACCCTTCCACCAGCAGAACTAAAGAACTGAACATATGTAATCTGTGATTTTATGTATGACTCTTTCGTGTGTATTTTTATAGTTATCTTTTATCACTTGCCGTGCAAGTTGGTGTACTAGTATAATTCTGAAACACACTGACGTATGGAACACACATCCATCTCAATCTTCGACGTCCTTTTACTGCCGGAAATACTCGCAAGACGAAATTCTGTGAGACATCTTTTTATTGCTAGCTCGTGAGGAATCGCGCTGCGAAGACCGGGTGCGCGAATTTAGATTCACCCAGTATATGATCTCATATTTATTGAGTTATATGTTATAAAATTGTCTAATTTTCCAGGTGTATATTCATTTGTGTAAGTGCTGTATGAGTGTAAAATCTGTTGCGAATATAATTAGTAGTAAAGAAATAATAGATAAAAACTTGGTGCGTGATATGGCGGTTTTCCATTAACGTTACTGTTTATGTGCTCTTATCTCATGAACTACGTGTCGTACTATGATACAGTTTCGAAGGTTCATTCAACTGTATGTGTGTCTACTGTCTGTAAAATTTTCTGCAAGTACCATATGTAGTGTAGAAATTATAAATTGCAACGCTATACCAACTGCCGAACTTTTACTCCGTGAATAGCAGAAAAGTATTAAGCGAGAAACTTTTTTTCCTTTCCTTACTTTGCTATCTTTGTCAGCGAGAAAAAGATTCCTAAAGATTTGAAATTATGTTTAAAGTTTGTTGCAAGTCGCTAAGTGCTCTCCTCAAATAATGGACCGATAAACTCACGTGCCGCAAGACGTGGAAGTTTTCATCGTTTATGACTTCATATTTCCTGAACTATCGACCCTATTGCAAAATCCTTTCTTAGCTGACGTTGTCTACCTATAAACTACATATCTGCCAAATTTTAGCTTCATAGGTGAAGTAGTTTTCGAGATTTCATGTTTAGTCAATGAGTGAGTGTCCTTTCGCTTTTAGAGAGATTGAAAAATCCTAACTTTTAGACATGAGAAACAAATTAACTCTGCTTCGCAAAGGACTACCCAACGTTAACCGTCGACGAATATCTTGTGACTTTGCCTCTGTGACTTTTGGCGCTTACCTCGTGGACGACGTCTCTCTCGAAAGTGGCTAACTAACAACACACGCGCAGCGCATAATTTATATTAACACAATTTAAAAAATCATAAATTGTTGGTGGGATTGATTTACGAATATTACAAAAGTATAAAATTTTAAACAAAACACCGAAATCAAATTAAATAAGACTTTTACCACTGGAAACAAAACCTGCGTCCACAATACCGATAACAAGAATTATTTTACCTCCCGACGTCTTTCCTTGCCGGTGTCAACAACTCACTACTCCACTACTACTTTGTACAGTTGTAGCAAACCATATGTATTCGGTACTGAGTAACGTATACTTCGATACCAAATACTGAATCGTTACTCATGAATAAATTTCGTTATTCGCATCTACCGTATCGATATGAACTCTGCAACGATACCAATACGGAGAATGCATATATTGTATGACACTATTTATTATGGGATGAGCAATTTATTTAGAAATCCGTGACAAACTTTTAAGAGCATATAGCGTAGCTGTACTATTTTAGACGGTTATATTTTATTTTAAACATTTTGGATTACAATTCTTGGGCCGTGTTTGCAGTTTAATCGTTGATGATCTGACGTCCGCTTTTATTGCAAACATACGTTTTATCGTTATTTTTTACCCGTAAAGCTTTTAGTTTAATGATTAATTATTGCTCTTGCCTACTATACAAAAAGTTTAGTAAAAAGTACCTAAAAGTTATCATCTACACATTTTCATTCATGACGATATTATCTTAATTATTAATGTCACTTAATAGGCTGCAGTACAACAGACCCGCTGCTCGCAAATGTAGTGCTACTACTATGATCGGTCACACTGGCATTTTTCACGAAATATTCCAATTGATTCTGGCATTCCAATTCTCCAAGTAAAGTGCGGGGACAGTACTTACAATAGAGGTCGTGGATGGGTCTCGTTAGTTTTCATCAATTTGTATGACAATTGTATTTTAATATGAATAAATGATCCCTGAGACGGATTTTCGTCTCAAATATGTCAAAGACATTATTGATAGATGTGAAGCATTGAATTAAAATTTGTGGTGCGGCCGGGAATCGAACCCGGACCTCCATGCTTACTAGGCAGACGTCTTAACCGTTAGACTACCACACCACTAACGATTAAGGCGCCTCGGAATAGTCTATGTACGATTTCCCTCCACAACGCAAACTTTAATTCAGCTTCTTTGTTCCAAAGATAATTGCCACTACTGCCAAGGCTCTCCATGCAGCGGAATAGCACCTCAGCAATGGACATGGTGGAACAAACCCGTTATGGTGATATAAATATCAATTAATATGAATAAATGATCCCTGAGACGGATTTTCGTCTCAAATATGTCAAAGACATTATTGATAGATGTGAAGCATTGAATTAAAATTTGTGGTGCGGCCGGGAATCGAACCCGGACCTCCATGCTTACTTGAGACGAAAATCCGTCTCAGGGATCATTTATTCATATTAATTGATATTTATATCACCATAACGGGTTTGTTCCACCATGTCCATTGCTGAGGTGCTATTCCGCTGCATGGAGAGCCTTGGCAGTAGTGGCAATTATCTTTGGAACAAAGAAGCTGAATTAAAGTTTGCGTTGTGGAGGGAAATCGTACATAGACTATTCCGAGGCGCCTTAATCGTTAGTGGTGTGGTAGTCTAACGGTTAAGACGTCTGCCTAGTAAGCATGGAGGTCCGGGTTCGATTCCCGGCCGCACCACAAATTTTAATTCAATGCTTCACATCTATCAATAATTGTATTTTAATCACGAGGGACATGGGACTGTACTGATCGTTTCCTCGGTAATATATTTGCTTCAGAAAGCAGGCATACAGTATCTACGAGGCAAATTTAAATGTTGAAGTAGCATTAACAGTAACAGTCAAAAGGTTTTCACGGTTTCAAAGATAGTGTGGTAACGAGTAACGATAGTTTGTAGCGAGTACTGTTTCTTTCAGTAACGAATAAATGCGGATACATATATCTTTTCGTTATCTCACAACTCTACTACTTTGTTTATTACTAACGTCGCAGCACTAGAGATACAAAACATGCAGCTCAGCTGCTGAAAGTTATTTTTACATATGTGTTACGCTTCACAAACTTCAAAGGTCGTCTCTTATTGTGACACATAGAAAAAAATGATAATTTCAGTAACGTATTGTGTAGAAAAGTCTATAACACAGAACAAAAAAAATATATTCTCTATGTAGGAACCTATCAGGGTGTGTGTGTGTGTGTATGTGTGTGTGTGTGTGTGTGTGTGTGTGTTTTATTCTTAGCGTACCTTAGTTTAAGAGGTTTGTAAGTCTAGGGACCGATGACATCAGCAGTTTCGTCCATTACGTTTACAAACTTTTGAACATATTAAATGATGCATTTGGTCAGTGAGTCTATGTTCGCATGAACTCTTATTTAGTTTTCCGTTCATTTCATGCCAGACTGAGCCACGGCGAAGTGTCGCCGGGTTTAGCTAGTTTGTATAATCTGAGTAAATGTTCAATGTTTGTTAAGCTTATGGGACTTAACTGCTGCGTCATCAGTCTCTAAACATACAAACTATTTATACTAAAGATAACACAAACCAACATGTCCGAGGAAGGATTCGAACCCCCGACGGGGAACGGCATCGCGCTTCGGAGCATAACGCCTCAATGCACTCTGCCACTCCGCCGCGGCTCTGAGTAAATATCTGCTATTTCCTCCCACTTACACCGAAATCACTGGTTGTGATCCGTCTAGTTAATGCTTCTCGGATCTATCCACGCAATACAAATGCTGCAATTAAAAAGTTTACTATGAATTAATTTGTGTTGTGGTTTTCAGTCTGCAGACTGGTTTGATGCCACCGGCCGCGGTGGCCGAGGGGACTGAGGCGCTCCAGTCACGGTCTGCACGGCCACTACGGTCGGGGGTTCGAATACCCCCTCGGGCATGGATATTTATGCCGTCCTTATTATTAGCTAGTTCATAAGTAGTTTGTAAGTTTAAGGACTGATGACCCTGTAGTTAAGTCCCATAAGCTATACAAACATTTGAACATTTTTCTTTTTTGATGCAGGCCTCTTCATCTGAGAATACGTACGACAACCTACATCATTTTGAATCTACTTACTGTATTCGTCCCTCGGTCTCCCTCTACGATTTTTACCCCACACACTTCCTTCTAATGCTAAGTTGACTATTCCTTGATGTCTCAGAATGTGTTCCACCAACCTATCCCTTCTCTTAATCAGCACATGACAAACTCCTTTTCTCCCGAATCCAGTTAAGCACCACCTCATTAGTTACATGATCTATGCATATAATCTTCCATCATTCGTCTGTAGCACCACATTTCAAAATCTTCTACCATCTTTTTGTATGAACTCCTTATCGTTCACGTTTCACTCTCATACAATGCTACACTCAAGACAAATGCTTTCAGAAAGGACATCCTAATATTTAAACTAATATTGGACGTCAACAAAGTTCGCTTCTTCAGGAACGCTTTTCTTCCCATAGCCAATCTGCATTTTATATTTTCTTTACTTGTCATCAGAAGTTATCTTGCTACCTATATAACAACAACTCGTCTACTACTTTTGTTGTCTCATTACCTAATCTAATTCGTTCAGCAACGCCTGATTTTCTGACACTACATTCCATTACCTTCGTTTTACTCTTCTGAATGGTCATGCGATACCTTCCTTTGAAGACACTGTTCATTCCACGTAATTTCACTTCCACGTTTTTTGCTCTGATAGAATTACTATGTCCTTTACTCTCCCTGGACTTTTAATTGCCTCTTAAAATTTCTTCTTGCATACCTTCACAGCTTGCTCAACGCATAGATTGAAAAACAATGGGGAAAGGCTAAATCCCTGTCTTACTTCCTTTCCAACCATTGCGACCCTTGCATGACCTTCGACACTAGTAATATATTTTACAAAAATTAATTAAAAAATAAATAAATAAAACGACTACAGGGGGTTGTGCTTAAACCTGTCCTGTATCATTTTTTTCCTCCTCCATGTTGCCATGGATGACGCACAACATATTGCGTTTGTACCGCAATGACAGTGTACGCGAGGGTTGTAGTTACTCCCTACTGCTCTGTGTGAAGAGTAGAAACTCTTCAAGTTCACCAACGTGACGTCTTCTATAGATGTCC
The DNA here is from genome assembly GCA_026315105.1 of Locusta migratoria. Lineage (NCBI taxonomy): Eukaryota > Metazoa > Arthropoda > Insecta > Orthoptera > Acrididae > Locusta > Locusta migratoria. Next base: position 508,065,967 of record CM048746.1, on the reverse strand, counting down.
CCACGCAGATGATAGCACGCAGGTCGGAATTCTTGAACGACGCTGAAATTGCTAAACTATTGGCAGGAAATGATACAATTACGGAATAAAACTTTGGTAGTTTGGAATGCCAGCTGATTTATTTAAAGAAAGCTGAAAACCAGCAAAGTGCATAATAATATCCATTTGACACACATTGTCTTAACTGAAAGTAAATATTAAGTCGCCGGCCGCGGTGGCCGAGGTGACTGAGGTGCTTCAGTCACGGTCTTCAAGGCCACTGCGGTCGGGGGTTCGAATCCCCCCTCGGGCATGGATATTTGTGCCGTCCCTAGTCTTAGTTAGTTCATAAGTAGTTGGTAAGTTTAGGGACTGATAACCCCGTAGTTAAGTCTCATAGACTTTACAAACATTTGAAATATAAAGTCATTTCGCTTTGTTGTAAGATGATGAAATGCCTACGTATGCATGTTACTCCTCCGAGTGCGTGTTCTGAACTGAAGTGTGGGGGCTCGATGCAAGACTGCCTTCCCTACTCAATTTGGCGCGCAAACATGGCAGCCGTGCATCGTCCGTCTTAAATTATTTTATTTATTGAAGTAGCAATTGTTAATTTGTTTTACTTATTCAGGGCATAGCTTATCTTTAAGGGGATTTTATAAATTGAATTTGACATTGAATAAATAATTACTTTAATAAATATTAACAAAAATATGAATGCGTTTTGGCGCTTGACCGCCAGTGCTACAGCCAATCGGCGTCCAGTGCCTGCCGCTCGGGGACTTCCCTAGAATTCTGGGAGACTTGTCAGTGCTCTTTTCCATGAGAACCCGACCTATTGTACCACCTGTCGTAGTTCTCACCAGATTTCATCATCGGTCGCCTACTGGTCCTAACCGGCTGCACTGAAGCAATACTTCGATTTTAATATTTTAAGCCAGAAATATAACAATTTTTAGCAGCTTTACGGTTGCTTAGCCGTGTCACTGGTGTTAGCACTAATCTACATCTACATCTACATGGGATACTCTGCAAATCACATTTAAGTGCCTGGCAGAGGGTTCATCGAACCACAATTATACTATTTATCTCCCATTCCATTCTCGAATAGCGCGCGGGAAGAAAGAACACCCGAATCTCTCTGTTCGAGCTCTGATTTCTCTTATTTTATTCTGATGATCATTTCTACCTATGTAAGTGGGAGTCAACAATATATTTTCGCATTCGGAGGAGAATGTTGGCGATTGGAGTTTCGCAAGTAACCCACGCCGCAGCGATAAGCGCCGTTGTTGTAATGATTCCCATCCCAGATCCTGTATCATTTCCGTAACGATCTCTCCCCTGTATCGTGACAATACGAAACGAGCTGCCCTTCTTTGGACTCTTTCGATGTCCTCCGTCAAACCCACCTGATAAGGATCCCACACTGGGCTGCAATACTCAAAAAAATGGACGGACAAGCACAGTGTAAGCAGTTTCTTTAGTAGTTCTGTTGCATCTTTTAAGGGTTCTGCCAATAAAACGCAGTCTCTGGTTCGCCTTTCCCACGATATTATCTACGTGTTCTTTCCAGTTTAAGTCTGAAGTAATAGTGATTCCTAGGTATTTTGTGGAGTTTACGGCCTCCACATTTGATTGATTTATGTTGTAAACAAAGTTTAACGGATTTCTTTTCGTACTCATGTGGACGGCTTCACACTTCTCATTATTTAGAGTCAATTGCCAATTTTTACACCATACTGATATCTTATTCAGATCGTTCTGCAGTTGGTTTTGATCTTCAGATGATTTTACTAGACGGTAAATGACGGCATCATCTGCAAACAACCTAAGAGAGCTACTTAGATTTTCCCCTAAATCGTTTATGTAAATAAGGAATAGCAGAGGACCAATAACACTACCCTGTGGAACGCCCGATATCACCTCTGTTTTAGTCGATGCCTTACCATCGATTACTACGAACTGTGTCCTCTCTGACAAGAAATCCCCTATCCAATTGCAAATTTGGGGCGATATACCATAACCACGCAATTTGATTAAAAGCCGTTTGTGAGGTACGGTGTCAAAAGCTTTCTGGAAATCAAGAAATACGGAATCGATTTGCGAACCTTTGTCGACGGGACAACCTCTGTGACGGGATCAGATTATATTTTTACAGGAAGTAAATATAGGGCGTCCTATATAAAACCGATCCGCCTCACGCGACAGATTAAAGTAATCCTGAAAGATTAACAATCAGCTAACTAAAAAAGAGAACAGATAGTAGTTATTCAGAAGAAACTTGTAGTTACCTTTTTATAAGAGATGCTGCAACTGGTGCCAAATTTTCTGGTCAGTGCTGCCACTTCACAAGCACTTTGTCGCGAGGCGTAGCAGTTCTATAAGATAGACACTCTTGGGTAGCTTTCGCATTAGTTTTCGAGCACAACGGGAAGAGACAGAGTCAGAAATTAGAATTTGAACAAAAGAGGGAGGCGTACCACGGTAAATCCTTGCCGCTGCGCGAAGCCACTGTGCCAGGGCAGCTTAGTAGTTATCACAACTGCCTAGTGACCAGTAGGCCATAGGTCGAATGCCAGCCTTAGAGCTAATTTCCATGTTTGTAATTCTCTGATTCATATAGATTAATCCATATTAATTTAATAAATGCGAAAGAAGCTCTGTCCCACTTACACGACTACATCCAATTAACCGGTTTTGATTAAATTAGGTATGGAGACAGCTTGAACGCTGAAGAACATAAGATACTTTAGAAAGTATGTATTTCATAACTTATTTGTTGTTTTTAAGTATATAACTCGAAATATGGAACAAATGAAATATGTAACAGTTAGCAGGAACGCTTATTAGTTTTCCGTTCATTTCATGCATAAACGATTTAGAAAATCTAAGTAGCTCTCTTAGCTTGTTTGCAGATGACGCCGTCATTTACCGCCTAGTAAAATCATCTGAATGTCAAAACCAACTGCAAAACGATCTGAATAAAATATCAGTATGGTGTAAAAATTGGCAATTGACTCTAAATAGTGAGAAGTGTGAAGTCGTCCACATGAGTACGAAAAGAAATCCGTTAGACTTTGTTTACAAGATAAATCGATCAAAAGTGAACGCTGTAAACTCCACAAAATACCTAGGAATTACTATTACTTCTGACTTAAATTGGAAAGAACACGTAGATAATGTCATGGGAAAGGCGAACCAGAGACTGCGTTTAATTGTCAGAACCCTTAAAACATGCAACAGTACTACAAAAGAAACTGCATACACTACGCTTGACCGTCCATTTTTGGAGTATTGCTGCCCAGTGTGGGATCCTTATCAGGTGGGTTTGACGGATGACATCGAAAGAGTCCAAAGAAGGGCAGCTCGTTTCGTATTGCCACGATACAGGGGAGGACAGCTTTACGGAAATGATACAGGATCTGGGATGGGAATCATTACAACAACGGCGCTTATCGCTGCGGCTTGGTCTACTTATGAAACTCCAATCGCCAACATTCTCCTCCGAATGCGAAAATATACTGTTGACTCCCACTTACATAGGTAGAAATGACGATCAGAACAAAATACGAGAAATCAGAGCTCGAACGGAGAGATTCAGGTGTTCTTTCTTCCCGCGCGCTATTCGAGAATGGAATGGGAGATAAATAGTATAATGGTGGTTCGATGAACCCTCTGCCAGGCACTTAAATGTGATTTGCAGAGTATAAAAAAAATGTTCAAATGTTTGTACAGCTTATGGGACTTAACTACGGGGTCATCGGTCCATAAACTTACAAATTACTTATGAACTAGCTAACACTAAGGACGGCACAAATATCCATGCCCGAGGGAGGATTCGAACCCCCGACCGTAGTGGCCGCGCAGACCGTGACCGGAGCGCCTCAGTCCCCTCGGCCACCGCGGCCGGCTGCAGAGTATCCCATGTAAAAGTAGACTGAGCCACAGCAAAGTGGGGCAAGGTTTAGCTTGTTTGTATAATCTGAAAAAAATGTTCAAATGTCTGTAAATCTATCGGACCAAACTGCGTGGTCATCCGTCCGTAGCTTACAAACTACTTAAACCTAGGTTAATTAACCTATGGACAGCACACACACCCATGCCCCAGGGAGGACTCGAACCTCCACGGCGAGCAACCGCGCGCTCAGCAGCGAGACGCTTTAGACCGCTCGGCTACTCCACCGCAGCTGTATAATCTGAGTAAATATCTGATATCTCAGCATACCACCGAAACCACTGGACGTGATTCATGCAGTTGATGCACGCAATTCAAATACTGTTTTAAAACGTGTACTATGAATTAATTTATGACCACGAAAATTGGGAGCTAGGGGAGTGAGCTAAGTTTACATTACAAGACATGAGGGCGACTGATATTATTATACGAGTAAGTCATGACTGGTAATAAGGCTGGTGATATTGGAGCGGCGTGTTTAGGTTTGTCGGTAAGTGGGTTTGGAGTGGCGCAGGCGTTGGTTAGCAGCTGGGTGCCGGAGCTGGCAGGCTCAGGCTCTGGCCCAGGAGGGCGCTGAGTGGTGGATCGGGTTTCGCGGCGTCAGCCAGCTGACTGCGCGTCTCGCGAGGGAAGGGAGAGGACGCAGCAGGCGGCAGGCGGCACGGTATGATGTCGCTGTCCGCTCTCTCACGACGCCACCCACTATCAACAGTCTTACAAGTCTCCGGAACGTGCCACCGCCTCACATACTGTGACAGCGAAAACCGTCCTACGACGGCAACCTCATCCTTTTGAATCTGGTTACTCTATTCGTCCCTCTACGATTTTTACCCAACACAGTTCCTTCTAATGCTAAGTTGAGCTGTCCTTTATGTCTCAGAATGTGTCCCACCAACCTGTCCCTTCTCTTAGTCAGGATATGCCGGAAACTCCTTTTCACCCGCATTCTGTTGAGCACCGCCTCATTAGTTACGTGAGCTACTCATCTAGTCTCGCCTGTAGCACCAAATTTCGAAAGCTTCTATCATCTTTTTGTCTGAAGTCCTTATTGTCCACGTTTCACTCCAATACAATGCCCCACTCCAGACAAATGCTTTCAGAAACGACTTCCCAGCATTTAAACTAATGTTGGATGTCAACAAATTTCGCTTCTTCCGAAACGCTTTTCTTCCCACAGCCATTCTGCATTTTCTTTTTTACTTTGGCCATCAGAAGTTATCTTGCTACCCAAATAACAAAACTCGTCGACTATTTTATTGTCTCATTACCTAATCTAATTCCTTCAGAATCGGCTGATTTTCTAACACTGCATTCCATTACCCTCGTTCTACTTTTGTTAATGTTTATCTTATACCTTCAAGACGCTGTCCATTTCGTTTAATTGACCTTCCAAGTCCTTTGCTTGTCTCTGACAGAATTACTATGTCGTCACGAAACTGCAAGGTTTTATTCCCTCTCTAAATTTCTCCATGGCTCAGTAAATATAGCTGTACATATTAGGACGAATACCATGCCTATTGCCATCTTGTGATCATGTCTTTTGTGTTCTTTAGCTATGGTGGCAGGAAAGCGTGCAAACTTTGGAAGCACATTTTCATTCCCGAGTCAACAGTCATTTGATAAGATCAATTTAATACAAATAAACAATACCTGAGTCGGATTTTCGTCTCGAATTATGTCAAAGACAATAATGATAAATCTGAAGCATAGAATTAAATTTGTGATGCGGCCGAGAATCGAACCCTTATGTTCATGCTTACTAGGAAGACGTCTTACGGTTAGACCACCACACCACTAACGATTTGGGCGCCTCGAAATAGCCTAAGTACAATTTCCCTCCACGTCACAAACTTTAATTCTGCTTCTCTGTTCCAAAGATAATTGCCACTACTGCCAAGGTTCTCCATGCAGTGGAATAGCATCCCGGCAATGGACATGGTGGAACATTCCTGATAAGATGAATGCGGTGGTCTAACGGTAAGACACCTGTCTAGTAACCATGGAGGTCCGGGTTCGATTCACAGCTGCATCACAAATTTTAATTCATTGCTTCACCTTCATCTTCAATAACATAGACATATATGAGACGAGAAACCGTCTCATGGTTACTTAATTTATATTTAAGTAGATATTTGTAATATATATGTCAGATATTCTTTGTAGGACATCCCTCTTTCAAATGATATGAATCAAAATAACCATTGTCTGAAGTTCTTGAATTTCTAACAGACGAAGTTTAGTGTTACGGAGTTACTTGACCTTACCCTAGTTGGTCTTCGTCGGCAATACAAGTGTATTAAGGACACCATTAGTCTGCGCAGGATGATGACAGCTGTCTGCTCACAGATCCGTGATCCGTATGTGTTGGTTTACGAAAGACACTGTGTCCCAGTGTACCGTTAGTTTTACGTTGACCTAAGACAATCAAAATAAATGTTCAAATGTTTGTATAGCTTATGGGACTTAACTACGGGGTCATCAGTCCCTAAACTTACAAACTACTTATGAACTAGCTAGTCCTAAGGACGGCACAAATATCCATGCCCGAGGGGGGGATTCGAACCCCCGACCGTAGTGGCCGTGCAGACCGTGACTGGAGCACCTCAGTCCCCTCGGCCACCGCGGCCGGCAACCAAGATAAGGAGACGACCGTGACGCTGGTGGTAACGACGGAGTGCAAGCGGGGAGTCTTGCAGAGCAGAGCAGTGCAGCAGCGAATACTGTGCAATTGGGAGGCTGGCCACTAGAACCAGAGCAGCAGCAGCGGTAGGAGAAGACGGGCCACGCGCCCCGTCACACCGGCCGGGCCAATTGTGCCCGGCCTCTGCCCCCGCCACGCTAGCCGCGGCTCCGGTTACACCGCAGACGGGACCGCACGGCTTCGGAGCTTGCGGCTACCTGCCGAGCATTCGTAGCCACTTCTGCCTTTCTTTCATTGCCGACTAGCCTCAGAACCCGACGTTTCCCGGGTATTCGTACACAGAGGAGCCAAACAAACTGGTACACCCAGTGTTGCCAGGTGTAGGGAATTTTCCCTACACGTAGGTACTTTTAAGCATTAAAATCATGTAGGGAATTTTCATCCAAAAGTCCCCAACGCGTAGGTACTTTGGTAAAATTCTACAATCGCCGACACATGCCTAGCGGGTAACGTTGGCAACAGAACAGTTGTCAGCACGCGGTAATGAAGCCGACAAATTGTGGCAAAGTTTGAAGTAGCCAATGATATTTTAGACGACACAGTTGTTTTCTGATCATAGTAAAAAAAAAAATATTAATTTGAAAACTTTGTTTCAGATACATTAAAATTGATGCGAAATATGATGATTTCAATGTATATAAGTGGAATGGACAGTCGGTTTGGAAATAGTGTTAGAAAATGTCAGCAAAAGGAAAATTCATTGTTTCCATGAACGAAAGATGTTTTATTATCTTGACTAGACTTATTTATTTACGTCAGGACGATATACTAGTTTTTTTGAGGTGCTCCACGACCACACAATGATGAACACACCAGATGTATTTCGCAGCATTGGCCATTAATGTTTTATTTTAAAAAACACACAGATCGATTTCAATCACCTAGTGTACTCCTCTGTGTCCTTCAAACGAGCATATGAATGCCCTGAATTCAATCACCTAGTGTACTCCTCTGTGTCCTTCAAACGAGCATATGAATGCCCTGAATTCAATCACCTAGTGTACTCCTCTGTGTCCTTCAAACGAGCATATGAATGCCCTGAATTCAATCACCTAGTGTACTCCTCTGTGTCCTTCAAACGAGCATATGAATGCCCTGAATTCAATCACCTAGTGTACTACTCTGTGTCCTTCAAACGAGCATATGAATGCCCTGAATTCAATCACCTAGTGTACTCCTCTGTGTCCTTCAAACGAGCATATGAATGCCCTGAATTCAATCACCTAGTGTACTCCTCTGTGTCCTTCAAACGAGCATATGAATGCCCTGAATTCAATCACCTAGTGTACTCCTCTGTGTCCTTCAAACGAGCATATGAATGCCCTGAATTCAATCACCTAGTGTACTCCTCTGTGTCCTTCAAACGAGCATATGAATGCCCTGAATTCAATCACCTAGTGTACTCCTCTGTGTCCTTCAAACGAGCATATGAATGCCCTGAATTCAATCACCTAGTGTACTCCTCTGTGTCCTTCAAACGAGCATATGAATGCCCTGAATTCAATCACCTAGTGTACTCCTCTGTGTCCTTCAAACGAGCATATGAATGCCCTGAATTCAATCACCTAGTGTACTCCTCTGTGTCCTTCAAACGAGCATATGAATGCCCTGAATTCAATCACCTAGTGTACTCCTCTGTGTCCTTCAAACGAGCATATGAATGCCCTGAATTCAATCACCTAGTGTACTCCTCTGTGTCCTTCAAACGAGCATATGAATGCCCTGAATTCAATCACCTAGTGATCATCTTCAGTGTCCTTCAAACGAGCATGCCCTGAATGTAACTGCAACGGTAAGGACACTGAAGATGATCATAGGTGATTGAAATCGATGTTTTTTTTGTTTTTTTTTTTTTTTTGGCATGGGGATTTTAGGAAAGTCCATTTGACAACCCTGCTTCTGTGGCGTCCTATTATTTGGAGAGATGCTTTTTCAGACACAGAACTGTCTGTCGGTGATAACTGTACGTCTTTGAAAACGGAAGATCTAGCAAAACTCTGCCGAAACTGAAGACTGCCAGGACGTTTTAACTAATTTGGAATAACCGGTTTGAAAAACATTGTTTCCTTATTTGGAAGAAACAGCGAACTTATTATTTAATGATAAAAATAACAGTCCAGTTCGCAAAATGATTTTTACACTTTATTAATATAGGTGACCGGTTTCGATCTAGGTTTAGATCATCTTCAGACCTCTCGCTGTAGATGTTCAGGCGGTGAGCGTGCGGCGACTGCTCGCCGCCTGAACATCTATAGCGAGAGGTCTGAAGATGATCTAAACCTAGATCGAAACCGGTCACCTATATTAATAAATTGTAAAAATAATTTTGCGAACTACGCTTATTTTTATCATGAATTTGGAATACTTTAAACAAGTGCTTCCATTCAAAGCCGTGATATTTACGAGCTCGAGAAATACAAGAGGTTTCGGCAAAGAACAAAGAATAGTACTGAATTTCGTTCGACGTAGCGCATAATTTCTTGCAGAGCAAGTTAACATATTGACATTGAAACATCGAATTCTAAACTGCCATTATGGACATGTTAATATAAATAAAAATTGAGGTGTTTGGCTGTAGAGTGAAATATAGGCACAAAACTACACATCTCAAACAAATAGTGTTTGTATGTGGTAGTGGGTATCAGTCTGCCGCTGAGTACTATAGTGATAGAGGGTTGATAACGATAAGGGGGGTACAAGATACGGGAGCTGAAAGTTACCGATTTATATAAAATTCTACGTGTGGGTGTCGATATTTGGTTCTTCAAAAAAAAACTACACAATGGAGATGAACGATCTCTCTGTGTTCTACACCATAGCAGTTCCGTGTAAATACCTATAACAGTGTGGAAGATGTAGTGATTGAAAGTCGTCAGCCTATATAAAATTCGGACTAAAGACCATCGATGACTTTTGACACTATAATACCATACAGCATACACTATACAGCGAAACGTGATGCACATTCTTCAGTTATTTTTCTTTATTCGTACGCTTGTTACAGAAAAAACAAGTCCATATTTCAGTTTGAATAGTAAAATTACCAAGAAAAATGGCAAAGCTTAAGAAAGAAAATTCGCGTTCTCGATCCTTTTCTAAAAGAAAAAAAGAAAAAGAAAAGGCACTGCAAAGTGAATCAGCAGACGATAGAAACTTGAAATTTGTAGACGTTGTATCTCTTACAGTGTAGGCATCATCGATTTTTTTATATTCCCATCCGTAATGGGATGAAATAGGGGATGAACGGTTTTTTGAAAATACGTGCTATTAAGGCAATTTTGAAACAAGAAATACAAAAGTCCGGATTTACATTTTTGATTGGAATTTTACATACACGTGTTTCGATATTTTTGGAAATTCAATCATTAAACAAGTGAAACAAAGGAAAACTTTTTTAAGGGTGCTAGCTACTATTTTGATGCTAGAAATGCGAAAATTTGGATTTGGAACCATAGTTATAATTTTTAAAAAAAGTATTTCTGTATGTTTTGAATTCTGACATCAATGGTGCAATAGGGGTTGGCAAGTAATATAGAGTAGAGTCCCGAAAACTCGGCAGCCCGGATAACTCGGCCACATCCCGGCATACCCCATGGAATTCTTCCGTACATCGCCTCATATCTGTTCCCATATCTAAAGAGGATTTCAGATCAGAGTTAGACACCATCAAATTTATTGCCTCAACCAATGACTACAATCCAGTCCTGATTGATGGAATTTTACACAAAAAAAACAGAAGTAAATTATACCCCTCTTCTATGTTCCCTCTGACATCCCCTCCAATGAATGCAGGAAAAATATCACAAGTATCTAAACCTCTGAAATCTTGCAACTACAGGGTTTCCTACCACATCAAAAACACCACAGCTCAGTGTATCTTTAATAACAAAGACAACTCTCCTTTACTAACCAACAGTGGAGTATATAAAATTACTTGTCAAGATTGTGATAAGTTTCATATTGGTCAGTCAGGCAGAAGCATAACAGCTAGACTGGCTGAACATGAACGCAGATGGAGACTACAGAATCATGAGTCCACATTTGCTGAGCATGTGCTGAGTGAGGGCCATAGCAACCAGCCACAGTTTCAAGTCCTTCACATAGAAAACAAGGCCCAAAAACTCAACCTATTAGAAGCACTTCAAAAAATGTTCAAATGTTTGGTAAGCTTATGGGACTTAACTACGGGGTCATCAGTCCCTAAACTTACAAACTACTTATGAACTACTTACGAACTAGGACGGCACAAATATCCATGCCCGAGGGGGGATTCGAACCCCCGACCGTAGTGGCCGTGCAGACCGTGACTGGAGTGCCTCAGTCTCCTCGGCCACCGCGGCCGGCTTAGAAGCACTTGAAATCAATAAACACCTAGCCCATAGCCCTGGTTTAATATTAAATGATCAAACACAACAGTTCACCCCTATTGGATTTCACTTAATTCATCCCTGAGTGACATTACCTCACACACTATCAGTTTCAGCCTCTTCATACATTTCCTCACAGTAGAATCAATTACCTAATTTTGCATCAACTCCCACACTGGTTGTTCCATTGCTCCATTACAAAAAACCTAAATTTTGACCTAGCTTTTTATTTATTTGTATAAATAATAGATCAAAGTCAGAGAATCACAGTTTCAATATAAATTTTAAAAACGAATTACTCCCACAGTCTCACACTGCTGTGTCTTTATTAATTATGATTTATTTTTAAGTTCTGAAAATTTTGTCCCAGTGTAGCTTACAACATAATATCCATTTTCAGCTACCTGCAATTTTAGAATACTAATTTAACTAGACAGATTTGTTTTAGTTTAATGCAGTAACTATTCCTTTTAATTTCTTGATGCCACTTCAAACCTGGCTTTACAAATGTCATATGTAACACCGATTTATAATCATCGGCCAAAATTAATATCAAGGCATTTATTTACATATATATTTATCAGCATTATCAGTTTGTTTATAATAGTAGGTAGTTCCATTTCCCAGGTTATGTTCAATTTTATTCCTCGTTTTATCCTCCACACAACGTATATCAATTTACTACTGTTTAGTTTTTAAGTTGATAACTGTAATAACACAATGTCAAAGAGGTGTTTTACTATGTATGTCGATCTAAGTGTAGACATTTGTCGTCTCTTCCAATACTGTATCTAAACACTGTAACCTCTTTGACACAGCAGTCACTGAAGATGGCCTAATAAGCCGAAAACCGGTTAAGTAAACAAAAAAAACTTTTAGAGCACATACAAAATTGTGTTTTTCTCATTTATTAATATAAAATACTTGATTAGGAAAGCATTTTTAAAGCTAAATCTATGAAAATTTATATTTTGCAGTAGAAACAATCTATGGAGACCAAACTACGCGTGCGAAGCAGCGCCAATGAAGGTAGTTTCTTAAATACAGATGATCATCGTACATGCGTCGAATGCACCAGCTTTTTCCCCCTCCTTCTTCAAGGAGAGAGCAGTTCTGTTGACTGTCAAAGTACGTTCGAATTTTCACTCGTACGGCTGCGAGACACGAGATTGCAACACTGTTTCTTGCTAGCGCAAGGGTCCGCTGGGACACCGAACGCCCACACGGCGCAGCATATGTTACGCAGACTAGGAATCCATGGGGGACAGCTAACCTACCCTAGCGGTAGCTCAGAGAACAATCACATCCGTAATATAGGAGCTAACACCAGCTCCTCTCGTCCCTCTGGATGAAGGCAGGAGAGCTTGAACCTACTTGCGCCACGATGGGTGGTGAAGGTGTAGACACCTCTGGTGGGCGATGGAGCTTTTACATTAAGATATACGAGGGTCGTCCACAAAGTAAGTCCCGTTTCTATTTCTATCGGCTGCAGTGCGCGACAGTTACTCTGACTCAAGGATAAGGCATGTACGTCATTTTTCAGATCGCTGCTACGGTTTTGTGCTTTGTAGTGCTTCATTATAATGCCACCCGTAATAGAAAATGCCGCCGCGTGTGAAATCAGATCTGTGATTTCGTTTTCTAAATAAAAAGAACGTTAAACCAAAGGAAGTAGGGAATTTTCCCTACGCGTAGGTACTTTCAAGCATTCAAATCATGTATGAAATTTTCATCCAAAAGTCCCCAACGCGTAGGTACTTTGGTAAAATTTTAGAATCGCCGACACAGGCCTAGAGGGTAAAGTTGGCAACAGAACAGTTGTCAGCACGCGGGAGTGAAGCCGACCAATTATAGCAAAGTTTGAAGTAGCCAATGATATTTTAGACGGCATAGTTGTTTACTGTTCATACTAGATATTATTAATTTGAAAATATAGTTTCAGACACATTAAAACTGATGCGAATTACGATGATTCCAATGTATATCAGTGGAATGGAGAGTCAGTTTGGAAACAGTGTTAGAAAATGTCAGCACAAGAAAAATTCATTGTTTCCATGAATGAAACACGTTTTATTACCTTGACTAGACTTATTTACGACAGGACGATATACTAGTAAGTACTTGTAAATGAGAAGATGCTGACAAGAAAACTAAAACATTTGCGACAGCCAACGTTATAATGAACAAAGCGCTAGATATTCGTTGTTAACGTAGCAGTACTCTTTGAAAATCGAATCATGTAGAGTGACGGACTTCCTTTATTGTGCTGACTGTGAATTAAATTATTTCTACGATTCCTACTCTATGGTTGATAGTGTCGGGATGTATCCTTGTGCGGTCAATAAATCAGTTATCCTCGTGTAACAGTGCACCCGGAATTAGCGGCATATTTGGGGAAACTATTTAATGCTGTTCCTCTCTATGGTTGCCAGGTTCTCCATGTACCCTTGTACGATCAATAAATCAGTAATCATCTTGTAACAGAGCATAATCTGCACTTGACTCCATCAATCAGTAACGATCAGTCACTGGAAAAACATATCTAGCAAGTGAAGCATGATGACAAATATTTATAATATTAAAGTTTTTCAAAATTGTAACATGTCACATTAATCAACTGGTTAATCTCTGCTGGCCGGACTCATGGATTCAGCCCCTCCCAGACCCAAATCCTGGCTACGACCCTGATGTAGGCACATTGATGAGGTGGTAGGGAGAAAGTAGGGAAAACGAAGGTACATCTTTGTGTGACTGTAGCTATTTTCTATCTCTGCCATCTGGCAACACTTGTCCGACTGTTCAGTGGAGGGCGTGATCAAGTGCACTTGTGCTTGGCAAATTATGATTACGTTGTGATGTCTACCATTTCAAATTTCGGCTCCGGCGTGTTTAAAAAACTAAAAAATTAAAACAATAAAAAATAGTAAAATTAAAAATCTCAGGGAAGTGCTTGGGGGGCGCTTCAGCCCCATTCCCATTACCCCCCCCCCCTTTCCCGTGGTTGCGCCACTGATCTATACAATGACGTTTCGTTGTTGTGTGGCCAACAGAACAGGAAAGGCTAAGGTACAAAGAAACAATTCAAAGTAACTATTTAAGCGAATTACTTCGTCTGCTGCTCCATAACGAATTTTTGATTGGCGGGTTCTTTCACGGAATGAACAGCTTCGGGGTTGACAAGTCGGCCTCTTGACTACCTGCGAAAATGTCGCAGCCCGGTATACACAGTCTATCTGTTTTTAGGAGGTACTGATAGAATGGTAAGATGCTATAAAATTATAGGCTCTCAGCGACAGCACTAAATGCAATTTATGCGTGTAAAATAAGTCATGCGTCCGAATCAGCTAATCCACAGTGTTCACAAATCACACCTGAATCTGTCATTGCAAAAAGGTCATGAGTCAACTTTTTTTTTAATGAAAATGAGTTATGCAATGGAAATGGGTAGCAGCATTCATACGTACAAGAACTGTAGTCACCCAGCAAATGGCGTCACTGTCGAACCTTGAAATATTCAGTATTGCAGAAAAAAGTCATGAGTCATTGACTTATGCCGTTGTTGCAATGACTAAGTGGAGGTGTATGCCGGCCGCGGTGGCCGAGGTGACTGAGGCGCTCTAGTCACGGTCAGCACGGCCACTACGGTCGGGGGTTCGAATCCCCCCTCGGGCATGGATATTTGTGCCGTCCTATTTCATAAGTAGTTTGTAAGTTTAGGGACTGATGACCCCGTAGTTAAGTCCCATAAGCTTAACAAACATTGGAACATTTTTTTTTTTTTTTTTGAGGTGTATTTAATCGAACGCAGAAGCTATTGGCGGCCGTGCGTCTCTTGCCTGCGTATTTTTTTCGTTTGAGATTTTAATGCTAACAATCCACTGTTGTGTTTACAACATGGTAGGTTGAAACAGTAAGTCAGTATTGTCGCATTGGCGGCCGCGGTGACCGAGGGGACTGAGGCGCTCCAGTCACGGTCTGCACGGCCACTACGGTCGGGGATTCGATTCCCCCCTCGGGCATGGATATTTGTGCCGTCCTAGTTCGTAAGTAGTTCATAAGTAGTTTGTAAAGTTTAGGGACTGATGACTCCGTAGTTAAGTCCCATAAACTATACAAACATTTGGACATTTATTGTCGCATTCACAAGCCACTTATTTATAGAGGTGTAATTATGTCTGTCTATTCTTCGGACTCCGAAAAACTTCCTGCAGGTAAGAAAAGGACAAAAAAAGCTGACAAATACAAAAGGATTGTTATCTGTGATTCTAAAGTGAAGGGAGTGGAATACGTGAATTGGAAAGGAGACAAAATTCAGGGTTGGAGTACAGGAGATGACAAAGTGAGTACAACACGTAAAGTTGATTTCTGTATGGATGTAAATGCATATACAATTGATGTAATTTCAATCTCAGATTTGGGCGCCCGCAGGTCGATATTTGTAATGCAGTCATCTATCAGACTCTGTGAAACGAAGTGCGATAGCAAAATTAATGGGTTATTGCAGAAGGCCCAAAAAAATTTTTTTTACAGTAAAATTAAAGAAGTTTCTGAACGCTGTTAAAAGGAAAATAATGTCTGTGCAAAATATACAATTACCTAATATTCATGTCCAGGATATTTTTTGTGACAGCTATAGGTCAATGTTTTTGGTACACATAATATGAAAACAAAGCAGTCAGACTTGTGTGTACCATGAAAGTGAAACCAAAAAAGGAGTAAATGAAGTTAGCACATTTCTGTATCATTACACTGAGAAATATATTTTAAAACATGTGAATGGCCTTTGCCTATTTTCTGAAGGGCTGGTCGAAACAAGTATTACCCAATGATTAGCCTTTTTTCAACATTTATATCAACATGGAGATTTAGGAAGATGAAACATTACTTTCCTATACGTAGGCAGGCATAGTTTCCTCCCAAACGTGAGATATTTTCGGACTATGAAAAAGTTCTTCAGTCGTCATGCCAGGACCTACTTACATGAAGAGAATGCCATAATGAAAGTCATCAAGTAAATTCTCAGTAGAAACTATTGACAATGTTACTGCATTAGCCTTTAAAATCTGGTGGGCTGCCTAATTTAATAAGCCTAGCCTCTCTGAATCAATCGTGGGAAAATTCCCAAGGAACATAAACTTTCTTTCCGTCCTTCTAAATGGATGAGTTTTGATATGATGTACATTATCCTGGGAAAGTGAATCCCAGTCGGTTGGCACATCCTGAAAAAACGAGTGCCGATCAATGTCAAAAAAATACAAGATTTATTTAAATTGAAAAGGTATATTCCAGCTGAGTATGTGGAATTTTATGATGCAAATGCTACAATGGCCAACAGAGGAGGGGGGGGGAGGGGAAAGGAACCAATAAAGATGATGGTCAAGGAGCTAATAATAATAATAATTAGAGCGTTCAGTCTGGAGCATAGTACCTCTAATAAAATTCCTCCATTATCCCCTATTCAATGCTTACTTCAATACTGTTATAAAAAAACACGGCTGTTGCAAAAATGTAAATTGTATAGTAATAGTCATATTTAATTTTGCCGAGTACAATATTAACTAAACTTTGTAATAAAATCAGCAAATATTTGCGCGTATTGCTTTCATTTGTTGCAACACACTGTCGTTCATTGCAAAAAGGGCACGAGTCAGCGATTGTTTACATTAACAGTACGGTTCAACTATTACAAAACAAAAATACACAGTACTTGACGACTCACTAGCCATTGGGCTTAAAACAACGGTGGTGGTTTATGGGGTAGAAAATATTCAATTATTGTAGGGATTTTTGTAAAATTGTAAGGATTTATTAGAATTCCAGGCAGCGATGATTCTGAGTAGTAATTCCTCTGAATGCGCAGACATAAAAGTAAGTGGTTTCCGTGAATTGTCGAGCTGATTTTCAGTGTCGCCGACTTACAATGAACATTAACTGGTCGTTTTGGTGCTTTGCTTGATGGGGCAACCCCGTACTTCGAGGACAATAGAAGACCTAACATTCTAAATGTGGTAAGTACCATTTTTTTCGAAATTGGTTTTTTCCGCTCTAAAGGTGCTACATCAGTGCGAGTATATTACACTAAAAGCGCTTTGTCATATGACAATTGTAAGAGGTTCTTACAGTCACCGACAGATGGCATTGGTGTTAACTCCACGGCCTTCTTCGTTCTAAATGTGCTCCATAATCAACTTCTGTGTTCATGCTCATGACAACATGGAAGCAATAACGTGTTTATGGCATGGAGGTGAAGGGTCTAGAAGAGCTAACAGCATAGCATCATGTCTGTTCCAAGTCTTGAATTGCACTGAAAGTATTGTCAGTGTAACTGGTAACAAAAGGAAACTTGTGATTTCAAGTTGCTGTGGACAAAATAAAACCTGTGTACTTATATATATGTACATGTCCGCAGTGGCTTGTGGTCAATTTGATTGGATAGTGCATAAATATCTAGTTCCAGGCCACAGCGCAAGAATGTAGTAAAATGTTACGTACCTGATGATTTAAAAGAAGTAATTACTTCAGCGCGCCCTCCTCTCCCATTCAAAACACTCAGAATGGAAGAAAAAGACTTTATTCACTTTCATGCTGCTGCTGATAAAAGTGATCAACACAATGAAGTTCTGCTCTACAAATTAAAATCACGTCACCTGGAGTAGTGTACATCAAAAGAAGCCGGCCGCGGTGGCCGAGGGGGACTAAGGCGCTTCAGTCACGGTCTGCACGGCCACTACGGTGGGGGGGGGGTTCGAATCCCCCCTCGGGCATGGATATTTGTGCCGTCCTAGTTCGTAAGTAGTTCATAGGTAGTTTGTAAGTTTAGGGACTGATGACCCCGTAGTTAAGTCCTATAGACTATACAAACATTTGAACATTTTGAACATCAAAAGGACATTCAGTGAAACTGAACAGTGGGAAAATGTAAACATTCTAAAGAAAGGCAAAACCGTGGGCGATTTCAGTCACACACAACTTTCAATGTTGCCACGTGTTCCACTATTGTTGTTGTTGTTGTGGTCTTCAGTCCAGAGACTGGTTTGATGCAGCTCTCCACCCTACTCTATCCTGAGCAAGCCTTTTCATCTCCTCATAAGAACGACAACCCACATCCATTTGAATCTGCTTAATATACGCGTCTCTTGGTCTCCCTCTGCGATTTTTACCCCACACACTTCCCTCCAACGCTAAATTCACAATTCCTTGATGTCTAAGAATGTGTCCTACCAATCTATCCCTTCTTTTAGTCAAAGTATGCCAGAAATTTCTTTTCTCCCCAATTCGGTTCAGTACCTCCTCATTAGTTACGTGATCCACCCACCTAATCTTCAGCATTCTTCTATTATCTGCTGAAAATACAGGACTTTCTTGCTACGGTACTCTTTATACCGCATCGTCATCGTCAGTTTTTTACTGATTTGTGTAATGATGCTGCAAACTGAAGTTATTTGTTTCATTTCATATTTTTAGATATCTTTTGTCAAGCACTACAGCTTAATACCTCTGTTGGACTTAGCCCATTTACTCTGAAAAACGCAATGTGTAAGACACCTTCTGCTCTCACATTTTTAATTTTTTTTTCCTTCTCGCCAATTCTATACAATTTTCTCTTGACTTGCTGTATAGTTTGTATTAACTGAATGTTAATAAACGGTATAATACCATAAAATGTGTGTATTAACTTCGTACGATAAACAATTCAGTAATTTTTTTCAGAACTTTATTTTTCGTCCTTAGCACATTTGGAATGTTAGGTCTTCAATAGTCAAACAAGGCAGTGCGAAATTATGGTCGGGCCGCCTGTGGCACAAACGGTGGCCGTGAACACAGAACCAGGACGAGACGCGAGACACACGAGAAGAGAGGATTCCTTCCCTCCCTCCCAACGCACACGTGCCAGGTCACGGTGACGTCAGCAACTGGCAGTTGCCCGAGGTAACGTTTCACACTCACTTCCTCGCAGGGCTGCCTGGACTGTACGAACCTCACGCTGCGGCAATCCCACAGCCAGGGAGTTTGCGAACTTGATAGTATCGCCAAGGCGTGGTAATTATCTGATCGCGCAACAGCATGCGGAAAAGAGCTGCAACATCCAGGACTGCAGGAATGATATTGGGTATAAAAACCTACTGTAGGAACTGACAATGTTTGCATTTTCTGGCGTGTGTTCATTAAACAGAGCACTGGCATCTACATCTACATGGGATACTCTACAAATCGCATTTAAGTGCCTGGCAGAGGGTTCATCGAACCACCGTTATACTTTTTATCTCCCATTCCATTCACGAATAGCGCGCGGGAAGAAAGAACACTTCAATGTCTCCGTTCGTATTTTATTCTGATAATCATATCTATCTATTTAAATTGGAGTCAACAGTACATTTTCGCATTCGGAGGAGAATGTTGGCGCGATTGGAATTTCGTAAGTAGCCCACCTCGCAGCGATAAGCGGCATTGTTGTAATAATTCCCATCCCAGATCCTGCATCATTTCCGTGACGCTGTCTCCCCTGTATCGTGACAATACGAAACGAGCTGCCCTTCTTTGGACTCTTTCGATGTCCTCCGTCAAACCCAACAGATAAGGATCCCACACTGGGCAGCAATACTCCAATGAAGGACGGACAAGGGTATGCAGTTTCTTTAGTAGTTCTGTAGCATCTTTTAAGTATTCTGCCAATAAAACGCCGTCTCTGGTTCGCCTTTCCCACGACATTATCTACGTGCTTTCCAGTTTAAGTCTGAAGTAATAGTAACTCCTAGGTATTTAGTGGAGTTTACGGCCTTCACATTCGACTGATTTATCATGTAAACAAAGTTTAACGGATTTTTTTTTTTTTTCGTACTCATGAGAACGACTCCACACATTATTTAGAGTCAATTGCCAATTTTTACACCATAGTGATATTTTATTAAGATCGATCTGCAGCTGGTTTTGATCTTCAGATGATTTTACTAGACGGTAAATGACGGCGTCATCTGCAAATAACCTAAGAGAGCTACTTAGATATTCTTCTTCTTCTTCTTCTTCTTCCTCTTCAGCTAGTCCCAGTTCAGGGGTCGCTGTTCCTGATTCTTGCCCTCCATTTCTCTCGGTCTTCCCGCCTCAGTCCCTTCTCCCTCAGGTATTCAGTGATGCAGTCCATCCCTCTTAAGACTCTTTGGTCTGCCTCTTCTCCTCCTGCCCTCCACTTTTAATTCCATTGTTCTCTGCAACAGATGTCCCCCATCGCTTCTAATCGCGTGTCCGTACCATCGTAATCTTCGTTCCTGGGCTTTCTTCGATGCCTCCAGTACACTTCTCTGCTCTCGAAAAAGATCATTTCTTCTTCCGTCCATCCTCGTTTTCCCCATCATCCACCTCAGCATACGCGTCTCAGCCACGTTTAATTTCTTCCCAAGTACTTGAATTCCCCAACTCTTTCCAACTGCATTTGCAACATAATTTTTCCGTCCCTTCCATCTCCACCAAACCACAAGTATTCGATCTTCTTCATGCTAACTCTGAGTCCTCCATTTTCCATTTCCTCCCTTCGGCTCTGTGACGTTTTTTCTACCTTCTCTTTGCTCTCCTCCACAATCACCACGTCATCTGCAAAACTACTTCTCCTGTCAACACATCCATCACTATATTGAAAAGGTACGACTTAGTGCTGACCCTAGATGCAGTCCAACCATGATAGGGATCTTCTCAGTCACTCCGACACTAGATCTTACTTTAGTGCAGGCACCATCATACATGTCTCTGACCATCGAACATACTTTTCTGGCACACCCCTCGCTCTCAGGCTGCTCCACAGCACATCTCTCGGTACATATCATACGCCTTCTCCAGGTCTAAAAAATACTAGGTGTAGGTCTCTTTGTCGCTCCCTATACTTTTCCATCAGCTGTCTCAAGATGAAGGTTGCATCCATCGTTCCTCTGACTGGCATGAACCCCAACTGCTTATCCGAGATTTTTGTTTCTTTCCTGATCCTTTTATCCATAATTTTCTTCCAGATCTTTAACGTATGGGAAGTTAGCTTAATTCCCCTGTAGTTCTTGCACTTCTGAATATCTCCTTTTCCTTTGTGTATTGGTATCAATGTACTTTTTCCTCTTCATACATCATCAGGCCCCATAACAAGTCTACTCCGGGCTCTCCCAGTGCCGTTCAAGCCCTCTACAGGCACATGTCTGGTCCTACCGTCTTTCCATTTTTCATTCTCCCTAATGCTTCAGACACTTCATCTCTAGTGATATATGGCGTTAAATTTTCGTTTGGCGTTCCCTTCCCTTGATTTTTCGTTTGGTGCTCCTCCATCTTTTTCTTATGTCTGACTCTTTCATCATCTTCATCATCATATATATTATCCCCCCCTTTTTTTGTGGGCACGCCATATCTTCTCCCGTATTACTTATCCAAAATTAATGATTGAGGTATCACTTTTCAAGGTTTCGTTGTCCACTAATGACAAAAAATACACAGATAGATTTAAATTTTTTTTTTTTTTTTTTTTTTTTTGCAAACAAAACCTTTATTGTGAAAAAAATAAAAAATAAAATTGTACTGTTACTACAATCTAAGTGGATACCCGACAAACGATCGTAAATGGGACATGTAGTTACGGTTGCTCCCATCAGCCACCGCGCCGAGTATCAACTTAGTTTGCGCGGCCTATATAAAAGCAATGCAGAAGGTGCCATCTATTAACAATCTGTTTAACTAACATGAACGACAGCTCTTGCAGTTGTTTAGGTTTTTTATGCAAGCCTAAGACCTCCTTTGATGCAAGCATAGTTTATCACACGATTTCGGTTATAAACGTCGATGGAAAGACGAAAAATACACACATCATTTAATTTAGCTCGACAGCTCTTGTAGTTGTTTAGATTTTTTACGCAAGCGTAGTTTATCACGAGATTTCAGTTTCACTCGTCGATGCACAGCAGCTGTTGGAATTGTTCAAGCAAGCGTTGTGCACTGCTGAGCTGAATTACCTCAACGTTCATCATCACAGGTAAGTACCGCTTACTACCATTACCTACAATCTATTTAACTGTTAATTCCCCGCTACTTTACAGTGCGTGCAATATTGTTAGCTTTTACACATATGTACTTGCATCTGCCTTTTCTCCATTTTTATCTTACCTATCGGTGACTGATCAGGATAGAGTGCTAATTTTTCGCACGGTTAATGGGAGTGTGGGGGTATCTGTTGTCTTCTGGGAAGGGGGTTTAAGTAGTTTGGTTCTCAAGAACACGATGTTCATTCAGATTTAGTATCCAAAATACCTTCAACTAAACAAGTAAGGTGACGTTTAAATCGGATAACATGCTGCACTGTGAGTGGCTGTACTTCACGCTACTACAGTGCTGTAAGTACATCAAGCATTCACTCAATACCAACTAAATTAATGGTTTATCTCTTATATAAAAAAACAATTGAGGTGTTTGTGACTATATTTCACTCTGCAGCCAAAACTACACTCTCTCTCTCTCTCTCTCTCTCTCTCTCTCTCTCTCTCTCTCTGTCTCTCTCTCTGTCTGTCTGTGTGTGTGTGTGTGTGTGTGTGTGTGTGTGTGTGTGTCTAGCAAAAAATCGGGTGTGTCTAGCAAAAAATCGGAAAATCAGACAACACAGACTTATGGTCTCTATAGTTGTCGTCCAAAGTCTCCCTTTGCACACCATATCAGTTCCATGTTGCTAGCTATAAAGGGGTGGAATACGTGGTGGATGAAAGTCGTCAACTTATATAAAATTCGGACTGAATACTAGCGATGACTTTTGAGAGTATATGGCGAGGAAATTACATACAGCAAAACATGATGCCAGGAAGACGCGTGACGTACAGTCTTCAATATCTTTTCTGTAGGAAGAAGCGGTCGAATAAGGAAAAGTATAAGTGCTTAGTGCAGTTTGAAAGACGAAATACTGTGAATACATCTTTTATATCCGGATCAGTTAAATGCTATTTATGCGGACATGTCTATATTTTCGACGTTTAATCTGGCGCTCGCATATCTTTTCACGATTTCTGCTAATGTCTGCATTTTTAGCAGATGGTTTGATTTTCGTTATCATCTCTTAACATCAACAACTTTTATACGGTGCTTTTTAGTTTTGTTATTAAATTGCTAAATTTGTTATTCCCTTATTCTAATCTATCAGCTATGCTCGTAAAACTACAGTCTAACGAGTAAAACGTAAAATATCGGATTATATTGCTTATAAATGTTTCAGTCTTTTTAGCTTAGAGATAACTGCGATGTTTAAGTCCCTTGCCTGTTCCAGTTGCGCTAAATAGCTTGTTTTTGTGCTAGTACACATGTTTCAACGAAGTGGTGTATTTTATATTCGTCCAGCTGCATTTTCTTCACATTACGTATTCAAACGTACAAATACATTGAATCCTGTATGATGGATGTTTTGAGTATCTGAATATGTAGATACAATCATTTAGTTAATTTTCTTGTATCAAGTGGCTTCATTTTGCAGCTATAATGATGATGTAGTGTTTCGATCAATTTTCAAATTAAAAAAAAAACATAGCCACATAATAATGGCTAATCAGAACTGAGCCAGATGAAATGCTGCAAATACGT
Organism: Locusta migratoria; assembly: GCA_026315105.1. Classification (NCBI taxonomy): domain Eukaryota; kingdom Metazoa; phylum Arthropoda; class Insecta; order Orthoptera; family Acrididae; genus Locusta; species Locusta migratoria. The sequence goes on along the minus strand of CM048746.1, from coordinate 508,042,383 downwards.
TGAGTCGTGCAGCAGTGAGGAGCAGGACATTGAAAGATTGCTGTCATTTAACGGTTAGTAAAGTCTCCAGAAGATCAAGAGTAACTGCAAAATGATTCCGATATCTGCCTGGTGCTAACATTGACAGTGACCCTTAATAATGATAAATGTGAAGTCGTCCATATAAGCCCTATAAGAAATCCGTTAAACTTCAGTTACACGATAAATCAGTCAAAACTACTGGCCATAAATATAACTAAATACCTAGGAATAACAATTACAAACAATTTAAATTGGGAAGAACACACAGAAAATATTGTAGGGAAGGCGAACCAAAGACCACGTTTCTTTGGCAGAACACTTAGAAGAAGATGCAACAGTTCTACCAAAGAAACTGCCAGCACTATACTTTTGCAATCTTTTTTGGAGCACTGCTGCGCGGTGTGGGATCCACACCAGGTCGGACTGACAGACGATGTAGAGAAAATTCAGAGAAGGGCAGCTCGTTTTGTATTACCGCAATATAGAGAAGAGAGTTTTACGGAAATGACGCTAGAGTTGGAATGGATATCATTAAAAGAGAGGCGTCATTTGTTGCGGCGACAGCTACTTGCGAAATTTCTTTCATTAACTTTCTTTTCAGAATGAAGAAATAATAATAAAATAACTCAGATCGAAAACAGAAAAATTTAGGTGTTCCTTTTTCCCGCGAGGTTTTGGAGAATGGAACGGTAGAGAAATGTCATCAAAGTGGTTCGATGAACCCTCTGCCATGCACGTCAATGTGATTTGCATAGTATCCATGTAAATGTGGAACACAGTTACAATGTACGAATGAGAGAAAGAGATTTATTTAGCTCTGTAAAGGGATATCAATTGTAAAATTTAATTTTACACATTTTAATTGCAGATTTTTTTTACTAATATTTGTGTGAAACAAAAGAAACTTTTGAAATAGATTCGGTCAAATGAGAAACACAGATAGGGTATGTCCCCGAAGAAATGTAGATGTGTGTGCTGTGTGTAATATTTGTATTTATGGTTTCTTTACGCAATAAATTTAAAATACGGAAGGTGTCATTTTTGCATTTAGAATCTGGTAACCCTAGATAAACCTTTGTACGTAGTGTGAACCTGCTGCAGGTACAGGGTATCTCGAAAACAAAGATCGATAGAGGAATGCAGTAAACGGTATGTTTATTGTGAAAGCTGTAAGAAGTTTATACAGCAGTTTGAAATAATAGTTACAAAAGCTGCTAATAGATGGCGCTGTACAATGTACAGTTCATATCAGCATACATAAGTAAAATAATCATATGAAAACACTCTTTGCAAACAATCACATCACAATGTTTTCAAAATATTGACCATTGACACTACAGAGGTGGCGCAAACGAAGAATGAAATTCGCCATCAGATTTTGTAGTGTCTCAACCGAAATGGATTTACATGCCACATAGATCGCCGATTCAGGCTCGTCCAGCGTGGCGGGATGTTTCGGGTAGACCATGTCTTTCACTGTGCCCCACAAAAAAAAAGTCACAGGGAGTCAAATCCGGCGAATATGGAGGCCAACCCATGCCTGCACCAGTAAATTTGGGATATTCCAAAGCAATGACTCGATACCCGGACTATTCCTCAAGAAAGCGAAACACTTGTTCGGTTCGAAGTGGTCGGGCCCCATCTTGCATAAGCCATCCAGTACCTGGTCGATCATCTAACGCTTGCTGTGTGGCGACAAATTGTTCCAAAATTGAAACGTAACGTGCACCAGTGACCGTTTCTCGAATGAAAAAAAAGCGAATAATGTCTCTGCTGCATACTGCAGCTCACACAATAACTTTAGGAGAATACAGGGGGTTTCGCTTCACACAAATATGGCTTTTCGGAACCCCAAAATCGCCAGTTCTGCTTATTCACGTATCCATTCAGGTGGAAGTGTGCTTCATCTGTAAACCAGATGCAGCCAACATCAAATCCTTCACTATCAATCATTGTGAGCATCTGATTAGCAAAGGCAACCCTTTGTTGCACAGCTCGTACGGGTATGGCCTGGTGCGTTTGAATTTTGAATGGAAACATGTGTAGGCTCTGCGTGCTGGAACGCTTCAAACCAGTCTCAGATGCTATTCTATGGACGGATGACATTGGATTTCGCTGAATAATTCTAGAAACTGTGGCGATATTTTCAGGCGCAACTGCGGCCAGCACGCCCCACTAGATCATCAGTTACGCTGCCTGTTCGTTGAAATATTGCGAAGAGCGTACGAATGGTTTTCGCATCGGGTCCTTTCGGAACATTAAATCGTGCTTGAAAACTTGGCCTTGTTGCCCTAGGACTCTCTTCTAACCTGTGGTACTCTAGCACCAGAAAAACGAGTTGTTCAATGGAGTACATGGTTTTTAATCTCCTCCTTCGGTACGCTAACCTCCTTTCACGTTTCAATAGTGGAACTGATAGCTCTGGGCTTCGGATCACTATTTATACTAGGCATTACGTATGGCGATTACAGCACATACTAGGCATTACGTATGGCGATTACAGCGCCATCTGTTAGCAGTTTTTGTAATTATTTTTTCAAACTGCTATATAAACGTCTTACAGCTTTCACAATAAACATACCGTTTACTGCATTCCTCTATCGATCTTTGTTTTCGAGCTATTTAATTTTGAAATGAAGGAGTCCTTTTCTGGACACCCTGTATGAGGGCACGCCCAGTACGGGGCAAGAGGGCAGTGAGGGCGGGCAGCCGGTGGCAGCTTCCGGCATCGCGCCATCCGAAATAAATGTTACGACGCGCGGGGTTTGGAGTGCAGGGCGGCCGGTAAACACGGCAGTAAAGTCGCTGCTGCGATCCACCCGCTGCCCACAACAGGTGCGCCTCGCCACCTACAGGCCCACGGCGCCGTGGACTCCTTCCACCTACGCACCCAACCAAGGGGACCGTCGCCAGTACCAGCTTCGACACTTGGTCTCCTATGATACGTTCTGTGCGTTGTTCACCGCATCCGCCTCCTTTTGAATACGAACTACGAACACTTGGCTGCCAGATTCCATTCTATTTTAATATGACTTGCTTAGGAAGTAACACTGTTAGTAACGGATTCAGTCGCCTCGTTGCAGAACAGTGGCGTGACTTTCTTTGTGTATATATAGATGGGTCCAAAATTCCACAAGAAGAGTGTACTGGATGTGCCTTTTTCTGCCCTCAGATTCAGATTCGGAGAACCTTCAAACTGCCAACTAATACCTCTATATTTACGGCGGAGACAGTGGCAATTCTGAAAGCCCTTAGGTTTGTTTCTACCATTTCCTTTCCGAAAATATTTATTGTGTCTGACTCTCAAAGTGTCCTTCAAACCCTAGAACACCGGAGATGGAACAAAAAAACCAACAGCTATATTCTGGATGTGATTTCGGCATATATTCGCTGTACAAATACGGTACGGACAGTTAATTTACTGTGGGTGCCTTCTCACGCTGGTATCTGCTATAATGAGGAAGTTGATGCATTGGCTAAACAAGCGGCATCCTTAGGCACTGTCTTGGACCTACAACTACCATACACGGACTTCTTATCTGCGGTCAAGGAATACGCCAAACAACAGTGGCAACAGATGTGGAACGTTTCCCAACAAACGAAAGTCGCTTCCTACGCTGTGCTGCAACCTCGGATTTCTTCGCAGCCGTGGTTTATGAGGACTCATCTGGACCGATCCGCGATTGCTACCATTATTCATCTTCGCTTCAATCACGCCTCTTATCGAAAACATCTACATCGGATCAATGTCTACGATTCGGCGGCATGTGAGTGTGATCCTGAAACGGAAGCTGATGTCAACCACATCCTGTTCAGGTACCCCAAATTTGACCGAGAACGTTTGAACTTCCTGCAGACATTGGTGAAGATTGGATATCCTCTTCCCCAGTCAGCTTCTTCCCTTTTGTTTACAAAAGACATTCGTGTATATAAAATCATAGTTAAGTTTATTAAGATCACTGTACACAATCTATAGGCATAAAGTGTGTTGGTAATATAAGGTTTTGATTGTGAATATGTGAAAAAGTTCCAACAGTATTTAAATTGTAATGTAATGCAGTTTTCGCTTTGCTTTCACTTTCCATTTTGACAAAATGTACTTCTGTTTTGTCTGTTCATTTAAATATATGTACATTACCACTGTGTGTTGTAAATGGCCATATTGAGTTAACACTCAGAAGGCAAAAAAACAAAACCAAGTACACGGGCTGGACCTAACATTCACACATTATTTATTTACTACTAGCTCAAAAACAGCCATTGCCCGCGTATTTATTTATTCCAGTCTTTGAGTTAGTACCTCTCCGCTTCCCTTCTCTCTCTGTCCTCTTTCTCTGTTCATCTTGTAGTGGGACGAAATATCATCCCTGCTACTGCCTTACCTCAGCTCAGTTTTGCAGGTAAAATCATGTTCCATAGAATGTAGGCTTTCACGGCCGGCGTCTTCATTAATTAAAACTTCCGGGTCTAAGTTGCCGTGGTCCATCAATAAAATTTCTTACTCCCGACTTTTCGTTCCCTACTGCGGGATAATCTTCAAGGGTGAGTCGACAACTGCCTACTAGGCGCTGGAGGTCCTGCTTATATAGAGGGCATAGATGGCGCCACCACTTATCACGTACTGCCGTCGTTTCTCTCGATTACAGGTAATCGATTGTCATACCTTTGGTTCAAAGTCGACCGCCAAATCTTATTGTGGAGTTGCTGTATTTCTATAGCTTCTCTGTACATGCATGTCTAATAATGCGAGGTCCTGGGTAGCACACTCGTTTCACTAAATTTTATTTCATGGTCACCACGTGTAAAAACATGCTCTGCCACAGCTGACTGGTCTGTGTGACCCAGACTACAATTCCTTTTATGTTCCAATATGCAAGTATTAACACTCTTTTTCTTGTTCCTATATACACCATGCGAAAGCTACAGGAAATTTTATATACCGCAGGCGTTGCTAGGGGATGTCGTGCGTCTTTCATCGATTGTCACTAATTTTCTTCGTAGGTCTAAAGAAGGTCTGCACTTGAAACCTGGCTAAAACTTTCCCAATACGGTCCGCTATTTTGTGGATGCAAGGAAGAAAAACTTTTCCGGCCGACAGTAGTTGTTGTTGCTTGTTTTCGGAACCTTTTCTTCTTGGATGGAGAGCTCGATCTATCTCTTTACCGGTGTATCCATTTTTCTTGAAAGCTGTTCGCAAATGGTTAAATTCATCTCTCAGACAAATAATATCCGAGACCAGTCAAAACACCATTGTGAATTACATAGATCCGTACGTCCGCCAATACTGACTGCTGTCCACAAGATTCGACCACCACCATGATATGGTGATGTTTCCTGCACCTAAGCAAGATGGTTCAGAGTTCGATATTCTCTCCAAATGGAGGAGCAACGTTTGCCCTGCTGAAAACTAAATCTCGACTCATCTGTGAACAGAAACCAGTGCCATTCGTTACGACTCCAGTCCTGATGTTCCTACATCCTGTTTCTCCGGACTAAACCGTGTCGTGGTTTTAATGGGACACACACCATACACCTCCATGTCTAGAAGCCACTATGCCGTAGGCGATTTCGGACTGTTGGTGTTGATACTGAGCGTCGTGTTGCTGGAGGGTGTGTTTCAGCCTCCTGTCTCGACGGGCTGTTAACCGGAGATGAAGGTCACATCTTGCTGGTTACCTGTGGACGACCTTGGCCTTACCAACTTAACGGTTCTTGTTGTAGGAAATCTCTGTGTCTGTCCCGCTTCCAACCTTCATAAAAAACATTCTAATGTCTGTAAATATATGGGACTTAACTACTTTGGTCTTCATTCCCTAGGCTTACAAACTACTTTAACTTATGCTAATGGTAACAAATACACCCATTCCCGAGGGAGGACTCGAACCTCCGACGGCGAGCAGCGGCGCGCTCCGCAGCTACGCGCTTCGGGACGTTCGGCCACTCTAACGCGGCCTTATCAAATACTCCCCATGCCACAGCTTCGGGTAAGTCACGTTGTTGCATAGTTATACCTGCTCACAACACTATCTGAGCCCAACTGCTTCTGTAATTGGTTTAACTTCATTGTGAAAAGGTGTCTAAAGCTTGAGGTGACGTTAGTGTGTGTGTGTGTGTGTGTGTGTGTGTGTGTGTGTGTGTGTGTGTGTGTGTGTGTGTTTTTTTTTTTTTTTTTTTTTTTTTTTTTTTTTTTTTTTTTTTTTTTTTTTACTAATTTCTGAGTTTATCTTCAAAATGCAATCTGTATGGGATCTGTACAATGATTAGCTCTTGTGCAATAAATAATTGAAAGTGTTCACCTACTTTATGTACACTCTGTACATGTACACACACACACACACTACTGTTCTAAGTTTTTAATCACTTGAATTTCGAACTAGAAGTAGGATAGAGTATTTTATTTTTGCATTTTATGACAGTTACAAAAGTACTTTTATCATTGACGATGACACCCACTGTGTTTTAATGACCTGACGATGGCTCGAATGGAGCCGAAAATAGTAATACTAACAAATTTATCTTCGATGTCGCCTTTATATAATGAAAGGTCCCCTGTCTCCTCAACTGGCAAAGTCAATAACCACAATAGATTCCGAATGTCTTTGTAGTCTACAATAGGATGTTATCCGTTATTGTTCAAGATAGCCGCCAATTACTTGATGTTGGAGCTGTAAATTGAGTAGTAATCTCTGAGCTCTAAAACACTCCATAACTGTTCCATTGAGACATGGCGATTTGTGTGTCCAGAGGACATATGTGATGATCGCGGCAGCACTTTCTTTGGAGCTTTGCGTTGGCTTCCTTTATTAAGGGTTTAGAAACTGCAGTCTTTCAATGACTGTTACGATCCAGCCGCACCGTTTTGATCAGAAAAGTATTACTCAAGTGAATATTGCTTTTGCAGACGCTTTTGCCGTGGTAGCTTCTTGTTGTCTACCCACAACCTTTGTTACTGCTAGTCCGTCTTTGATTCCGAACTGTTTCTCTACATTCCGAGGTTTAAATGCTGCAAAAATATGTTGATATCACTCTGCATTTAGCGTGTACTTAACTGCAATGAAGAGACCGCACAAAAACCAAGAAAAAACGCTACGATGGCGTAATACGATCTTTCCAATACTTCACAGTTGCCACATGATGACAGCTACCGTTCACCAGACGTTTCCTAGTCCCGCTCTTCCACCATATTTTCTCACTCAAAAATCACTAATTTTTATTCGTCGATTGTGCAATGGGGGTCACCCTCCACACTTAAAGCATGGCTTAGTTGACTACAGAACTGTGCCACCAGCTGTTCTCTCTCGTCGCGCCACGTTCGCTATCTACTCTAACGTTGCCGCTGTAATAACCACTAGCTATATGGTCACTGTAACCAAAAGCCATAATAAAGATAAACTCCCTGTTTACAGTCATCATTGTTTTACTGGACAGCTAGCACCAACTGGAACTGATGAGATACACTCTCCTCTGATTTGATGTGTGTTCTTCTTCCCAACAACTTTCCAAAATGATCGACGACTCCTGTCCGTCAATAAATAGGTGTCTCCAAATCATCGTTCTAACTCCATCACCGACAATAACTCTTCACTGCGTTGCTTTGCAGATATGCAACATTGGAAACTGCCTTGCGGATGATCAGTGCTGTCTTATAAAGCTAACCGAACAAATTCTGCCAGTAGAATGCGCTCCAATCCTCGCGTAACCTGATAATGTTTATTGCTCTTTGTAGCATTCTCAGACCAGGACACAGTGCTAGTGCTATCTTTTCTTAGCTCCAATCAGGAACATTCATGAATTACGCACGTCCATTTCACACGGTTTTTCATAAGTGCAAAGTGATAAGTAAGAATAATTTTGTAAGTTTCACGCAGATTTGCATAACTGCAAAGTGTAGAAAAAAAAATTAACGCTGTTTCCAAAATTTAGATTGTGTAATTTTTCTTGGCACCCTTGAACAAATTCTAATGCGAAAAACATTATTTGCGTGGAAAGAAAAAATGTGTGTGATGAAGGGATAATTTCGATACGTTTAGAAGGGTTGAGACCATAGGCGGGTTTACAATGCTCACTGGGGGTACAATTTTACGTATCATGTCGGCGGCCTCGCGTGATAATGTTGGCAACATCAACAACACGATAGAAAATCTTTGCCCATTTGTTCGAACCAGATAGAATGACTCGATTAGTGTATCGTACAGACCATGAAGTAAACAAATAATGCTGTACCTGCTTTATGGTTGACAGGTTCTTATATGTACCCTCGTCCGCTCAGTAAAAATAATTGCCCTCGTAAAGCGAAGATTCTATGAGAAAACATCAGCGTTGTCAAGCGACTGGCTAAAATAAAGACTCACAGGATTCTCACTATTCAGCATCTGTTGCCAACATTATCATAGGAGGCCGCTGGGATATTTGGTAAAATTTAACCGGCATTGGGAGGTATGAAACGGTATCTTTTACCTGTTAAGGAAAATGCCTGACACAATAACAACAAATAAAAACGGAAGTATATACTTATCATGCCATTTTCGAATTATATAACTTTCATTAGCCTAATATTTGAAATGGAGCTACAATTTCGGTGTTCGTATATTTATACAACGCCAAGAAATAATGTTATTTCGATACTGCGATATTCAGAATTCCAGAGCTGACAACATGTCGACTACGTAGTTGCACCCGTGCACCGCTACATGCCTCTCCCGGCGCATCTTCATTTATATCGGAATTCTCGACTTCGTAGTTGTACCCGTGCACCGCTCCCGGCGCATCATCCTTTATATCGGCATTCATATGAAAACATCCATTTCCTTTAACCACTCTTAATCACTACGAAAATGAAGCATTTGAACGGCACAAGAAAGTGAGTTGGGAGCACTCCATGTTTCGATATTCACTTATTTTAATATGTTATTTTAATACTGCAGATGCGCTGCATTACTGCGTCTTTGGTCGAGGCGAATAGCCAATCAGTGAGCTGATTGTTGGAAAATGTAGAACTTGATCCAAGCTGTAGATAGGAAAATTTCTAATTCCTTTTACCACTTTTAATGGCGGAATACACACACAATATTTATATTCGTGAAATATACGACAAACAATCTTTTGAATTATGTAACTATCATTGGCCTTCTTGTACGAATAAATTAGTAATCTGGACCACAATTTTCGTGTTAGCGTATTTATATAATGATGCTTAGCTAGCGTGCTATCACTTCACGGAGTCTTCAAAACAGTGGGACTTTTGTTTGATTGGGCGTGGGGTAAAAAGGGTTGGCCGGTACTAGAGTCTTTCTACCGAGTCAGAGTTTAGCTCAAGATGACAATTCTTTCGCCCCCCTCCCCCAACAGGACGCCCTGGATCCGCCCCTGGTTGAAAAACCCATGACGGAGAAATTGTATCTCATGACGGGTACGCGTTCAAAGTCTCCGCGATCTGTCGTGTCTGCAGAGGGCCATTGGCCTGGGCGTGGCCCCTGCACTGCCCAGCTGGTAGCTGGGGAGGCAGACAAAGAGCTCCAGGTAGCGGCCTGTGTTGTCGACTGGAGTGAGACAAAGCGGCCGCGACACCCGGTACCACAGCTGCACACGCCATATTAAGCTGCGCGGCCCTACATGGGCCACGTGTGCTGCCGCTGCCGCCTCCCTATACGGGGCACCAACTACTTTACCCACCGGCCTATTGCGAGGAGGCCGCTATGATCTAGAGCCAACTGTCCAAACGCAGCAGCCTGCCGCGAAAGGCGCGGAAATCCAAGCACACCCGCAGCTACTGGTCAGCCAGTACAGGAGAGCGAGTGTAAACTCACAGTTTCTCACGGACGCTAAAATTAACTTCCCCTTGTTCGAATTCGGTACACTTTACGTCGCTACCCTATGGGGAAATTACCCGCTTTCCGGAATCACTATGCAGAAGTGGCCCCAGTTTTCTACATCCACATTTTAGGTACCGTACAGGGCAACTATACGCAGTAAGACTATTTCCTTTGCTATTCAGTTGACATTATAAGCAGGAGAATATTAACTTTACAGACACGCTGCCTGTTCCTTGAGACATGTGCTAAAGAACGTACACCATATGTAAATCATATATGTGTCTAATTGACACTTTCTCCGTGGAAGCACAAATACACCACATCCTTTGCGGGAATACAATCACGGCAGCGAACAACGGGAAGTAATGGGGAAGGGGCACTACAATCGGGGTGTGCGATAAATTGAGAATTTGAGCAAGACCGGAAGGAAGTGTGGGTAGCCAAGCTGATTAAGCCGAACGCTAGCGCGACAGGGGAAATTAGGGTTCCATCCCGGTCTATCACAAATTTTCAACTTCCCTATTTCAGTGCCCTGCAACAGTCGACGTGCTTAAATATTTCCGGACCGAGCGAGGTGGCGCAGTTGTAAGACACTGGACTCGCATTCGGGAGGATAGTGGTTCAAATCCACCTCCGGCCATCCAGATTTAGGTTTTCCGTGATTTCCCTAAATCACACCAGCCAAATGCCGGGACGGTTCTTTTCAAAGGGCACAGCAGATTACCTTTCCCATCCTTATTCAAAAATTCAAGAGTGTCCTCCGTTTCTAATGACCTCGCTATCGATGGGACGTTGAACACCCATCTTCTTTCCTTCCGTATTAAGTAATGCATCTACTACATGGGGCAAATACACTTTTGACAGGAGGTGTGATCTGAGGATGTGCGATGCGCGCCGCAACAGACCATTCCGGATAAAGTTGGCGAATCCTCAGTGGAGTGGCCGAGCCCTCTAAAGCTCCTTGCTGCAGAGCGCGCCGCAACTCGCCGTCGGAGGTTCGAGTACTCCCTCGGGCGCGCGCGCGCCTGTGTGTGTGTGTGTGTGTGTGTGTGTGTGTGTGTGTGTGCGCGCGCGCGCGCGTGTGTGTTCGAACGCGTGTTGTTCTTAGCGTTAAGTTCAAGTAGTTTGTAAGCCTAAGAACTGATGACCGAAGCAGTTAAGTCCCTTAGATTTACAAACATTTTTTAAGATGGTGTGTGTGCGTGTGCGCGCCAGATAAATTATTTTCAAAAGAACGAATCTCTATACATGTCTAGTACACAAATGTGCTTCCCGAAAAAGTCCAATTAATGTGACCTCACGATTTCCTTTTATTCTTCCGTGTCCCCTTTCAATCACATAATCCTCGGTCCTCCTCTTGCGTCTACTCCTCCCCACTTCGCCTTCCTCTCGTCGTGTTATCATCCGTCATGTTTCTCGCCTGTGTCCCTACTGAAACGGCACCCAAGGAGTACGCCATGGCCGACATACCTAATTAAGCTGCTGCTCTGAACAATCTCGCTCTGTAGGATTTGGATTATAATATTATGGGAGGGGCGGAGGAGTTTCTACATAGTTATGGCAGATAAGCGGTATAACACTTCGTTACCGGCGACAAATCGTAGTCGTTCATCAATTCAGTGCAATGACGTTACATTATTGTGACCGCAAACTGTCGGAACGGAATCAGACGCAAGTGCATGTTGACATAGTTCATAAGAAAGGCAGCGAACAGTCTGGAGGAGCTGATAATCTGCGAGTGGCCGGAGAGCGTGCCAGAAGGAATCACATTACGCCCACGGCGGCTGTCCTTGGCTTTTTTCAACAAGGCAGAGACAGCGCGCGTCATGCTGACAACTGGGGTCTTCACTAGAGGGGCCAGCTACGACTGCAGTCGTTAACCTCTGCTGTGATACAACTGTGCTCCTTAAATGTTTACATGGACCATAAAAAGTGCATATTGCCGGCTATACAGGGTGAATCACTTAACACTTGCACCGCAAATATTGCGGAAACGGAGAGTGCGATTGATGTGCGGTTTTCCCAGAATGGATTGGTAGTCAGGGGCTCGATTTTTAGCCAACAAACAGATTGCAATATTACTTAGAAAATGTAATTTTTTTATGCAAACATACGGTTTTTTTTAATTGAACAACGGTCGTTTATATCATGCACTAGAAGTTTTGATACCAGCTGTGTACAAAGAATTTTGAATTACATTTTTATCACGTATAGTTTGGCAGCTACAACCGTTCAAAGTTTCGGGGGCGGAGGCTGCGATAGCATAGCTAACCGGCCGAGTGGCTAGCCCCTGGGGCACGGCCCACTATCTCATGACCACCAGCCAGTCAGCTACGCTGTCTTAGGCTCCGCCCCCAAAACTTCTAATGGTTGTAGCTGCCAAACTAAACATGATAAAAATGTCATTCAAAATTCTTGTACACAGCTGGTGTCAAAAATTCCAGTGCATGATAGAAACAACCATTATTTCATTTGAAAAATTATCTGTTTGCATAACTAATACAATTTCTAGGTATTTTTACAATATGTTTATTTCCTAACAATACGAATCCTTGACTACCAATCCATTCTGTGAAAACCGCACATCAATCGCACTTTCCGTTTCCGCAATATTTGCGGTGCAAGTGTTAGGTGATTCACCCTGCATATACCGAAAATGTGGTCGGGCAACATTGCTGTCACATGTATTGTAGCCACACCAACGACAACATACCGGAATCTACTGACCGACAATACTTTCGGCAAGAAATTTCCGGGCTAGAAGTGTTTGCAGAGGGCTGCACTCAAGGAGAAGACATGCACGCCTTTTCAGATCGCTGCTGCCGAAGTTTGCTTTGCAGTGCTTCTTTAAAAAGTCAGCCGTAATTCAAAATGCCACCAAGTGTGAAATCAGATGTGCGATTCGTTTTCTAAATGCAAAGAAAGTTAAACCAAGAGAAATCCTTCGGCAAATCTGCGAGGTTCACGGACCAAATGCTATGAGCGATTCAATGATTAGAAGATAGATCAGGCTGTTCAATGAAGGACGTGATCAAGTGCACGATGAAGAACGAAGTGGACGGGCCGTCTGTGGTTACTGATGAAATGGTTCACACAATTGAAGGAAAGCACAACCGCAAGTTTACACATAGTGCCCTTGTTATGGAAGTTCCGCAAATCTCAAGATCTCAAATTCATGTAACTGTTTCTGAAAAACTCAAATTACGAAAACATTACTCACGTTGGGTACCCGAAATTCTTAGTGAACAACACAGAACAACGGATGGACAGGGAACTTCAGTTTTTCACACGCAACAATGAAGAAGGCGATGGTGTTCTTTCTCGGATAGTCTCGGGGGATGAAACTTTAGTATCGTACGACACCCCTGAAAGAAAACGGCGATCAGTGGAATGGAGGCACACTTCATTACCAACGAAGGTTAAGCGTAAGCAAATGTTGACACTTCGAAAAGTCATGTACACCGTTTTTTCGGACAGAAAAATGTTCAAATGTTTGTAAATCTATCGGACCAAACTGCGTGGTCATCAGTCCGTAGCTTACAAACTACTTAAACCTAGGTAAACTAACCTACGGACAAACACACACACCCATGCCCCAGAGAGGACTCGAACCTCCACGGCGAGCAACCGCGCACTCCGGAGCGAAACGCTTTAGACCACTCGGCCACTCCACCGCGGCTTTTTCGGACAGAAAAAAAAGAAAAATTTTCTGATTGTGAAAATTCATCGTAAAGATGGTGCAGGTTCAGCAACTGGTAATATTTTGAAAACAATTTATTTTTCCGATGGAGGACTGTGGATGCATCATCTGTTTTAACAGATATTAAATTTTAATGTAATTAGTGACATGTGTTAAAAGTGGATAATGTACAAGATTTATCAGCAATTTGCTTCATGCAATGTATTATTACAATTGGAAAAAGGCCAACGGTTTGAATATGGACGATGGAGTCCGAAACTAGTCACTAACTCCAAAATAGTGCAACTGTGACGGAAACATAAATTGTTTTCAAAATTTTGCTTATTGATTTCTAACCACGAGGCCAAACAAGCAATGAATATGGTTACTGCGAGAGACTATTAAGAAATTGCCCCGCGCAATACAGAACAAGCGCCCAGGATTACTGTCAAAAGGCGTAGTTGTCTTTTTTTCCTCTTCCTCCTTCTTCACGATAATGCCGGACCTCACACGGCGAATATGACCAAACTCTTACGGGACTTTCACTGGGACGTGTTTGATCATCCTCCGCACAGCATGGACCTCGCTCCTAGCGTCTTTCATCTCTTCTTACACCTGAAGTCTGTCCTTGGTGGTCAACAACGACGGTTACGAGTTGAAAGAACATGATACCACATGGTTCATTACACAGTCGGCAACCTTCTATGGAGAAGTCATACAAAAACTTGTGCCACACTATGAAAAGTGCCTACAAAATTTCGGAAATATTCACAGAATATATGACATCAAATACGATTGGGCAAAGCTGAAAATGTGTACCCAGCCGGGATTCGAACCCGGGTCTCCTGTTTTCTAGGCAGTTGCGCTGACCCCTACACCACTGGGGACACAGTGATCACCGCACCTGCAAGGACTACCTAAGCACGTCTCGCGTTAGATACAAATTCCCAGCTTCGCCCTAAAATTTCGGAAGCTACGTGGAAAAGTAGTTTTAGATTTTTGTATAACAAATAATTTTTGTATATCTGTACAAGTTTCTTTTATATAACCTAACGGCTCTTATTTTGTGGACACACCTCGTATATCGATCTTACCCTTAATTTATCAATTAGTTCGTACTAAACCGCAATACACTGTCCGCAATCCGCTCCACGAACCAAAGCAAACCTCCATATGCCACATCGCATATCCTGTAATGGTCGACTTCCGGTATAGGTATGGAGGCTAAATTATCGCCATTTCTGTCCGTCTAGACATTGAATACTTTTTTTTTTTTTTCTTTTAATTTTTTTATGACTATTACTTCAGACATGAATGCGTGTCTGAAAGATCAGTCATTGTAATATAAAAAAGTGTGCCGATTACTTGGCGCTCATAACGCGAACATTGACTACTGAATTTCGGACAATGAGACGGTTGGTATGGCGCTCTCTTCCGTGCCATTCACGCCCAGCGGAAGCCACGGCGTGGTGTCAGGTGGGGCACAGTTGGCAGCTATGTATAGCCGGCCGTTTACTGGCCGCGATCCGCGATGCGCCACACCTGGTCAAGAGGGAAATCCCCCACGTCTCAGCGGCACCAGGCCCGCGATGGCGGTCACGGTCAGTGTTGCCAGATGGCAGACACAAAAATGTACCTTCGTTTTCCCTACTTTCTCCCTACCACATCAATGTCCCTACATCAGGCTCGTAGCCAGGATTTGGGTCTGGGAGGGGCTGAATCCAGGAGTCCAGCCAGCAGAGGTTAATCAGTTGATTAATGTGACATGTTACAATTTTGAAAAACTTTAAAATAAATATTGGCATCATGCTTAACTTGATAGATATGTTTTTCCAGTGACTGATCGTTACTGATCGAGTCAAGTGTAGATTATGCCGCAAATTCCAAGTGCTCTGTTACAAGATGATTACTGATTTATTGATCGTACAAGGATACATGCAGAACCTGGCAACCATATAGAGGAACAGCATTAATTAGTTTCCCCAAATATGCCGCCAATTCAGAGTACACTGTTACACAAGGATAACTGATTTATTGACCGCACAAGGATACATCGCGGCACTATCAACCATAGAGTAGGAATAGTAGAAAAAATTTAGTTCACAGTCAGCACAAAAAAGGAAGTCCGTCACTCTACATGATTCGATTTTCAGAGTACTGCTACGTTAACAACGAATATCTAGCGCTTTGTTCATTATAACGTTGGCTGTCGCAAATGTTTTAGTTTTCTTATTAGCATCTTCTCATTTACAAGTACTTACTAGTATATCGTCCTGTCGTACACGAATAAATCTAGTCAAGATAAAACGTGTTTCGTCCATGGAAACAATGAATTTTTCTTGTGCTGACATTTTCTAACACTATTTCCAAACTGACTCTCCATTCCCCTGCCATACATTGAAATCATCGTAATTCGCATCAATTTTAATGTGTCTGAAACTATATTTTCAAAATAATAATATCTAGTATGAACGGAAAACAAATATGCCGTCTAAAATATCATTGGCTACTTCAAACTTTGCCATAATTGGTCGTCTTCATTGCCGCGTGCTAACAACTGTTCTGTTGCCAACATTACCTGCTAGGCCTGTGTCGGCGATTCTAAAATTTTATCAAAGTACCTAGGCGTAGGGAACTTATGGATGAAAATTCCCTACATGATTTTAATGCTTCAAAGTACCTACGTGTAGGGAAAATTCCCCTACGTCTGGCAACACTGGTCATGGTCGAAACCACTGCTCTCTAGTTAGTCCTGTGTCGCTTCTTTTCCCTTCGATGTAACCATTACAACAGCCCAAAATAACCGCTCTCAAATAACTCAAGATTCGTTTTTTATTGCTATAATTTCTGCAATAATCGCAGAATTCGAACAAGAACTGAAATAACAAGTTTGTTTGGGTGGCCATCTTCCGCAATAAGCGCCGAAATTCTTCGTTTTTGAAGGAAAAAGCCTTTTGTGTTTGCTGCAATTGACGCGTTTCGCCTTTTATTTTAAAGGCGTCTTCAGTGGGATCCAAAAGTACAATTTTTTGAGAGATGTATTGTTTCGAGATTAGAAACAGTTCAGGTATATTAAACCCGCGGCTTCGCTTGCGTGTTGGTTGATTATTATATATAAGCTATCTTTCAGTAGTGTGCTATGAGACTGGTTTAGAAGATGCGATGGAATTCAACAATAATGATTGTAATAATATCGCAGATCAATCACTGATGTAATGCGCAAAACGTCATATCGATTTTTTAAAAGAGATGTATTAAAAGAAATTTCTCTTTTACTGCTTTATTTATTTATTCTTATATTTCCTTATTCGTATGCTTATCCTTACAGAGAAAGAGCTGAAGACATCGTAGCACGCATAGACGAAAGATACGGTCTGTTGCATCATCTTTCGCTGTATGTAACCTCCTTGCTATAGAGTCGCAAACGTCATCGCTAGCCTTATGTCCGAATTTTTTTATAATTTGACGACTTTCAACCACCATATCTTCCACCCCTTATAGCTATCGCCATGGAACTACTATGGTGTACAACTGGAGACTTCGGACAACAATTACACACATACCATTCGTTTGCGTTCTGTAGTTTTCGCTGCAGAGCGAAATATTTACACACACACACACACACACACACACACACACACACCAGGCGCGAGCGCGCGCGCGCGTAGAATTTTATTTACAACGATAACTTTCCATCCCAATATATGCCACCCTTTTATCATTATCAACCCTCAAGCAACAATGCAACCAATAAAACCATTTTTAAAGAGTAGCTATAATTTAAAAGAGTAATGACAGTTCCGAATTTCTCGTTATATTCTTCAAATTACTAAATATCTATCAGGTCGCTATAAAACTGTGCCTAAAACCTTCTTCAGGTATAAATTATCTGTAAAAATATTTAAGTCTCTGCGTCTTGTCGTTCGGACGTGATAAGCGTACACCCAACAGACATTTCATAGAGAGAGAGAGAGAGAGAGAGAGAGAGAGAGAGAGAGAGAGAGATCTCCGATCGCCATAAAACCGTGCCTAAAGCCTTCCCCAGGTATACATTTGTCACTGTACAAATTTTTAGCTCTTTATGTCTTGTGGTTCAGACGTGATAAACGTACACCGAACAGACATTCACATTTATAGCTATAGATAAGCAAGGAGTTAGCCATACAACGTATGCAAGAGGGCGATTTGGGGGCAAAAGCAGGAGTTTTTCTCCCACATCACTCATCATAACCGTCCCCATGCAACAATTGGCAAAGAAGACTGCACTGTTAAGATGGCCGTTGCAGTAATGTGCACGGCAGGAACGTCCCGTACCTCGTACTAATTCGTTAAGAAAGGCTAAAAAATAAAAGGAGCTGTTATAGCTTTTGTGTTTCGAAAGCACAAACATTTATTTTCACACCTAAATTTTCGTAGCCCACAGTTCAACCACCGACATGCGTAAGCACTATGGACCGTAAAATGTTCACTGTACTTAAAATACATTACTGCATGGAGCAGCTCCAGGTCGATAACAGGAAAGTTATACAGAGAGATGAACATTAGTGCTACTCAGATTCGTATGAGGAAATTCACCGTGACGAAACCTCGGTTACCTCACAGCTGTTCCATGAACGTGACCGCGCACAAGGAACGCCGGTCTTCCGCCAACCGTGACCGCTACTGAGGTTGGGCGTGAAGGCCGGCACAACATTGCTTTCACGTTTCGGCCACAAAGGGGTTCCTTCACTCCAGGACAACTTTTCCTGTACATTAAGAGAACCAATTACTCGTAAGTCCCATGACTGACAAAAGAACAGAAGAATCAGACCACACACATTATTTTAGATTCGTCCAAAATTAAAACATTGCCCCAACAGAAACTTTGACCAAGTCATTTTTCATCCTCCTCCATTTACTCAATGACGACACTTTCTCGTTCACAGCTACTGCGCCATCTGTTTCGCAATTCTCGAATAACTTGCGTTGTGGTGTCGCACAAGTATAAAGTGCGCGCCACGTACTTTCGCCGCGCGCCGCCATGCACGCACGGCGCGGCGTTCTTACGATGTCAGCCACGAGCGCCCTCTGCTGCAACTTCACTCGTGGCCACCACTGGACTGCATCTGCCACTTGGGTATCAGATAGGCACCAGTTAACACTTGTGAATCAGATAGGCACCAGGAATCATCAGTAAGAAGGCATCTATCTAATCTATGTATCAGCATTCTGCAGTCAAGAACTATGTAAAAGTTAAGTATTACTAAGTCTCTATGAAATTTATATATCTCGTTCTAATTTACTCTAGTGTTTCTAGTTTCTGCTGTCCCACTGGCTGGTCACCTCCGTACCTGCACACGCGTGCACCCTTTATTCCTGTGTCGGTCTCTTTCCACTCGGCCACCGACACCGACGACAACCGGCGGGAAGGAAATGTTCAAATGTTTGTTAAGCTTATGGGACTTAACAACGGGGTCATCAGTCCCTAAACTTACAAACTACTTATGAACTACCTTATACTAAGGACGGCACAAATATCCATGCCCGAGGGGGGATTCGAACCCCCGACCGTAGTGGTCGTGCAGACCGTGACTGGAGCGCCTCAGTCTCCTCGGCCACCGCGGCCGGCCCGGAGGAAAGGAGACACAAAAGTGGCCACGAGGCTGGGACACAAAATGCGTCAAATAAGGACTTTGTTGTTTTCAGTCCGCAGACTGGTTTGATGCAGCTCTCGATGCTACCCTGTCCTGTGCAAGTCTCTTCATCTGAGAATACCAACGACAACCTACATCCTCCTGAATCTTACTGTATTTGTCCCTCATTCTCCGTCTACGATTTTTACCCCACACATTCCCTTCTAATGGTAATGTATCCCACAAATCTATCCCTTTCTTAGTCAGGGTATGCCAGAAACGCCCTTTCTCTCCAGTTCTCTCGAGTACCTCCCCATTAGTTATGTGATCTACTCATCCAATCTTCATCATTCGTCTGTAGCACCACATTTCTATCATCTTTTTGTCTAATCTTCTTATCGTCCACATTTCACTCCCATACAAAGCTAAACTCCAGACAAATGCTTTCAGAAAGAACTTCGTAACATTGAAACTAATATTGGATGTCAACGAATTTCGCTTCTTGAGAAATGCTTTTTCTTCCCATAGCCATTCTGTATTTTATGTCTTCTTTACTTCGGCCATCAGAAGTTAACTTGCTACCTAAATAACAGAACTCATCCACTACTTTTATTGTCTCATTACCTAATCTAATTCCTCCAGCAGCGACTGATTTTCTGACACTATATTCCATTACCCTCCGTTTTACTATCGTTAATGTTCATCTTATACTCTCCTTTTAAGACATTGTCCATTGCTCTTCTAGGCCCTTTGCTGCCTCTGATAGAATTACTTTATCATCTGCAAACCGCAAGTGTTGTTATTCCCTCTCCCTGGACTTTTAATTCCCTCTTCAAATCTCTCCTTGCATTACTTCACAACTTGCTCAGTGTACAGATTGAACAGCATTGGGGAAAGTCTACAACCCTGCCTTACTCCCTTCCCAACCAATGCAACCCTTTCATGTCCTTCGACTAATAATTGCTGTCTGATTTTGCAGAAGTTGAATATAACTCTTCGCTCCCTATATTTCACCCCTGATACCATCAGAATTTGAAAGAGTGAATTCCAGTCAACTTTGTCAAAAGCTTTCTCCAGATCCACAAATGCTAAAAACGTAGGTTTCCCTTTCCGGACGAAAGTTACGAAACTAAGTAGTTTTCTTTTAGGTTCATTAAATTTACGTTTAAAGATATTGATATGGTTGTAAATCCATAGGATCGAACTGCTGAGGACACTGGCTCCTATTCTCAGAAATTACTTTCTCTTGAACTAAGGACAACACACGGAGGGAGGGCGGACAGCTGAGACATGGTGCCTTAGAAAGTACGCCGATTCCTGCGTGGCATAGTACGTTTAAAAAACAAGCTCCTCACAATGACAATCTGTTCTTTAGTTTAGTTTTGTGTATTTTAATAAGTTGCATGCCCGCTTGCATTGCAGACACCCTTTGGCCTCTATCCATTTAGTGGACCCAGTGAACCCTGCACTAACGCCACGACTGCGATCCTTATTCTCACCACTACCTGTGAATCTACACAGACGTGTAAATGAAATTCATCGTTTCCTCATTATTTTGTCACACTCCAAAGTGTCGCCGGCCGCGGTGGCCGAGGGGACTGATGCGCTTCAGTCACGGTCTGCACGGCCACTACGGTCGGGGGTTCGAATCCTCCCTCGGGCATGGATATTTGTGCCGTCCTAGTTCGTAAGTAGTTCATAAGTAGTTTTTGTAAGGTTAGTGACTGATGACCCCGTAGTTAAGTCCCATAAGATTTACAAACATTTGAAAATTTCCAAAGTGTCAGAATACGATCAGAAACATTTCCATCTGCTACAACAGGAAAAAGTCTACAGGGGGTACGTTAACCGGTCCTAGATCATTTTCTTTCCTCCTCCGTGTTAGCATGGATGACGCACAATAGTTTGCGTTTGTACCGGAATGACAGTGTACACGAGGGTTGTAGTAAGTCAAAAAAATGTTCAAATGTTTGTAGAGCTTATGGGACTTAACTAGGGGGGGTCATCAGTTCCTAAACTTACAAACTACTTATGAACTAGTTTATACTAAAGACGGTACAAACATCCATGCTCGAGGGGGTATTCGAACCCCCGACCCCCGACGCCGGCCGCGGTGGCCGAGGGGATTCAGGCGCTCCAGTCACGGTCTGCACTGCCACTGCGGTCGGGAGTTCGAATCCCCCCTCGGGCATGGATATTTGTGCCGTCCTTAGTATTAGCTAGTTCGTAAGTAGTTTGTAAGTTTAGGGACTAATGACCCCGTAGTTAAGTCCCATAAGCTTAACAAACATTTGAATTTGAACCACCGACGGGGAACGGCCTCGCGCATCGTAGCATAGCGCTTCAATGTGCTCGGCTGTTCCGCCGAGGCAAAACTGTCTACAAATTTTTTGATTCAAAAGATACTCTAGTCTCCAAAGCTTATTTCAATAATTGGAATTTAATTTTCAGTCCTAAACCACAGAGTTACATACTAAACATATCTTGTCAATGTTTTGTATATTAATCTCGTAAACTACCAAAAATTGTGGAGCTGTGCCTGCAGACAGGCAGCTGGATTTGTGAATGTCACCCCGATTCGACGTCCTTGCAGCTTCATTCCATCGCCATCCCCACTAGAATTAAACCTCCGGGCTCCAAAATTCCCCCTACATCAAATGAAATTCCCTCGTTGTCGATTGGAATACGGGGAGCGCTAGGCTGTTTTGTGGGGTGTTCTGGATCACACGTGGCACATTCTGCGCTTTATCAGCGCCCATTACGTTGGCCTTAATACCACCGGCGTGATTATCACAAGTCAGCTATATTACGACTCTTCCTCTGATACCAGAAACCTGTTACATTACACAGTTTAAATGTCATAAGCGAGAACAGTTTTATGGCCGGACTGTCACGAACTGCACAGTTTTTTTTAAGAGGCTGTGACGAATAATTTGTGGACGGCCGTAACCCCCTCCCCCCTCCTTTCTCACCATCTATTCCTGATCCACTGCGTGTCTCCGAGGTTCAGAGCACGCGAGATACTTCAGGGATGCCTGAGTCGGTAACAGAAAAGGAATTATTCAATTAAGGGCGTTGGTGAACTGTCGGTTGTCTGTTAAGCGTCCTATACAAAGTGTCTCTGGCAGAATGGTCAGTATTCTCAGGAACACTCATTTGAAGTAAACACCGCATATTAAAATGTCCCACTCCGAATGGTTTCCCAGACAAATCTAAAATAATATTTTTACATTTTTATTTGGGGGGAGGGGGTTAAAGTTTGTTTCTATTACAACCAACCTCTACATACTCCGCAATCAACCGTAAGGTGCCTGGCGGAAGGTTCACTGCACCACTACTAGGCGTTTCCTTTCCTATTCCAAAGAGGAAAGAGGAAAAGAAAAAAAAGAAAGAATGCCTATATGCCTCCGTACAAGCCCTAAATTCTCTTGTCTTTGTGATCACTACGCCAAATGTAAGTAGGCGGCAGCAAGATCGTACTACACTCAGCTTCAAATTCCGGCCCTCTAAATTTACTTAACAGAAATTCACGAAAAGAACGTCGTCTTTCCTCCAGCGATCCCCAATTGAGTTGCCGGAGCATTTCCGTGACACTCGCGCATTGGTTGAACCTATCAGTAACAAATCTAGCTGCTCGCCTCTGAACTGCCTCTATGTCTTCCTTAAAACTGATCTGCTGCGGGTCCCAAACACTTGAGCAATAGTCAAGACGTGGTCGTACAAGCATTTTATACGCGGTCTCCTTTACAGATGAAGTACATCTTCCCAAAATTCTCCCAGTAAACTGAAGTCGGCTGTCCGCCTTACTCACAACTGTCCTTACATGTTCATTCCATTTCTTATAGATTTCATATTTATCGTAAATAGTCCACAACAGTTCAAAATAATTGGTCGAATATCTAATCACAATTTATTGAAAGGAAACGCACATGTTACTTGTTCTTAATGCTCAGCATTACGCGTTTCGATAATTTAGTCTCATCTTCAGATGCTTTTGTTACATATTTGTATTTACTGTGATGTCTCCATTGGTGGTGGTCTGTTTCTCCTGCCATGTGGTTTAGACATATAATGTCTTGTGCCTTCTTCATTGCACAGAATCTCTCTCTCTCTCTCTCTCTCTCTCTCTCTCTCTCTCTCTCTCTCTCTCTCTCTCTCTCTCTCTCTCTCACACACACACACACACACACACACACACACACACACACACACACACGCGCGCGCGCGCGCGCGTACACGTTATATATATCCTATTTTCTTTTTGTTGCAGGCGGCGTATCCGAAGGCTTGAAGGAGCATCTATAATTTCAATTTCGAAATTTGGCGTAGTTATAGACTGAATAAAAAAAAAAAAAAAAAAAAAAAAAAAAAAAAAAAAAAAAAAAAAAAAAAAAAAAACATTTAATGCAGTCGTAAGATACTCATTGAGAGGTAAAATATTAAGTTAAGCTTAACACGATAAGGCAAGTATTACAGTTGTATTAGAACCTGTGTGTTCGCCTTGAAGCTGGAGGCACTCAAATATTCCAATTTTGCTCATCCATTATTCGAAAATAAAACTACTTAGCAACTTTCACAATCTTCACATGTAATTTCTAACCTTTCCCGAACTTTTTCTCACTGACACCCTACACAAAATCGAGAAAAGATCATTGCTTTCTACATTTTGACAGTTCGTACGGTTAAATTTTAGCATCTGTCATGGCATTTTCATTTATTACTTTTTGATCACTAACTCTGTTCCCCCTGAGAAATTGAAAATGTCAAGTACGACTACAAGTGTAAGAGCTGGCGGTTGTTAGAGGAATGCGACAGGCGACTGCTATGTACTCCGCTATAAGCGGAGCTCTTGCGGTATTGGAAACGGTACAGCTCACCTCCTGGCAGGAAGCAGTACCGAACTTCTGGCACTAGGAACAACGCTAAGACGCAATCCCACAATCGTTGAAAAACAATTCTGCGTTACCGTACCCAGCACAACAAAGCTTATTCCAAAATAAGGCTTCTATGAGTGTGAGGATTTTACTTCTAACCTATCGATGGCTTAAAATGTTCAAATGTTCAAATGTTCGTATAGTCTATGGGACTTAACTACGGGGTCATCAGTCCCTAAACTTACAAACTACTTATGAACTACTTACGAACTAGGACGGCACAAATATCCATGCCCGAGGGGGGATTCGAACCCCCGACCGTAGTGGCCGTGCAGACCGTGACTGGAGCGCCTTAGTCTCCTCGGCCAGATGGCTTAAAAGAATGCTGCCACGTCCTCGCTTTTGTTAGAAGTAGCAGTTCTGGAACGAGTTGCCTGAGGGAAGACTAATCAGTATTAACTAGAAGAAGACAAAAGAGGGCAGAGTAGGAATTGCTCATTAAAACACTGTACCACTAATTACTATGTTAAATACGAATCGTTCGCGTGTGTTGTTTTGTCGATAGTGGTATGTTATTAATTCGTCAGAGCGGTCCCTTTTTCTTCAGAGGTACTTGTAGTTACACATATTGAATCCGCAATCTCATTCCCTAACACACCGACGTGACTAGGAACTCACAGGAACATCACATTAGCTCCACTGGCAGTAAGCGAGTGGAGGCATTCCTAGGTCCTTTGTTCTATGGGGTGAGCAGTGTAGAGCACACAAAGGTTCTGAAGAGAGAGAATCCGAGCATACGACACTATTGGAAAACTGGTGCTGTCTGATGTACTGTGTGGCCTTAAACAGGACGAATAGTTCCGCAAAAAAGGTGGAGTACTGGTCAGAAAGACGGTACTTAAAGGTATCGTTTCGTAGCACAAACGCACATCCGACACCTCATGGAGCTGCCGGTGTAATCAAAGATACCGTCTCAATGCTGTGTACGAAGTTCGAGAATCTCACGGTGATAAACTGGGCCTAGGGTGGTGTCTTTGGAAAGCGAATGGAGTTCAAGGTTAACAGGGAGCTCAGGACGGAGCCACGGTGGTGAAAAACTCGCACCCGTCTGGAATGTGACAGGGAACGTAGAGCCAAGCTGCCGAAGCAGCAACCGAAAGCGAACTCCTGGATGTAATAGAGAAGATGGGTAAGTAACTACATACTGACGGTCAAGGGAATCATCGGAAAAGACAGCATAGGATGGGTGACTGCGCATAACGCCTCAGTACCAAGAATTTCGTTGTGTCAACGAATGGAAGAAAGACTGGGCCGAGAAAATGGGACAGGGAAAGAAACAGTACGCCGCCAGAAATCCACACAGACCGCGTTGTCAGCGGAAAAGCGAAAGTCGTTGTTGAGACGGTCGAGACACCGCCGAAGATGCCGCTGAAGTACACAAGTTCGTTGAGAGCCGCAATAGACTGCAGGGTCTTCGACGAAGACAGAAGCTGAGACTCCTTGTTCACGAGTCCCTGTGGATTGCGATCTCTCTGCCAAATTGAAAGAACTGCAGCGAGGGATTCGATACAAAACCTGAGATAACATTACCCATGCAATAGGGTGGTCAGTACCGATCATCAACGGAAATACACACGCAGATGATATACGAAGCATTCCGTACAATGGCCATAAAAAAGGTGGCGATTATACTGAAAGTGTGAAACTGTACGATGCTGGTCTGGCAAGTCTTGTAAAAATAGAATTAAAAATGTTTTAAAGGCAAAAACTCACTATTTCTCGACAGTCTCCTTGCGAGGCTATACACTTTGCCCAGCGAGTTTCCTATTTTTTTCAACACATTGGCAAAGTAGGCTTCGTCAAACTCTGCAAAATAGTCTGTCACAGCGACGGACACTTCCTCATTCGATGAAAATTTCTTCCCACCAAATTTTCAAATTTGGGAATAAGAAGTCACTCGGAGTCATGTCTGGTGAACAGGGTGGGTGAGGAACCAATTCGAAATCCCAAGTCGTGCACTTTTTAGTGCTTTTTCAATTAGTTCCAGTTTGAAACGATCCAGCAGAGCAGCATAATAGGGCCCAGTTATGGATCTGCCATTTTCAAAATAATCTATCAGGATCATACCCTGTGAATCCCAAAAGACAGTGATTATCATCCTTCCAGCTGACAAAACAGTCTTCGCTTTCTTTGGTGCTCTCTCCCCACTCCTCGTCCATTGTTTGGACTTGTTTGCTCTCTGGAGTGGGAATGGTAGATCCAAGTTTCATCCACAGTTATGAATTTGCGCAAAACGTACTGTGGTTTGCACCTGAACAGTGTGAGACTCTGAGCAGAAATGTTCTTTCGTTTTCGTTTTTGGTCGATAGTGAACAGGCGTGACACCCATCGTGCACAGAGCTCCTCCACGGCCAGTTTTTCATGGAGGATGTGATGCACTCGTTCAGTTGAGAAGCCTATCTCGCGAACTTCGGTCTTCCATTACCATGTCATGCACCTTATCGATGGTTTCCTGTGTGGTGGCTTCAACGGATCAACCGGAGGGTTCTCCATCTTCCGTGCTTCTCTGACCTTGTTTAAACTCATTAATGCAAAAGTAAATGTTCTTCAATGTTGGTGCAGAACCCACATGGACCTCATCCAGCTCTGATTTGATCTCTGCAGCTGTCTAGCCCTTCAGATAAAAATGTTTATTGACCGCGCGAAATTCGTTTTTCTCCATTCTAAGAAACTAACTACGCAGTTACCACTTCAGCTGCCAGCCAACAACTAATAACAAAATGTTCAAATGTTTGTAAAACCTATGGGACTCAACTACGGGGTCATCAGTCCCTAAACTTAAAAACTACTTATGAACTACTTACGAACTAGGACGGCACAAATATCCATGCCCGAGGGGGGATTCGAACCCCCGACCGTAGTAGCCGTGCAGACCGTGACTGAAGCGCCTCAGTCCCCTCGGCCACCGCGGCCGGCAACTAATAACAGCTGCCGTTCGAAACTTGCTGTAATATCCAGGGAAACATCACGCTTACGACAAAACAGTGCAGGTTCCGAAATTTCCCGTGTTTTCATACAAATTTACAAGACTTCCATCGTAAGAATCATTGTCAATAGTCATTAAAGACATAATAGTTATCATTACTTCTTATGTCGAGACTGCCATGTTTCCGATGCGACTGTAATCTGCAGTGGGTGGACAAAATAATATAAAAAAGTGCAGTACACCAATACATCTCGTTGCACGTTGGCACCACTGCTTAAGTGTTAACATTTAGAAGCGACCGCAGGGTATATTGACGAGTGACTATGTACAGACCGGAACTTTTGGCTCCCGGTGCAAAGTCGGTCACGTAACCCCCGACTGTGTTTACTATTTTGTAATTTTCGCCTTTTTTGAACCCGCCGAATTGTAAGTAGCGTGTTTCTGAACAGGAGATTTGGGCGCTACGCGCCCTGATGTACTAATATAATAATTTATTGTGGAATCTAAACCTAGCCTTAAGGCTACACTGGCCTGTTGTCGATAGTGTGTTAAAGAATAGTCAAAGTTTGGTGGAGGCTTCCTAACTTTCACTTAAAAGAGTGATCTGTAGCATGGTCTTAAGGAGGTTAGGTGTAGGTTAAACAAGATTTTCTTATTATTCTAGTACGTGAGGGCGCGTAGCGCCCAAACCTCCGATTCAGAAACACACTACGAACAATTTGGCGGGTTGAAAAATTTCAGAAATTACAAAAAGTAAACACAGACTGGGGTGAGGGGGTGGTCATGTGACCGACTTCGCACCGAGACCCCAAAAGTTCTGGTCTGCACATAGTCACTCGTGTACTAATAACATATGAAGTTTAGGACGTTACCTTACAGTACATTATAAGTTTTGTTCTGCCACGGTCAACACAAAATATAGGTGAAAAGGCAGTAACTTGTTTGACATTCCAGACAATGTTCTCATACTCTGTAAGCGGTGTCGGAAAGTTACGCTTCTACAGTGCAAGTTGGTTAGTTCAGCTCACGAGGATGAAAGAATATCGGCCATTTAACCTCTATCATGAAATGAGTTCGACCTTCGCGGAAGGATCGCATGGACAGATGTCAGAATTAACTGAACGCGGTACGCAGCGAACGGAACACAAGATCAATTAGTAGGCGAGGTCACAGATAGGAGCTGCTGCATTTGACAACAGACATAGCAGTAACCAGAGATCTAGTTATTGTACTTACTGCTGACGTAGACTGTAAACTCGGAACATGTTCTGTGTACCTCATGTCAATTCAGTAAACACAGAAACGTCAATGAAGAAGGCCTAACATTTAATTCTCATAACAGCATAGTATTTGTTCGTAACTACAGTCATCACAAGCATGCATGATCAAGTACTTTGTATCGGTGTGCTTGGCCCTCGATAGCTGCCGTTTCCACAGTTTTTTGTCCACGGCTCCTTTCGCTACTTTTGCCCATGACATTGCAGCGAAGGCTGGAGTCAATAAATTGTTGTTTCGGAAAAATAATATTAGTGGTTGTTTACGAAGTCGATACAACACATTTTTACAAACTATCGAAATTACTGTATCTTATTTTTGCAACGAAATCAACGAAAATAATAAGCTTGCTTGTCCATCATTACCTTTTCACATCTCGACTATTATCTCTTCTCGAATGTCTAAAGAGTCAAGAAGCAAGAAAAGGAAACAGGCAAATGAATCCAAAGATAATGAGGAGACTGGTTATGGTGCAGGCTGCTTCTAACCACTTCTTGGGGACAGATCTGTAAGTTTTTCCTAGGATAAACGTGTTGTAAAACTTTGTCTCATTTTCTCAAAAAAACTATAAATTCTGCAATTTTTTTCTCAGAAACTATCAGAAACTTTAATGAAAATTTCAAAGACTGTAAACAACACTGCATTCCAGCTGTTGAACTGCAGTCATGTTGTTTGCACCAATAATTCTGCTGTAATAAAAATATGACTTATTCAGAAAACATTTTAATGTAAGGCAATAAAATTAATAAGTATATCATAAATTACAATACCACAGCGATTTCGGTTCAGTGAGTTGCACAAAGATCATTTACTATTTGGCCACGATAACTTGACGATTCGCGCTGTGGCTGCTGGGAGCTTGTCTTGCACGAACGGAAGGCAGCATCGGCTGCTTGCTGCAGTGCTGGAACCGTTACCCTAACAATGTGTACATAAATTCTTCGCGTCAATGGCCATTGTAAAGTTGGCAGCGCATGTAAATAAAAGAATAACTTTCAACTGGTGTCTATTTTCTCCCCTTGTGGCAGCACCAACAAAATTGTCAAGTTATCGTGGCCAAATTGTAATTTTCAGTGAAAATTTCAGACAAATCTGCTCAGTAGTTTCTGATGAAATTGGGCACGAATTTGCTTAATTTAACATTGTCGGTATAGTGGCTACCGCCTGACTTTAAACGAGAAATGCTGCTATACACCCCTTCATATGCAATGCCAAACTGCAGAACAGGCTGTGAAAGAACGTGATTCACAGCAAAGCACTTCACGCTTTGGGAAGCGGCTAGAGAGCAGTCGCCAGGTAAACGCACTATAGCAGAGTCGGCGACGCCAGCGACAGCTTTCGCTTCACGGGGAAATAGCCCCATATTAATAGTAATGCAAGTGGGGGAGATAACTGCCTGGCAGTCTGAGGCCCGGGGGAAGCTTCCTGCTCGAGGAGGGGAGAGCCGGAACTGGAGGGGTCGCAGGAGACATGAAAGGGACGGGCGCGCTACTTCATGTCCGGGGGGCCAAACATCTCCACTCTGTGGTCTGCAAATGTCTGCTGCAACATGCATGAGTCCTTCCTGGCACACTCATTAACATGCTAGGACTGACGCCTGTGGAACAGGGAACGAAACCACTATTCCTGCTCGTGCAGTACAGACATGTCTCGCAATGAACGAAATACGTGCTGTAATACGTAAAAGAGCTATTGTATAGTGCACACAATGTCTTTCCGAAACCCGACGTTCTGTCCTCGTTTGCCGGGTGTGAGTTTCCTTTGGGACGCCATTTTTATCAACATTTTATTATTTTCATTTTATATTACTACTATCGACTGAAACAGAGGTGATATCTGGCGTTACACATGGTAGTGTTATTGGCCCTCTGCTGTTCCTTATTTACATAAACGATTTGGGAGAAAATCTAAGTAGCTCTCTTAGGTTGTTTGCAGATGACGCCGTCATTTACAGTCTACTAAAATCATCCGAAGATCAAAACCAACTGCAGAACGATCTGAATAAGATATCACTATGGTGTAAAAATTGGCAAATGATACTAAATAATGACAAATGTGAAGTTGTCCAGATGAGTACGAAATGAAATCCTTTAAACTTTGTTTACAAGATAAATCAATAAAAAGTGAAGGCCGTAAACCCCACAAAACACCTAGGAATTATAATTACTTCTGATTTAAATTGGAAAGAACACGTACATAATGTCGTGGGAAAGGCGAACCAGGGACTGCGTTTTATTGGCAGAACCCTTAAAAGATGCAACAGAACTACTAAAGAAACTGCATACACTACGCTTGTTCGTCCTGTTTTTTGAGTATTGCTGCCCAGTGTAGGATCCTTATCAGGTGGGTTTGACGGAGGACATCGAAAGAGTTCAAAGAAGAGCAGCTCGTTTTGTATTGTCACGATACAGGGGAGACAGCGTTACGAAAATGATACAGGATCTGGGATGGGAATCATTACAACAACGGCGCTTATCGCTGCGGCGTGGGCTACTTACGAAACTCCAATCGCCAACATTCTCCTCCGAATGCGAAAATATATCGTTGACTCTCACATAGATAGAAATGATCATCAGAATAAAATACTGTGATTTGCAGGGAATTCGAAGTAGATGTACAACAGGGAACGAAACCACTATTCCTGCTCGTGCAGTACCGACGTGTCTCGCAGCGAATGAAATACGTGTTGTAATACATAAAAGAGCAATTATATAGTGCTCACGTGAATTTATTGCCGAAACCCGACGTTCTGTCCTCGTCTGCCGGGTGAGAGTTTCCTTTGGGATGCCATTTTTTATCAACATTTTATTATTTTCATTTTATATTACTACTATTAGTCACGTACATCATTATTCAATTTTTTTTTTCATCCGTAAAAAAGAGCAACCATTATTATGGATAAAATTATTCATTTTTACAATATTAAATGTCAAGCACAGAAATTTGAGTGGCGACGTCACAGTTTCGATTCAGGCCTGAACTTTGGATAGGAGAAATAAGAAATTTTCGTGAAACTTTTTAATAGCAGGAAACGACTATCAGTAGTTGGAATTTTCACAGCAGAATCTAAAACTTGCTTAAAAAAAAAAAAAAACTTATTTCAGCTTACCATAACAACTGTTGCAGATGCCTACAGTCGCATACAATGACATACAATGACATACTCGTCTTCTATATCTTTGTGCCCTATTTGCAGGGTTAACGTGTTTATTTCGGATTTTGGACCTTAATGTATAGAGTGGCCGGATGCTTTTTTTCTCGGTGACATTTCGATTTGCAGGAAGAGTCATGGAGACAAGTTTTTTAGCACACTGAAAGACTCTGATTTGCTTTGAAACAAGGTGAATCCAGCCACGAGACGGAAACGTCGTGGATCTCAGAGGACAGGCGTGATTCTCCAGCAAGACAAAGCACGATATCATGTTGCTCAACTAACCCGTGAAACTATCGACAGAATTGGCTGGGAAGTACTGCCTCATCCCCCTTATTGTGCTGATTTAGCACCTAGTGACTTCCATTTGTTTGGTGCACTTGCGGAGGCAATACGTAGAAAGATGTTCCAAGACAACGTCGTCGTTGTCGTCGTCATCGTTCTTGTTCTTGTTCTTGTTGTTGAAGTCTTCAGGCAGCAGACTGCTTTGATGCTCTCCACGCTACCCTGACATGGACAAGCCTTTTTATCTGACAATAAGAACAGTAACCTACATCCTTCACAATCTGCTTACCTTATGGGTCCCCCAGTCTCCCTTTAAGATTTTTACCCCACAGACTTCTAATGTAAAGTTGACGATTCCTTGTTGTTCAGGCTATGTCAGACATTCCGTTTCTCCCCAATTCTGTTGAGCACCTCATTAGTTACGTCATCTACCCATCTAGTCTTCATCATTCGTCTACAGCACCACATTTCGAAAGCTACTATTATCTTTTTGTTTGAACTACTTATCGTAAACATTTCACTCCTATACACTGCTACACTGCCGACAAATGCTTTCAGAAGGGCTTCAAATGTTCAAATGTTTGTATAGCTTATGGGACTTAACTACGGGGTCATCAGTCCCTAAACATACAAATTACTTATGAACTAGCTAATACTAAGGACGGCACAAATATCCATGCCCGAGGGGTATTCGAACCCCCGACCGTAGTGGCCGTGCAGACCGTGACTGGCGCGCCTCAGTCCCCGCGGTCACCGCGGCCGGCTCAGAAGGGCTTCCTAACATTTAAACTAATATTGGATGTCAACATATTTCACTTCTTCAGAAACTCTTTTCATCCTACAGCCAATCTGTATTGCATATCTTCTTTACTTCGGCCATGAGAATTTATTTTGCTACCGAAATAACAAAACTCATCGAGTACTTTTGTCTCATTACTAATCTAGTTCCTTCACAATCGCCTGAATTTGTGACACTACATTCTATTACCCTTGTTGTTAATGTTCATTTTATACAGTCCTTTCAACACATTGTCCATTCTGTTTAATTGCTCTTCCAGGTCCTTTGCTGTTTCTGACAGAATTTCTATGTCATCGGCAAACCGCAAAGTTTTTATTCCCTCTCCCTGAACTTAATTCCCTCTCCATACTTACCCTTGCATTCCTTCAGAGCTTGCTCAATGTACAGCTTGAACAACATTGGGTAAAGACTACAACCCTGTCTTGCTCCCTTCCCAACCTCTGCGTCTCTTACATGCCCTTCAACTGTAATAACTGATGTCTGGTTTTTGTACAAGTAGAATTTAACTCATCACTCCCTATATTTTACTCGTACTACTTTCAGAATTTGAAAGCTTGTATTTCAGTCAACACTGTCAAAAACTTTCTCCAGATCTACAAATGCTAAATATGTGGGTTTCCCTTTCCGTAACCCATAAATAGTAATGCTTGTAACGCTTGACGTGTGTTCCTATATTTCTCGTAAATCCAAACTGATCTTTCCCAAGGTCGGATTGAACCATTTTTTTTTTCATTGGTCCGTAAATAATTCGTGTCAGTATTTTGCAACCGTGACTTATTAAACTCATAGTCCTGTAGTTTTCACATTTGTCTGTACCTGCTTTCTTAGGAATTATAAGTACTACATTCTTCTTGACGTCTGAGGGTATTTCCCCTGTCTCATACATCTTGCATACAAGCTGGAACAATTACGACTGGCTCTCCTAACGATATCAGCAGTTCAGACGGAATATTATCTACTCCAGGGGCCTTGTTTCTATTCAAATCTTTTAGTGCTCTGTCAAATTCTTGTCGCAGTACCGTATCTCCTATATCAACTTCAAGAAGAATATCGTAATTCCAATTCAAAAGAAAGCAAGGGCAGACAAGTGTGAAATTTACAGAACCATCAGTTTAATAAGTCATGGTTTCAAAATACTAACACGAATTATTTACAGACGAATGGAAAAACTTGTGGAATCCAACCTCGGGGAAGATCAGTTTGGACTTAGGAGATTATAGGAACACGAGAAGCAATACTCGCGTTACGACTTATTTTAGAAGATAGGCTAAGGAAAGGTAAACCTACGTTTTTAGCGTTTGTCGATTTGGAGAAAGCTATTGACAATGTCGAGTGGAATACACTCTTCCAAATTCTGAAGGTATCAGGGGTAAAATATAGGGAGCGAAGAGTTATATTCAACCTATACCAAAACCAGACAGCGGTTATTAGAGTCGAATGCAAGACAGGGACGCAGAGGTTGGGAAGGGAGTAAGACAGCGTTGTAGCCTTTCCCCAATGTTGTTCAATCTGTACGTTGAGCAGGTAGTGAAGGAATGGAAGAAATTTGGAGAGGGCATTAAAGTACAGGGAGGAGAAATAAAAACTTTGCGGTTTGCCGATGACATAGTAATTCTGTCAGAGACCGCAAAAGATCTGAAAGAGCAATTGAATGGAATGGACAGTGTCTTGAAAGGAAGATATAAGATGAACATAAACAAGAGTAAAACGAAGGTGTGGAATGTAACGTCAGAGAATCAGGCGATGCTGAAAGAATTAGATTAGGTAATGAGACAATAAAAGTAGTAGATGAATTTTGTTATTTGGGTAGCAAGATAACTTCTGATGGCCGAAGTAAAGAAGATATAAAATGCAGAATGGCTATGGGGAGAAAAGCGTTTCTAAAGAAACGAAACTTGTTAACATCCAATATTAATTTAAATGTTAGGAAGTCCTTTCTGAAAGCATTTGTGTGAGTGTAGCATTGTATGGGAGTGAAACATGGACGATAAGGACTTCAGATAAAAAGATGATAGAAGCTTTCGAAATGTGGTGCTACAGACGAATGATGAAAATTACATGGGTAGATCACGTAACTAATGAGGATGTGCTTAACCGAATCGGGGAGAAAAGGAGTTTCTGGCATATAGTGACTAAGAGAAGGGATAGATTGGTTGGACACATTCTGAGATATCAAGGAATTGTCAACTTAGCATTAGAAGGAAGTGTGTGGGGTAAAAATAGTAGAGTGAGACCGAGGGTTGCCGAACGTATTCTAAGATGAAGAGGCTTGCACTGGACAGGGTAGCGTGGAGAGCTGCATCAAACAAGTCTGCAGTCTGAAGACCACAACAACAATATATAATGCTTTCACCTTTCGGTTTCAGGGCTACAGGGCCGTGAAAAGTTCGTGGGGAAATTGGTTCAAACATCAAGCGGCAATTAAAAAAAAAGAAAAAGCTTTTAGCCCTTGTAACGAGTACATAAATGTTGAAGGGGATTATGTTGAGAAGTAAAAACAATATTGTTTAGGAAGAAACTTTTTTTTTCCTGCAGACCAGTTTGTGTGTGTAATTATTGAATGGAGCTCGTAATAGAAGCGGTTAAAACGTGCGGTTGATTAGGGGAAGACGGCAGAGGCCACGTGGCGGCAGATAGCGGTGCTCGTCCAGAGAGCGGCTCTGTAAATAGAGGCGGGCCGGCCAGCCACTGCAAACACCGCTACAGCACACCACAGCACGGCGCTAATGCTGCCTGCCTGCCGGCTGAGGGGCCACCTAGGTACAGGCGTGTGCGCTGCCTGCCAAGAGCAGTCACAACACAAGCAAACCATTTGTCTTATTCTTTACGGGAGGCTTCATACAGTTCTCCAATAGTTCCTATGAATGCACGTTTTGGGCATTCCAGAATGATGTGCTGGGTCGTTTGTTCAGGATGTCCACAGTGGCACATATAAGATTTTGAGCTGTTCTCGATGGTAGTCTTCTGGATCTCAGGGAGGGAACGACTGTCCGACTGAACACAAAATCTTGGCTCACCTATGAACCAGGCGACAATCGTTAATACTCCAATCCTGATGTTCCTCCGCCTAGTTTCTGCGGCCTAAATGGTGTCGTGCTTTTAATGGGACACACACCACAGGTCTCCTTGTGTGGAGGCCACATTCCCGAAGGCGATTTCGAATTCTGCGTTGATATTACGCGCCTTCTTGCTGCCTGAGAGTGCGTTGCAGCCAAGTTGCATCCAGCCGCCTCGTCGACGAGCTGTTAACCGGAGACAATGATCATCTCTAGGTGATGTTACAACAGTACGTTCTTTCAACGGTTTCTGTTGTCTGAAATCGCCTCTCCGGGTCCTGGAAGTTACACTTCGGGAACTTCAATATTTGCAGCCACCTCTCTCTGTGTCTGTTCCGCTTACAACTTTCCTGTGGCTCTCGTGCCATACTTTCGGGTAAGTCGTGCTGAAATTCCAGGGTGTACTGAAGTTGATGAGCGGTAGTGTAGCTATTTCGTGACTTATCTCAGTGTACATAATGATGAGAACAGAGCAGCTACAGATATAGGACTGCTACACCTTTTAAATCGCCCGCAGGAACCCCATCTCTGTTAACATATTTCAGATGTGCGTCATGTAGTGGAACACGCAGCTGTCGCTTGCTGTCCGTGTCGCGGTGCCTGCAACCGCGGGGCGACCGCCGCCTCTGCGGTAGCGGTGGAGCGGCAAGAACCGTTCGCGGCGCGGCGATAGCTGCGCGGCCGGTGCGTAACGGAAACACGCATGCGTGAGGAGCGCGGCACGCGCCTGCCTGAGTAATGCGACGCGTGTGCGGTCGCCCACCAACACAGCGCAGCCCGCTCATGTGCGCGGTCGCCACATGTCACGCTGACACACAGAATAATACGTCTAGATTCTCTCGAATGCCCCCCCCCTCCGCTCCCTTCCCCCCTCACTCACTCTCTCTCTCTCTCTCTCTCTCTCTCTCTCTCTCTCTCTCTCTCTCTCTCTCTCTCTCTCTCTCTCTCTCTCTCTCTCTCTCACACACACACACACACACACACACACACACACACACACACACACCCCTGACGAATCATCTATTTCCTCCTTCCGACTTCCCACCAACTTGTTCTGCTGTTTCCTACAATAACTACCGAAAGAATAAGCATTTTAATGGAATATTCCGTCGGTACTTGGAGGAACAAAGACACATTAAAAACGTAATTACGTAGTATTTTTGTTCCACTTTTTTTTTTAATTTGTTTGTTATGAGCAGCTTTCGACTTCTTAGGCCATCGTTAGAAAACTTTCTACAGCTTTAGGTTTCTTAGGGCCGATTGTATAGAGCAGTTGATCTTACACTAGAGTTCAAGCTGAACTGCACGATAAATCAGTCAAACCTTAAGGTCGTAAATTCTACCAAATACCTAGGAGTTACAATTACGAACAACTTAGACTGGAGACAACGGACAAAAAATATGGTAGGGAAGACGAACCAAAGCTTACGTTACCGCACAATAAACTTAGTTTCGGTGCGGGCAGTGGCGAGTTAGACCAAGACTGGTTGGCTTCCCTAAAAAAATCAAAGCTTACGATTCATTGGCAGAACGCTTCGAAGATGCAACAGCTCCGCCAAAGAGACTGCCTACAACACACTTGCGCGTCCTCTGCTGGAGTACTGTTGCCCTCACCAAACAGGACTGACGGAAGACATTGAGAAGGTTCAGAGAAGGGCAGCTCGTTTTGTTTTGTGTTGTTTCAGGGGGGAAAACGTCACGGAAATGTTGCACGATTTGAGGTGGAACGACGTTATTCGTTGCGGCGAGTTCTATTTGCAAAATTTGAATCACCGACTTACACTTCTAAATGTGAAAAGATTTTGCTAGCACCCACCTACATAGGGAGACATGCCGATCTCAATAAAATAAGAGAAATCAGATCGAAAACGGAACGATATAGGTGTTCTTTCTTCCCGCGCGCTTTAGAGAATGGAACGGTAGAGAGGAGTTATGAACCCTCTGCCAGGCAAATATGATTTGCAGAGTATCTACGTAGACGTAGATCTATTGAATGCAAGAGCGAGCAGCACTGTCGTATACTCTTTATCACCGCACACCTCGTCTATAATCTCCACTGCTCATCATTCATCAGTCCGAAAACTGTTTCGAACACTACAATGCTTTACCAGGTGTGGTACACTTTGGAAGTGGTACACCATTGTCTTCCACTGATGATTTAATTCCACTGTATGATGGCTTCAGCCCTCGTGGATGATGCATCACAAAGTATCAATAACTGGCTTCACCTGGTCATGTTGACACTTGCTGGCTTGCACTGCTGCTAGTGACAAATATTTCGTGCGCGTCACGGGATGTGGCCGTGTACTGCTCCACCACGTACAAGAGCAGCAACTCTCGCAACATGTTCACCAAATCCTCTCTCTTTTTTTGTTGATGAAAACAACCCCTCCTCCTCCCCGTCCACCAAACGCCGTTTATCTCCGACGCAACAACTGTTTCGAGGCACGAGGAATAATGTTGAGGGCACTGGCCTCCTCAGACGACACGTGAGCATCTATTACAAGCAGAGACGCGGACAAGTAAAACGGTTTTCAATCACGAGATAGGACGACGCCGGCGTCGCCGAGCGATTGTCGTACCAGCGTAATCGTGGTACGCCGATTAAAGGGAGCGCTCCGGGCTTCGCGTGGCGGCCAGTGCGTCACGCAAGCACGCAGTGCGTGTCCCACGTGCAGCGAACACCTGCTCTCGTGGTCGACCGGTGGAAGGGGGCAGAGCCGTAGGGCCGACCAGCAAACGTTCACGTATTACAAAACTGCAGCTGTCTGCACCGCTGCGTTCGCCATGGGGTTGGAACACTTGCGAGGAGTGACACTTGCGGGAAACCCGAGGCCCTTGGGGCGGCTGATGGCTTTTCCTGGGTACAGGCACACCAGGAAGTCTAGCACTGCTGTTGTCAAGTTTCCACACTGTCAACATAACACGAAAATCAGTGAAATTGCACAACCCTTTGCTAGCTGAAGAGCAATATAGTAACTTGTTCTAACTACATATTAATTCGTTGAGTGTTCCGCCTGAAAGCAAAAAGGTATTTTAATAGTGATAATGTTTGGAGAGTTGCAAGTTGCAAGAATTCCAGGAAAAATGAAGCGAAATTGACAGCCAATAGTTCGTTATAAATTACATTGCCTGTTAACTGTATAAATATAAATTACGGAATACGCGGGACTCCTGTTCAGTACAGTCAGAAAGGTCTGTCAGTGGTTTACAATCAGATATCCGTATCAGTCTCCTCCTCAAGAAGTCTGTGTGAAGATTTATATTCAGAACATTCAAGAAAAAGGCTACTGTGGTGTTGAAACTACAAGAAGCAGCTCATTTCCTCAGAAAGAGAAAACGTTATGGTGCCCGTAAATTTGAATGGATGTCTCTCTTGTAGTAACATTCGTTTTGTGATAAAATGTTAAAATCCAATATACCATAATTTTGCTTTTCTAAACTGAGTGCCAACTTTTTTTGTCGAAATTTTTGCAGGAAATAGTCTTAACGTAATTTCATACTTCTATGCATTAATATTATCAAACATGTAATTTGTGTCACAAATTGCGCGGCCGGTCCGGTCGGAGGTTCGAGTCCTCCCTCGGACATGGGTATGTTTGTACTTTGCCTAAGTTATTTTAAGTAAGATTAAGTAGTGTGTAAGTCTAGCGACCGATAACCTAAGTAGTTTGGCTGCATGAGACTACACATATACACGTAATTTATTTCATCACCACATTTAAGTACTAATAATTAAAGAAACTTAAATGTAGAAATTTGAAATAAACACTGAAAACAAATGATTGATATTTCTCATAAGATGAATGCACAAAACTGTTGAATTATGTCTTGTGAATGTACCTACAAAATCTCCATATGAAAATGGGGGTGCGAGTCCCAAATTTGTTTTTTCTATAATAACATTAAAAATATATTAAAAATTCAGAACTCGAAAACCAGTGAATTTATGGACTTGAAGCGTTTTGTGTTGCTAAATCTTTACATAGTAGACACGATTTTAATATTTGGTTGTTATCGCCAAAGTAGACGAAAAGTTAAATTTTTTGGTGTAATCTTCGCCACGTAGACTGCCGAACCTAATTATAATCATACCTCTGAGGAGAGAACGTTGTTTGCTCTTCTCCTGCGTTTCCAGTCGGCCGTGCTGTGCTACGTAACGACATCGTACCGTTCCATTTTACCGAGAGCTATATATGTATCATTTAGACGCAAAGATTCTGGGTTCTGTTTTCATCGCTAACGCAATTAACAACGTTAGACCTCATATGTAAACAGTTAAAGGTTATGAGTGCCACTGGAAAAATGCATAAGTAACACCTGTTGCTTGAGACTTGAAAATGACCTAAAATTAGCCGAAATCGATATCTCATAACAAACATAAGGTGTAGCTGTCTACATTTTATAATGAGATTGTATATAATTCCACGATCAAATTTTGTTTTAGTTATTTGTAGTAATACACCCAAAGATCTGCCCTTGCTTTTAGTGCCTTGATCAGCTATTTATTTTTAGAGGTATTATTAGGGACAGGAAAAATTCGCATTTGCGATAAATGCGAATATAGATGCGAATTCTGACTCAAAATGCAGTAAATCCGAAATTGTCATAAATGGTATTTTGTTGTGAAACACTATTTTATCAGAAATATTGAGAGATAACTTTATTTTCTGCTCTTAAATATGTACAAAGTAAACCGTAGGTACCGGAAAAATTCTCATTTTTCGATGAATACGAAATATAGGCCCATGCTAATTTTGAGCCGAAATGCGAGAGACGTGAATCTTGTAATATACGCTATTTTTAGCGAATTGTTTCTTTACTACTGCTCCATCTCGCTCGGTGGGCCTTTCCCTGAATACGGCACAGGTAGCGGCTGAATGTTTGTAAAGCTATTGCACCAGAGTGCGATCCCTTACAAACTACAGGGTGTCTCACGAAAGACGCCTTCCAAGCGTCTGAAGATCGCGCGGTCCGGCTCCCGGCCGCCGCCACCGCACCCGCCGGTCACGGCAGCGCCCGGTTCTCGGACTCTACTGTGCCGCAGGCGCTTACACTGAGTTAAAGTCTACAAAACATTGCCATCTGAGTAACCAAGCTTACGTTTATTTCCATTAGATGTTCAAAATAACGTCCCTCTATGGAAAGAGCGGCCTGACATCTCTTGAACACATTTACGAACAATCGACGAATTTCGGCTGCCGAAATCTGGGAAATGACTAGTCGAATCCTGTCTTCAGACTCTTCGAGTGTATGGGGATTGCTTGCATACACCTTGTCTTTTAACATTCCCTAAACATAAAAGTCACAGGGATTTAGATCTGGAGAACGAGGAGGACAGTCAACTATCCTACCATCAAAAACACTTCGTACTGCTGCCATAGAAGCAGTGGCAATGGGTGGTCTTGCATTCTCCTGCATGAAATAACCATACAGCTTTTCGATGGGTGAAAGATCTTGAAAAAGGGATGCAGGATATTGTTCACATACCTGTCAGAATCCATTGTTTCGT
Source organism: Locusta migratoria (assembly GCA_026315105.1). Lineage (NCBI taxonomy): Eukaryota > Metazoa > Arthropoda > Insecta > Orthoptera > Acrididae > Locusta > Locusta migratoria. The sequence goes on along the minus strand of CM048746.1, from coordinate 508,001,321 downwards.
GAAAAAAGATTAGACTAGTCATTTCCCAGATTTCGGCAGCTGAAATTCGTTGAGTGTTCGCAAATGTGTTCAAGAGATGTCAAGCTACTCTTTCCATAGAGGGACATCATTTTGATCATCTACTGTATATAAAGGTAAGCTTAGGTTACTCAGATGGCAATTTTTTTTTTTTTTTAGCCTTTAACTCAGTGTATGCGTCCGCAGCACAACAGAACCAAAGAATCGGGCGCTGCCGTGGCCGGCGGATGCGGTGACGGCGGCCGGGAGCCGTACCGCGCGATCCGCGGACGCCTGGCATGCGTCTTGCGTGAGACACCCTGTGCTTATGTGAAAGGCAAAACACACACACACACACACACACACACACACACACACACACAACGCGCGCGCGCTGACGGAGGACTCGAACCTCCGACGGGAAGCTACCGCGCACTCCGCCGCAAGGCGCCTTAGAGCGCAGGGACATTCCGACGTGGCTACGATAGTTGTGACCAGCAGCGTATTTCACAGGATCGACAGAGCTCCTTAAACCAGTCAGTGGCTACGGAACATACTTGTCTGTGGCATGGCGCTATTTTTGACCGTTCGCCGGTCGTGCGTAGAAACCAGTATATTCCGGAAGGCGGTATCTTCGGGTAGCGGGCAGATAGGGCGCTCTTGGACAGGCCATTCCGCCACGCTAAATGTGGCGCGAGGGCACGCGACAACGGCCAAGGGCGCCGGTTTTAGCTCGCTGTGAACCTGATTGTATGCATCATTTAGTGATAAACATTGACGTGTATTCTCATGTCTACACTGTCACGTTCTGTTATTTGCAACAGTTGGGATGTACATATTGTTGTGTGACCGTTTAAATTTTAGTATGAACCACCACAAGATCGCCTTTGCTATGTCAGTTCCGATTTATGGATCGCGGCGGCGGAATGGCCGAGAGCATTGAGGCTCTATGCTCCGATGCGCGAGGCCATTCCTCGTCGGGGGTTCGACTCTTCCCTCGGGCATGGATGTTTGTTCTGTCTTTAGTAGCCGCGGTGGAGTAGCCGAGGGGTCTAAAGCGCCTCGCTGCGGAGCGCGTGGTTGCTCGCCGTCGGAGGTTCGAGTCCTCCATGGGGCACGGGTGTGTGTTTACCTTAGTTTAAGTAGTTTGTACGCTACGGACTGATGACCACGCAGTTTGGTCCGATAGATTTACAAATACTGTATTTGAATATTTTTGTCTTTAGTATAAGTTAGTTCTTAAGTATGTCGTAAGTTTAGGGACTGATGACCGCGCAGTTAAGTCCCATAAGCTTTACAAACATTTGAACATTTCATTTATGGATTATAATTATTGAACAGAGGCCCAGTAATACTGTTCCTCTTAAAACAGCTTTTTCTTGCACAGGCTCGGAAAGTCATCACAGAAGGTATCAGCTGGATAATGAATGAAACTTTTATCTATGTAATAACTATTTGCACCAGTAAATCAAAACTCCTCAAAGTTTACAGTGCTGAATAGAACATAAGGGTTTATTTGAACCCAACTAATACATTTCAAAAAGACTAAACTGTTTTAACAGGTGTCTATAAAGTTCTGAATGGTACATAGTTTCGAGTCCCTACCTCAATATACAACAATCAATAACAAGAGAAAACATATATATGTCAAGTTCATGGATCACACAAATAACTGCAACATATTTCTTCTTTATTCCTGGTATAAATCCACTTGTTCAATAGCACTGGGACTTGTGGTTTAACTGTCCAGACGTCCACCTGGACAAACAAAATATCCTGGACAGTACTTATAGCTTGTAAATTGTCCCAAAATAAATTATTTGGTCATGTTGGATCGTTCAGGAGAAATGTAGTGTAACTTTTTACACTACAATATCACCACCACCATCACCCAGTTCTATCAGTGACGTCATTGAGTCCGTGTGTAACACACAACCACAATAGATTCCTCTATTTCTTTCCATTCTGAGCTCCCTGTTGCTACAGCTGTCTTCCCTAGATCTCTATCCTGTCTGGTGGTTCTTCTTCGTCTTTTTTTAGTAAATTGAGGTCCATTCTATAATTTGTTTTGGCCATCTACCATCTTCTGTCCGAACAACATGATCAGCCAATTCAATATATTCATTCGTTCTATTACGTCTGAACTTTCTCAGATATTCTGTTTTTTGTCTAACACAACATTGATCTTTTCATTCATCTTTGAACAACTATGTTTCGTAAGTCATTACTGGAAGTATACAGTGTGAGCCATAAAGAACGGCCGTTTTTTTATAAAAGCAATATATCGTTACTTGTGCTTTAAAAATTTTTCTATTTAGAGAATAATACTCAAATGATGTTACAACTTTACAAAATTAATGCTGGAGAATACCATCTCCCAGGTGACGCTTCCTAAAACTGCTCTGTCAATATGTAAGACTTCTGCACGAATTTCTTCCATCACTTCTTCCAACTGTACGTGTTTTATGCCTAGTAATGTCAAATGTTCAAATATTTGTGAATGTATCGGACTTAACTGCTTGGTTATTAGTCCCTACCTTACAAACTACTTAAAGTTAAACAAACCTAAGGACAGCACGCATACCCATGCCCGAGGGATGACTCGAACTCTCGACGGCGAATGGCCGCGCGCACACCGCAGCACGGCGTCTCAGTGCGCACGGTTATTCTGCCGCGGCTAGTAATGTCACCAAACCGGAAAATAACGCGACCACGAAAACAGTCCGAACAACTTTCATTGACACTCTTGCTATGTGAGCTGTGGCTCCGTCATGCTGCAACTCGCCTTGTTAGTTCAGGTAGGCAGAATTCAGCGACATGTTTTTAATGTTCCGAGGTTACACTTACACTTACAATGTTCCCGTTATCGACTTGGAAAACATATGGGCCTGTAACATCTGTATCGGTTATAGCACACCTTGGGACTATGTAACGGTTTCCCATGCATTAGTCTTGAATTTCCACCGGTCCAAGAACGACAGTTTTGCTGATTTACCATGCTGTTCAAATGAAAATTAGAATCACACAAAACAAATTTTGCTGAAGTGTGGCCTCCATTTCTCGAGCAAAATTTACTCACTGTACATACTATCTAGGCTTTAATTGGTTCACCGTAGCCGTTTTGTAGGTGTGAACGACGGCCGAGGCAGAGTTCAGCAGATTGTCCCTCGCATAACTATCCGGACAGAAGTGGTGCCTGACATAGTATTTTGCCTGACAGACTATTTTGAGAACGCAACTGACACAGCAATTAACGAGAGAGCATTCTATGCTGGACTGACTACAACTAGTGCTGGTCCTGCGTACCAACAATTTTTACGCGATGCGCATTTTCTATAACTTCTACATTCAACTGTTTTGTTAACTAGAACGTAAACGAAACATAGCACAATAAAGCCTCATGTAAACACATTAATCAAACAAAATCATGTGAAGTTCTATACAATAGTTAACCCACTATTTCTTATTCAAAATGATATTGGGTATCTCATACAGAAGGGGGGGGGGGGAGCGAATCAGAATACGTCTGGACAGCATTGGCGCAATTTCTCACGGGAATGCGATATGTTACATCATATGCTTTTTCCCACCCATTCCACCTATGAAGTGATCTACAAGCTGTGAAATTTCGTAGCAACTCAGTACCTACGGCCATGAGCCAGCCATCCTATAAATTAAAATTACGAACAACTTAAATTGGAAAGAACACACAGAAAATATCGTAAAGAAGGTGAACCCAATGCTACTTTCTATCGGCAGAACCATAGAAGTTGCAAGAGTTTTACTAAAGAAAATGCAACTCCTGAGAAAAACTATCTGATCGTGTTCTCCGTGTCTGATAACGACGATGTCGATGGGACGTTAAACCCTAAGCATCCATCCAAGATCAATTAATTGTCTCCTGAATCTACTGAAGTTCGAGGAGGCCATGGCAAGCCTTTCGGCTACCACTTCCATTCGATCTGGTAGATTTATTTCCTCCCCTTCCCTTTAACCACATGACGAGACCATAGACTTACTAAATATTAACTAGACCGCTCGTCGGCGTTAGTGTCGCGTCCCCACATTGAACGTGACAGAAGCCGCCATTTGCAGGGAAACATGGTTCGTTCGTGTGCTGCTTTTAATTTAACAGTGTGAATGGAAGCAAAGACGAAGACGGAAACAGTGTTACATTTCACTGATCAGTCATTACTTGTATACCGTATAGTATTTTCATGGGGAAATAATAAATCATGAGCGTTTGCTTTTGTTTAGGTTTCCTCTTACAAATCACGAGAAAAGTACTTTGTTGCATGTCAAGTACTTATATTTTATTTGCATATAAATTACTAAAAATACTAAGTTGAGCTGAATGAAGTACTAGGCGTATAAGAGATATTTAGATTTTTAATGACACATGTAAGTATGAAGCCAGAAGCAGGTCGAATAATTGCTTTTAGACACTTAACAGATGGTGATTGTACTTTGTAAATAATCATTATTTGATCGAATGTTGCATACATAACCCCTTTGAGAAGTACTATCTCTGTTAAAAAGTAATGTGCGAATGAAATGCCTATTTAAAGTTGTATGAGTTTAGAATTATTCATACCCAAATTCGAGGAAGTCTAAAGAAAAATTATTTGTAATATGGAAAGGAATGTAGCCAAAAATGTGTCAATACAGAAATAAGCGTGCAAAACGTGTTGAGTAGTCGGCCAAAAGCAAAAAGAAACTGACAGAAAATTACGCGAAATAAATAATAATCACACTCGGATACTTTACAAGTTTCATGCAATCATCTTCTGCAAATATCTGGATGCAAAATCGCTCCACCTTCTCATTAAGAGAGACTATACATTCTTAAATTCCGTGTCTGTATGCAGACGTATTTCGGAAATTAGGAAACTTAATTCATTTAAGATTACTTTTTAAACAGATTGCAATAATCAGTAATTTTTTTAAAACAAACATGCGTTTATTTTGTTCTTCATTTTGCTCTTGTCGCGTCTCATACACTTCAGATCACAACCGCAGTACTAGGATTCTTCCCTGCAAATGGCGGCGATCAGCCGCTTCAATTCGGGGACAGTTACCTCTATTCTCCGCTCCGGCGTGGTAGGGGCTTGGACGAGACACACGTATGCAGCCATTTTAACTGCATCGGAGGCTGGCAAGTGATGTCACGTCCAGTGTTATCGGGCCTCTAACGCCAAGTTTCTTGCAGTCAGTTTTGTAGATATCGAGTCGTTCTGGGGAAAGCAGTTCCTTACCGAGAAAGGCGGGGGTGGTGGGCGTGGCCGCTGTGTCAGGCGCGTGGCCACGGCGACCGCGGTCCGCTATTCCTGGAAACCAGCTGCACCGGCGGAAGCACTCAGCCACGGTCGCCACACGTCTACTCACCTTGCCACACGCCACACACCGTTGGTCATCCGAAATACAACACTGGGGATCTCGCAGCCAAAGAGACCTTATACTAATATCACATGACTCGAAATATATCGACAAGTGGAGGAAAACGATCAAATCATATTGAGTTCTAAATCTACGCGGTGCGTTTGAAAAGTTCGTGCAAAAATAAAAACTACTAACGTGTTTGGGGAAAACCATTTTTATTTTTCGACATGGTCTCCTTTTAAACGTGTACACTTCGTCCAACACTGTTCTAATTTGTTGATCCCTTCATAATAATAGGGATTGTCCAAGCCTGCGAAATAGCTATTAGTTTACATATTCATCTCCTCGTCTGAATGAAATCTACGTTTCGCCAACCATTTATTTAAATTAGGGAACAAACAGTAGTCCGAGGGAGCCAAGTATGGAGAATAGGGGTGATGTGAAACGAGTTGGAATCCTATTTCCAATAATTTTGTGGCCACAGCTTCTGAGGTGTCTGCTGATGCATTGTCGTGATGCGTCTCTCTCTCTCTCTCTCTCTCTCTCTCTTTTTTTTTTTTTTTTTTTTTTTTTTTTTTTTTTTTTTTTTTTTTTTTTTGTGGGCCAACGATGGCGTGTTTCTTGCAGTTTCTGGCGTTTTTAAACGGTAAAATAACGTTGAATAATATGATTCTGTAATAGTTTTTCCCTGTTCCAGGTTTATCCCTTGCGAATCCCAAAAGACCCTCGCCGTGACCTTTCCGGCCGAAGAACAGGTCTTCGCCTTTTTTGGTGCAGATTCTTTCTTAGTAACCCAACCTTTAGATTGTTTTTTGGTCTCAGGAGTATACTAATGTATCCATCTTTCATCCACAGTGACGAAACGACGCTTAAAGTCCTGCGGATTCTTCCTGAACAGCTGCAAACCTTCCTTGCAACACTTCTCACGATTCCCATTTTGCTCAAGCGTGAGCAAATTGCGATACCCATCTCGCGGATAGCTTTCTCATGTTTATGCAAAATATTATGCGCCCGTTCATTCGAGATGCCCACAGCACTAGCAATCTCATGCACATTAACTCTTCTGTCATCTATCACCATATTTTATCAACGATTTCTGGAGTCGTAACCTTCACAGGGCGTCCCGAACGTTCACCGTCACTTGTGCCCATATGGCCACACCGAAAATGTTGTAACCACTGATAAACTGTTCTAAAAGAAGGTGCAGAGTCACCATAATGTTCATCAAGCTTCTCTTTAGTCTCCTGAGGCGTTTTGTCTTTCATAATGTTTAATTACCACACGAAATCCTCTTTCGTCCATTCTTTGAGAGTCACTCGACTTCCTTGATTCAAAGAATGCCACACGCAAAAGAATAGACCAATATGGCTGAAACTTTGTGTGCGTTCTTTCCAAAGATGCTACTAACAAAACATGACCTCGATACGCGCCGGTGGTGCCATCTCTCGGACTTTGTACAGACTTTTCAAACGCCCCTCGTAAATCCACACTCTGCAAGCCACCTCACGGTGTCTGCGGAGGGTATTTGCGCACCATAGTCACCTATTCCAATCGCGAATGGTGCGCGAGAAAAGCGATTGCCTTTATGCCTCAGTGTGCGCTCCAATCTCATTTTTTCCTTGTGGTCTTTTCGCGAGATATGCGTAGGAGAACGCAATAGATTGGTTGACTCGTCTAGACACGTATGCCATTGGAACTTTGAGAGCGGTCCGGACCGCGATAAGGAACGACTCTCGTAGCATCTGCTACTGGGGTTTCCTGATAATGTCTCTGACGGTTTCGTGTTTACTAAATGAGCCTGTAACGAAAAATTCTGCTTTCTGTTGGATTTTTTCTATGTCCTCTGTCAACCCTATCTCTACGGATCCAACACTGAAGAGCACTACTCGAGTGTCACCCGAACGAGTGTCACCAGCTGGAACCACTCACAACCATCCTGAGCGGCATACCACAATACTTAACAAAATACACTAGCAAATTCTAGTACATATGTACTTTATATTATGAACATCTGATGACCCGCTCGGTTAGCCGTGTGATCTAACGCACCGCTTTCCAAGACGGGGAGTTGTACCGGCCCCGGTTAGAATCCGCCAGGCGGATTAACGAAGGGAGTCGGAGTGCCGGCCAGCCTGGATGTGGTTTTTAGGCGGTTTTCCACATCCCCTAGGTGAATACCGGGTTGGTCCCAAGTCCCGCCTCAGTTACACGATTTGCAAACATTTCATAACACTTTACACTTTTAACACTATACACAGACATTTGGGGTACACATTTCCTGCCGGGGGGCAGGGGGTGGCGGCAGGAAGGGCATCCGGCCACCCCGTCAATACTAACATGCCAAATCTGCAATAACAAAGCCGACCCTGCATGTGCGGGAAAAGGGCTGAAGAGAAAGAAAGAATATCAAAAACATCTGATGCACTTCTCGCTCAAATGTAAAAGATCTTATGTAATCACCTTGTGATGAAAGCATCCCTAGTCGATGTGGAAATCACGGTATAGTGTTTTCAGTAATTTACTACCCTCCGTATGTGTTTTGGGCTAGCATTCAATACAGCTTCCACATTCTGTCAGAGTTCATCATGTGTAGCAGCGCCTGCAGCGGGTGACGAGTTCAGGGCCGCTGCTTCCGCAATAACCGACCAGACGTTGTCAATAGGCTGCAGATCGGGAGAACAGATATAGCAAGGCAGCAATGCAATTACATTGGCGACAAAGAAATCTATGTTTCATATATCTAGAAAAGGCTTATGACCGTCTCCCTAGGAGGAAGCTACTGTCAGTTCTACAAGCAAACTTCTGCAGGCAATTAAAGGGCTTTACGTAGACTGTCAGGCAGCAGTTAGAGTAGATGGGAAATTAAGCTCATGGTTCAGGGTAGTTTCAGGGGTAAGACAGGACTGTAACCTGTCGTCACTGCTGTTCATACTATTCATGGATCATATGTTGAAAACAGAAGACTGGCAGGGCGGGATTAAAATAGGTGAAAATAAAATAAGCAGTCTCGCATATGCGGATGACTTAGTTGTAATGGCAGATTCGATTGAAAGGTTGAAAACTAATATTTCAGAGCTCGAACAGAGGTGCAGGGATTATGATATGAAGATCAGCATCTCCATAACGAAAGTAATGTCAGTGGGAAAGAGATTTAAGCAGATTGACTGCCAAATAGGAGGAACAAAGTTAGAACAGGTAGACAGTTTCAAGTACCTAGGATGTACTTTCTCACAGGATGGCAACATAGCGAAAGAACTGGAATCGAGGTGCAGCAAAGCTAATGCAGTGAGTGGTCAGCTAAGATCTACTCTCTTCTGCAAGAAGTAAGTAAGTACCAAGACTAAGTTAGCGGTGCACCGCTCTATCTTTCGACCAACTTTGTTGTATGGGAGTGAAAATTGGGTGGATACAGGTTACCTTATTCATAAGGTAGAGGTTACTGACATGAAAGTAGCAAGAATGATTGCAGGCACTAACAGATGGGAACAATGGCAGGAGGGTGTCCATAATGAGGAAATCAAAGAAAAGCTGGGAATGAACACCATAGATGAAGCAGTTAGAGCGAACAGACTGAGATGGTGGGGTCATGTTACACGCATGGGGGAAGCAAGGTTACCTAAGAGACTCATGAGCTCGGCAGCGGAGGGTAAGAGGAGTCGAGGTAGACCAAGAAGAAAGTACCTAGATTCGGTGCAGAATGATTTTGAAGTAAAGGGCATAACATCAGAGGAGGCATCGATGTTAGCATTGAATAGGGGATCATGGAGGAATTTTATTAGCGGTACTATGCTCCAGACTGAACGCTGAAAGGCATAATCAGTCTCTAATGATGATCATGATGATGATGTACAAAGTAGTGATCAGAACAGGTACAATACTTTTTTGTGTCTAATTTTCTATTCAAGTTCTATGTTGCACACGAGAAATGTAATCGACTGATATTGGCACAAATGTGCCCAAACATGTTTGGGCAGTAACGGATACCGAATTTCCGTGCTTTTAATCAGCAAAGATGCGAGTTATTAGCTATATTATAGTAGCGGTGTCCAGTTTGGAGAAAATGAGTGGAATTAGCGCGCCGAGACAAACAGCGGATGGCTGATGAAACCCGATGAAGCGGGCAGGCAGCGCGGGAACGAGGCGCCAAGGCCGCCGGCCGTCCCACGTTGAGGCGCAGCACAGGCTGACTAGCCTGTCTGTCTGTCTGACGGGCAATCTCTGCCATCGCGACACGCTGGACACGGATGCAGCAGAGCGGAAGATAGCAGCACAGACGACCACAATACGCCGCTACTGGCTGTTCATCTGCTACTTCGCTACTTACTACTGCAGTTGTGACCATAACCCACAAATAGATTCGCTAAATGTATTGTCACCTATCAACCCTCAACACAGGGTATAGGACGTATGCTGATTGGTAAAAGCCGTATGCAGGTATATTTTTGAAGTTCAAATGTTCAAATGTTTGTATAGTTTATGGGACTTAACTAGGGGGTCATCAGTCCCTAAACTTACTTATGAACTAGCTAATACTAAGGACGGCACACACATCCATGCCCGAGGGGGGATTCGAACCCCCGATCGTAGTGGCCGTGCAGACCGTGACTGGAGCGCCGCAGTCCCCTCGGCCACCGCGGCCGGCTTATTTTTGAAGTAAATGGACTGCTAAATTAGTTTCCAGACTAAGAACAATGTTGAGTAGGATCGCCGTCGGGCCTGGTGGTATTGGGGTAAAGTGCTCGACTGCAAACCGAAGAGTCGCGAGTTCGAAAACCGGTCGGACCTCAGATTTTTTCAGTCTGCACTTTAACCCATCCTTCACCTCTCAACGATGTGAGGAGTCGCCATAAACGAAACGTGGTTCGGATTCCACGTTAAGCTGTAGGTCCCTTTCCCCGGTTGGATAACTGGGGTAGGCTAGGGACACGCAAGTCGCCGAAGTGGCGTCCAATTGAAAGACTTGCACCAGGCCAATGAGCCACACGAAATTATTATTTATAGTAGGGACGCCACCAAAATGCATTTGGTACAAACGCTTTCATAAACTTTGACATTAATGAATTCTTTAAAAATAATTTATCATGGCCCTAGTAAGAAATGAGGTTCGGATTCGATTCCTGGGCGCAGCATAAATTTTAATTCAATGCTTCACCTTTAATGTCTTTAAAGATAAATCTACACAGTAGAAAACTTGTATGTAAGTAACCGCTAAGGGTTCCACTGAATGCAGCATTTCTATCAAACATGTGCCAAAAGTGAAGTTCGGCTACGTCACATCAGTTTATGCAGGGGCGTTTATTCTCGCTATGAAAATAAATACAATCAGACGAGAGCCATGCCTTTATCTGGTAAAACTGGAAAATTTTTCAGTCAGTTACTTTGAAGCCAACTAAGGTCAAAATGTGTGAAACCACTGGTCTCTTCAGCTTTTGTTGAACAATATATTGCATGTATTTTAAGATAAGACTTCCGATTTGCATAGTTTTTCTCATATCGAATGTTCAACACTTTTCGATAACAACTCACGTTTAAGACTTCCTCTTACCGTTTATTTCTTCATAGAAGAACAAAATAGCCCTACAATATCGAATACACCAGTAACGTAGCCTTCAGTATATCTTAAAAATTCAGATCATCGCGAAACTTTCTGCAAGACTATGGAAACAATATCACAGCTTTAATGCTGGTTGCTAGCACCAAATTTGCTCATGACGTAATGAAAGAGCCTATTTTAAGCGACTAAAATTCTCTTTTTACAACCTAAAAATCCACGGTCTAGTCATAAATGATATTGGAAGTTCCTGCCTTTAACATCAGGCTAAGGTGATATTCATATCATTATAAATAGAAATTTATACACCTTGAGACTGTTTTTCGTCTCGTATGACGTTTTAATTTCAAATACTTTTCCGTTTGAAGAACTTTTAAGTCCTTCATATACCAAGCGTATGAGCCAAGGCACTGACGAGTTCATTTCCCTACTCAGCCCTGGCGTAAGTTATGAGGGCTCCTGCGGCAGATTCCTTTCTAAGGGAACGCTGGATTTCCTTCCGCATCCTTACCCTGAGATTGCGAGCGTGAGCACCGTTTCTAATGAGCATGCTGTCGACGGGACGATATACCCTAATCTTCCTTCCTCGCTCCCTACCGCAGTGGGGATGGCCAAGGCGAAACGTTGCTAGTTCCAGGAGTATTTGCACTGGTGGAAAGGCCAGCTCCAATACCAGGAAGACTCTTGACGGAAAAGCAAGAACTGTCACCAACTGACAAGCTGCAGCCCACAGTAGAAGTGATTTTCTCACATTTATAGATCGTAAGATATGACTAACAGCTGTTTCAAAACATACGCCAGTTGAGGAGCTCTCGTAAAGCGAGATATGATTTGTTGTAGTCTAACAACAGCAAACTACTTATCTGTAATGAAAGGCTTCTCGTATTGAAATAAAGAAAATAAACACTAAATGAGTTAATATTAGATATTGTGTGCCTTGATACCTCGCGAATGCTACAGCAAACTGATGGTCTATGAAATAATGACATTGTAGGTACAGATTTACATTAACTATGATGAACGAGACACACCAAACCAACAGTATTCGATAGCGTCTCGTGTTTGGCTGTAGCAACTTCGCGTCCTCTTGCTATTTTTTCATATTTTTGTTTCGTAAAAGATCAACCACGAAAAAGGAAGGTGGGGGGAAGTCGACCGGCAATAGGGCATTATAATTTACACTACTTCCGCCTGACGATACATCCGGGAACTTCACGCTACAGATACTTGTTGAAAGCCAATGAGTTGCGTTTACCTGTAGAATTTTTTCTCTGAGTATCCGTTCAACAGGTTGTGGGATATAAACAAATGCACTTTGGTGGCCTGTGAATGAAACAAGACTAAACCTGTCACAATACTACCTTATAGTCATATAATTCTGCTGTTTTCGGACTGTTAGTCGGTAAGTGAACTCGTTCTCATTTGATTTATGTATTTGCAAAAGCAGAAGTTTGTTGTATGATCGCCGGCCGCGGTGGCCGAGGAGACTAAGGCGCTCCAGTCACGGTCTGCACGGCCACTACGGTCGGAGGTTCGATTCCCCTCTCGGGCATGGATATTTGTGCCGTCCTAGTTTGTAAGTAGTTCATAAGTAGTTTGTAAGTTTAGGGACTGATGACCCCGTAGTTAAGTCCCATAGACTATACAACCATTTGAACATTTTGTTGTATGAGCGAGTAGTGATCTAAAACTTCAATTGTCGTATTTTGTAGGGTGAAGTCGATCATGCCGCGAACATACGTGAAGAAGGTGGGAAGAGAGGGAAAAGGAACTACAGTCCAGTATATCTGGAAAATACCGTTCAGGACGCGAAGAAACGGAAGTTGAGTATTCGTAAAGCATATGAGTATTTTGAAAAAAAAAAAAAAAAAAAAAAAAAAAAAAAAAAAAAAAAAAAAAAAAAAAAAAAAAAACACACAATTTACTGTATATTAGCCTTTGAAACGGTCAGAAACCTTGCTGGAGAACAGACGTAACACCTAGGAGCACCTGCCGTCCTCTTTTAGCCGGCCATGTCCTTTTTATGTAGTTAGACAAGTAATTTCATATGAAAATGAGGAATTACAACTCTCTGAAATCACTGTGCGAGAAACAGTTGTCATGCGTACAATCTATTGCTCTAGGTGGCGAATTTTTTTAATAGGAGGATAGGATGACCGTATGTGTAGCCTATTGGGCTACTTTACAATTTTGCGACGTTTTATGAAGCTAATGCGACTATCGCCATTTGGGCGATATTTCACCTGAAAGCTCGCGACTTTAGGGCGACGTAAATATTTTTTTGTCTTCTTGTTTTGCATCTAATCACACAAATTTGCCCTTTCAGTCACTACAAACATTACTTGTGTAAATTGTATAGCGTACAGCGTATAGTGTTTACTACCAGTACGCTTCTCCGAAATAGCGGGTTCTATCGTTCAGTAATTCGCGCCGGAACGACTGTGGATTCCTTGCGTATTACTCGCCTCTTTCTCACGCCTTTCTACGGCATCCCAACGTGACTCACCTTCGCGACGTACTGTATGGTCAACCTGGGACCTGCACCAGCGCCACAACAGACACGACGCCTGCAGCCGCAGTGTTCTTGTACTGTTTATAATATTAGTATCTGCAGAATGTTTCAAGGGCCGTTCTAGAAGTCATCCAAGGACGGGACGGGTGGAGGGAGGGGGGAAAGAGTGTAAATTCCGTGGCACAAAAATTTTCCTACAAAAAAAAAAAAAAATTAAAAAAAAATAAAAAATAAAATAAAAAAAAAGGGGGAGTTCCGGTCCTCCCCTGGCAAACTTTAAATCTGGTGTTGCATACAGTAATTTTTCGTAACTACCAAGTTCAGAGTAAAATGGAAAAAAAAGAGGCATATTTAACGTAGGAGATTCGTCGCTCTTATTCCGTTCTTAAAGTATGTTTGCAATAAATAGAATCTGTCGATATCTCAAGCCATTTTATCCATTGTAACATTATTCTCCATGGGGGCTCTGCACCCCCCCCCCCCCAATAGCGCTACCCCTTGGCACCGCCCATGGAATATTGGACGCTATAGCCGATATAATACTGAACTCTCTCATTAATGTTAGTTCATTACGTTGAGTTGTATTGGGTTGTGTTGTTATATATCACTAATAAATTTAGCACGAGTACACTTTCAAGACATGACATAGAACAGAAGTGGTTCTTGACATTCCAATCTGGACCTTCCGTTGTTATACAATTCATTCTTACATGTAAGTCTAATAGTGTATTTTCCTGTGTTAAAAATACGGTTCGAGTTATTGTTATTCTGAATGATTATAATTTTCAGACAGTATTTTCGCTCATTATTCTTACAAATTATTAGTTATTTTTACGTAATTAAAACTTTAAAAAAATCATAAAATTTCAAGATTAGATCACGTGATCGAAAACGGTCTGTTACTGGCTGAAGTACTGGTGACGTCACAAACCACTAGGAGGAGCTATATCGTTGTTAGCGTTTCCTTAATTACTCACTGTAAAGTTTAGTTTTTTCGTGATATAAACGCGTTTACAGCTTTTATGTCACAATGGAAAAGAATTATGCGAAGGCAGACAACGGAAACCTCCTAAAGGTAATGCATCTATCGATATCTTCATTTTTCAATTTTTACATGCCAGAAAAAAGAAAAGTGACAACTGCATTGTAAGTAAAGCTAACCTACATTTAAAACGCTAATTATTGCTAAAGATATTTTATGCCATTGGAAAAAAAGTACCCTACTTGTTGATGTCAGCAGACTTACTCTGAAGTGACTACATTATGCAATAAAGGGTAAAATTTTACCTTCTATCCAGGCGGCCTCGAGTGATTATATTGGCAACATCAACAGCACGATAGAAACGAGTTGCCAAGATGTTCGGACCACATAGAATGACTCGATTGGTGTATCGTACAGACCATGAAGTAAATAACTAATACTGTTCCTACTCTATGATTGACAGGTTCTTGTATGTGCCTTGTCCGTTTCTTGTTTTCTGAATTGAGTATTTATTTATTTTTGCGAAATAAACTTGACAACATGACATTACAAAGATTTTTGCTTCCATAAACGCATTTTTGGGTAACACTTTTAATCGTATTTACACTTCTTTATTACACAAGTTTAAAGGCTAAACGAATCGGCGCATTAAAGACATCTCCTTATACGTATTTTACGTTAGGGTATGTTGCAGTAAAGAAAACCAGAAGGGTGTTGACGATGTATAAAGATCTACTGTCGATAAAAGTGCACTTATAGGAGATAAATAATCAGTGCTATACTTTATAGTGGGCAAAAACAATATCCATGTTGTACTTTCACCAAATATAATAGGAAATGGCTTTAATTACACATAAATCGTTGGCATGTTGCATCATGAATTTTACTTCGCAAATGTAAACATAAAAAAAAAGTTCAAATGTCTGGTAAGCTTAAGGGACTGAACTGCGTGGTCACCAGTCCCTAAACTTACAAACTACTTATGGACTACCTTAAACTAAAGACGACACAAACATCCATGCCCGAGGGGAGATTCGAACCCCCGACCGTAGCGGCCGTGCAGACTGTGACTAGCGCAACGTAAACATCACTTCATTAATTAACCTCCACATAATACTACTTTACACCTTTGCTGTAGAAGAGAATGATACTTAACAGTGAACTAATGGAATAATATTCAGTGTATTTCCATCAAAATGATCCACAAAGAAACACATGAAGTGACCGCTATTTTATTTGGACCTCTTCGAGCGAGTCTCAACATTTTTTGCGTCTTCTCAATTTTTGAAAATTGCAAAAACAATTTTTCTGGCGTCTTTCAAAATTGTTACAGTGCGGAATTACGCAATATTTGTAGGCCATTTTGCGAACGTAAATGCCCAAACAATGTAACACTATTGGGTGTATCTTACGAGAGCACAAGCGGAATCATGGTTTCTGACATCAGAGGCATCACGTGACTCAAATGTAGAGTTTTGCAGGCTTTCAAATTATATGAATTTCATTTCAAGTACTGAAATTCACGAGGTAAAAAAGCATGTCCGAAGCATAATATAATTATCAATTTAAAACGATTTCCAGAAAACAGTCAAAATATGGTGCTTAGAAGGGAATCTCCCCATCGCAACCCCGCCAGATTTAGTTATAAGTTGGCGCAGTGGACAGGCCGTGAGAAACTGAACACAGATCAATCGAGAAAACTGGAAGAAGTTGTGTGGAACTATGAAAAAAAAAAAAAAAAAAAAAAAAAAAGCAAAATATAAAAACTGAACGGTCCATGAGAAAGATAGACAACATCGAGCAAATTGTTAACGTTGAAGCCCTGGTAGTCCTGTGGCAAGACTGTGGTGCTCTGAGTGTGAGGTGCTTGGTTCAAGTCTTCCATTGGACGAAAAGTTTTATTATTTTATTTTCGCAGAATTATGACCGAACCGTCCTTACATTGACGTCTCTGTTCGCTGTAACCAGTTTAGTGTCTGTGTTTTGCGACTGCACCGCAAAACCGTGCGATTAGCAGACGAAAAGAAGTGCCTCTCCAATGGGAACCTAAAATATTTGATCGCATGGTGATAGGTCAACCGATTCCTCCACAGGGAAACCCCTCTGATATATTATATATACGATACTGGTGACGATATGAGTTATATTACATTACTCCTCTCTCCGCCGTGTACAATAGTCGACTCACGTCGTGTTTTTTATTTTTATTTTATTTTTTTATTTATTTTATTTAGGCGTAGCGTCCACATACTACGGCGCAGTTACCTCGCATCGGTCGGATGGACGGACAGATAATAATTTTCTGAAAATGAAAAAAATTAGAATTTTCACCTGTGCAAAGGCTCGAACCAAGAACTTCTCGCTTTGCAAATCCTTCGACTAGCCACAGGACCATGGCGCTCCTGAGCTCAGACACTGCTCGATGTTGCCTATCTTGCGCATGGACTGCTCAGTTTCTATACTTTGATTATTTTTTCACACAACTTTTTCCAGTTTTCTTGATTGGTCTGTGTTCAGTTTTTCTCGGTCTATCCACTGCGCCAACTTATAACTAAATCTGAGGGGGGGTGCGATGGGGAGGTTCCCTTGTTAGTACTAGTAGAAGGCGGTCATGTTACAGAACTTGATGAGATGGGACATTGGGCTACAGAAGCGCCTGAAAATGGCGCCTCGACGTAACAGTAATCTGGCCACCGTGAGGAGGCTAGTGCAGAGGAGCGGGCCGACTGCGTCAGCTGCGTCGCAGCTGCAGGCGCACAGCTGCTGGTTGCTGTAGTGCTGACACCCTCTGCTGATGCTGCACGCTGCCTGCATTTGATACGCGGCCTGCTGACACGTGGCCTCTCAGCTCTCTCCTACCAGTACACTCACACACCGTGCGTGCAGAAGTAATCTAGAAGATAAGCCCAAGGCTATCCTATATAGCCCTGTACGGAGAAAGTCGCGCAAACTCAGCGGCAGACACCATTGTTGGGCTATGTGGCGGCGTGCTCCCATAGCTTAGCGCAGGGCCACTGCATTAGGATGGGAACACACTTGGCGTTTTTGTCCGATCGGCATTTTTACCGCCGCCGCTCTAGCAGTAATGTAGCGTTTGCACACTGGGCGGTAAAAATACCGACGCCGCATCAGCCCATCACTGACCACCGAGAAACTGGCGTGTATTTAATTCCCGTTTTATCATATTACAGCGTTGTGAACAAAATGAATAGAGAACAACGTCTTGCATTATTGTTACATCGTCGACTGAAGAGGAAGCGAAAAAATTGACTTATCTGCGTTCATCCGACTAATCAAAGGAAGGGGGGGGGGGGGGAATTGGAGCGTTCTACACTTTATTTCCTGAATTAAAAAACGACAAAGAAAGTTTCTCAATTATTTTAGGATGTCAATCTCGTCATTCGACGAACTGCACAACCTACTGAAAAGTCATATACCGGGTGATCAAAAAGTCAGTATAAATTTGAAAACTTAATAAATCACGGAATAATGTAGATAGAGAGGTAAAAATTGACACACATGCTTAGAATTTCATGAGGTTTCATTAGAAGCCGGCCGCGGTGGCCGAGGGGACTAAGGCGCTCCAGTCACGGTCTGCACGGCCACTACGGTCGGGGGTTCGAATACCCCCTCGGGCATGAATATTTGTGCCGTTCTTAGTTGTAAGTAGTTCATAAGTAGTTTGTAAGTTTAGGGACTGATGACCCCGTAGTTAAGTCCCATAGACTCTACAAACATTTGAACATTTGAATTTGTTTCATTAGAACAAAAAAAAAAAGTTCAAAAGAGTCCGACAGAAGGCGCTTCATCTGATCAGAAAAGCAATAATTACCAGAACAAATTAAGACAAAGCGAAGATGATGTTCTTTACAGGAAATGCTCTATATGTTAACCATCAATCCTCAACAATAGCTGTATTCGAGGAATAATGTCGTGAACAGCACTGTAAAGCATGTTCGGAGTTATGGTGAGGCATTGGCTTTGGATGTTGCCTTTCAGCATCCCTAGAGATGTCGGTCGATCACGATACACTTGCGACTTCAGGTAATCCCAAAGCCAATAATCGCACGGACTGAGGTCTAGGGTCCTGGGAGGCCCTGCATGATGAAAGTTGCGGCTGAGCACACGATCATCACCAAACGACGCGCGCAAGAAATCTTTCACGCGTCTAGCAATACTTTGTTCCTTTTTAATAAAACCCCATGTCATTCCATGAATGTGCGTCAATTTTTATCTCTCTATCTACATTATTCCCTGATTTATTAAGTTTTCTAATTTGTACTGACTTTTTGATCACCCGGTACAACGGCAAAATACAACTGTAGTGAAACTATCAAAACGTAAAAAAAAAAAAAAAAAGAAAGAAAACAAAAAGAAAAAAAAATGATACAATGATATTGAAAAATAATTTTAATGACTTTTAATTATTAGTTGCAATGCTATGTAATTGACTTCAATAGTCTTACGTTTAATATAATGTGCATAATTGGTTAATTTACTTTCATTACTTTTGCTTCGGCATTCCTAAGTTGAAGTCAAACTTCATGCCGCGCGTTCGTTCTTGCTTCCTGTCTTTATAAATGTCCAAGTTTTGTCCCAAAAACAGGCCGGCCTTTCATATACAAAATGAATTGGTAGCTCCTTGTCAATGACAACCTGCTCGGCATGAAAACAGCTCACCACTACACCACTCTCAACGCGAACACAATAGCGGTTGGCGTCGTACTAGACGACGAGTGTGTAGCCGCGCATTCAGTATTGTGGGCCACCACTTCAGCGGAGACGGTAAAAAAATCCTTCGACTGTAGTGGCAGTGGTCGGCTGCATTCTTGCCGACGGCCTTAAACAATCTGATCGCCCATTTTTCCGCACAGAGTACAAGTCACAGTACCATTCAATGCGCCACTACTAGTACGGCGGCGACAGTAAAAATGCCGATCGAAAAAAAAAACCGCCTAGTGTGTTCCCGGCGTTACTGACGGTTTGTAACTACTTTCCGACGGAAGATAAAGTACAGATGATAGCGTAGCAGTATACAACCGAAAAACAGTTTACTCACTAACGTCAAGGTTTCGTCAATACAATTTTAGTCAAACCAATAAGTGTTGAACGTAAGAAACGTATATGGAATACAATTCCTACATTATTTAAGGTTCCAGACCAGGTACGATAGCTGTAACGGAAGGAAAATCCTCACAAATGTGACAATAAAACATCGAAAGCAAAAGAAAACCGTTCCGCATCAAATCAGAAACCAATCCAAAACTGTTGCTATATTTCAACCACAAACGGCAAAAATCGAGCGAAGTGTATAAATGTGCGAATCATTACACTCCATACCGAATTGTTACAAGTCAAAGAAAGTATCTTTCGTGTAAGAACAGACCGTAACAGGAATTTGTATGTATCTTATGTTCATATTCTACTTGCTTTTGGCGGAATTATGCTGCAAATATACACATATTCGTAAATATTTCTTCATGAATAAGTTGTTGTTCATATCGTAGGTATTATGTCTTCTGGCTTGTAAGGCCGTGTTCTAGGAATCTTGCTGCTTCCTGACGTTTCGTCCGATGCTGCGTCGGACTTCTTCGGAGGTTGTCCGTCTGATGAGTCTTGCCGACTGACGGGTCGGGGGTCTGAGAGCTTCTTAAATACCGTCTAAAAGGCGCGTGGCGAAGATCCACGTGATAAGCAGAAATGATCCTTGTCAAAGATAAGTATACCTTGATCTTTGACAAGGATTTAATTAATTAATTTATTTATTTATTTTGAGGTGGGAGAGGGAGGGAGGGGAAGAAGAGGGACTGGGGTCATCGGCCGACGTTGTCTCAAAATTTAATGTAAGCTCATGTTTTTGAATTTCTTTATTTTGAATAACTGCGAAAAGGGAAAGATGAAATGCACGAAGAGAGGGAGGAGATGGACAGAGACAGGATACGAAATAGAGAGCCAGAACAAAACGATCGCTTTTCTCAACGGTAACTACACGTTCCATGCTTCAAAGTCGATGTGTGTTTCATTTATGTTTGTGCATAAAACGAAGAATTATTCATACACTAGCTTTACAGTAAGTAATGATTTTATGATAAAACATTTTTTTCTTAATTCCCTTTTACACAATTGCCACAACATCGCAAAACGAAGAATTGACTCTATTCATGTATATTCTCGGTGAGTCTATTTTCGAAAGAATTCTTTTATTTAATTTGCCATTATTTCACAACACACTGAGAATCGCGGCCGGCTTTAGCTAGTCCCAGTAAAAACAGTTTAATTTATTAGGAAAATACTGTACTAGCTCAATGTACAATGGGCTTATATCTAAACTTTCGCTATGTAAATCGGTGTAGGTGGGAAATTATTTACCTTGTGGGTACCCAATTTCAATTATCATCACACTGCACATTATTTGTCTCATGACTATAAAAACCACAAAACATGCATTCATGAATGCATGCATTATAAATCTACAACAAGCTACATGCCCTATCATGTGACACCTACATTTAAATATGCACTATCATTTTTGTACTTAATTCATGAATACACTTTCTTTTCCCACAGGTAGCAGCAGTACTCATTATTCTGTAATTTTCCTGCACATACCAGTTAAAATACGTTTTATATCTAAATGATCTGATTACCATATGAATGAGAATATTTGTGAGAAGAGTCAGGTGAAGTTCATTTCTCCTGCTTTTACCATAAAATACTTTCTCCACTGAACAAAATAATCCGTAGTTTACGTTACCGTTTATGATGCTAAAATAAAAAACAGTAAAGCAGTCAACAATCCGAAGATTGGTTTGAACACCACAGTGCTTTACTAGGCATGGTCCTGTTTGGAGGTGGTATGCCGTTGCCTTCCTCCGACCTTCGAACTGACTTACCCAGCCAGGTATAGGGGGATCTACAGTTTAACGTGGGTTCCGAACCACGGTGCTATTCAATATTTTTCACATTAGCAACACTAGCAGAGGTGAAAGAAGCGGAAAGCGACACACAAAAAATCCAAGGACCTGACGGGGAACGAACACGCGACCTTTGGATTTGCAGTCTGGCACTCAACCACTGTACTATCGAGCAGCACGATGCTATGCAGTTTTATTCTGACTCACTTTTCTTTGGCAAAGCGGTTTAGCCAATAATTTTTTTATCGCCTTAGTGGCTTTACCAGACTTACAAGGCTACGTTTCTATTGACACTAGATTAAAACCGTGTGGTCATTAATTAAATGTAAGATACGTACTGTACAGAGGAGTGTAGAATTCTGGGAAAATCATCCTACAGTTAGAAGCTTAATTTTCTATTTTAAGTTATTACCACTCTCCGTTTTTACGTTTCTACATTCCTCATTCGTATACAAAAAATAGGTATAATAAAATCGAAAAGTGAGGTGCCTACTCAAACCATTAAAATATTCATTTAAATTCAAATGTATAGCCTATTATATCTACGACCTGAAAGTGCCTTACATACACGCATTATACTTACATGCCCGGATGAAGTGGACATACTCGTAATCATAAAGTAAAACACTGGGTATGTACCATGTTTTTAGATCGAGTGATTATAAAAAATACGCATTTTGCGTGGAATTCTGGTCGTTAGGCGCCGCAAGCTTTAAGGACAAGCGTCCGTGTTGCAGGGAGTCAATTTGAGCAGGGCTTTAGTCAGCAAGCTGTTTTATTAAAATAACAGCAGTAGCTCCGCTGCTTTTCGCTTGTATAGACCCATTCAAGGAATACGGGTGTAATAGAATATGATTCGAAAGTTCTAATTATCTGACGACTTGGCAATTGCTCCTGGGGAAAACGAACGACCAACTGTACCACAAACTCTTTAAGTCACTGTCGTCATGGATGAGAATGCTGAATGCATGTGCAACTTCAAGCCGCACGAGAGCTGTATCAAGGCAGCTGAACATTGCATGGTCCACCATTTGCAGCGAACAATTGCGTGGTTTCTTTTTTCTTTCTTGGCTTGGTTCCAGGCTGTTGTGGATGCAGATTGTGGTCACATGAAGCAACGGATACATGGTACGCAATAACAAATGTTACCCGTCACATATGGAAATCAAAAAGTTTATTTGTTATAGCTCTCTTTCATGACATTGCATACGTTTCAACAAAGTTTTAATGTTGTTTATCCAGGAGCCCTCATGCAGAGAAAATTTAATTATTACCATTCAGTTCAAATAAACACGACTACATTGTTGTGACTTTTGGTGAAGTAGGATAGCATATTCATCTCGACAGGACTATCTTTATTATGTACCACGACTTATCATGTTGCACTTCCTGTAGTGACTGTTCTATTTACCTGTCCGATCCCTTTCTTGTCGGCTTCGTATGGCGGAGAGTTGTTATTCCAAGAGCAGCAAAAAAGCATCCGTGACGTAGGTTGCTCAATGGAATTTCAAAGTCTCGAGTATGATGCATTGTAATGATACGTTTTTTTTTTTTTTACATGTAATAGCATTTGATTCAGCTCGTTGAATTTGAGGCTCTGAACTGAATTTCATCGTCCCATGATAACTATTAATCTCTTGTCTGATTTATAGTCAACGTATAACGCGGTCCAATTGTAACAAGTTTTCGGAATACTGAGACGTTGGCGTTGAATCAAGATTTGGGATGATTTCAACGAATACTTGAGGGCTGATGTGTAGTACAGTAGTAACCACATATTGACCGAACTCTCGCATTCCTATATTCTGTTTGTAGCACTTTGCGTAATTAGAGTACAGTAATCAGTAAAAATATCGACTAATAACATTGAGGTTATATCGAACGACAACCCATTACACTAAAATCATTTTGCAGAGTCAGCTACATAAACTGTTGGTGCGTAGCGTTACGGTAGCAACAACTAAAAGATTGCAATAACCGATATATTTCCTAACATTTAGGGTTTTTGATGCTCTGGTCAATCCCCAATTGCAAATTTATAAGGCAGTAGAAACCTTCGATTCTTGAATTTCCATGACAAGTTGTTATTCTGTGTGGTCAAGTGTTACCTGCTTGACTGCAATTGAAACTAGGAGGTCTAAAATCAAGTTGGTAAACACTTGAATCGATCTTCGACTGTCTCTTCTATTGGTAGTGATCATTGCTGTCAACCCGTGGGATTTGTCCCATATCGTGGGACATTTTGTTTATTACTCTTCAGAAAGGGGCAAAGGATTTTTTGCGAAAAGTGAGATGAATATATGCATATCATATTCCCATTCAGAAAGCAATAAGAAATTACACATGTTAGAAATGAATGCTTCCCCTTGTTTTCCTGTCCATCAGAGTACAGGCAGCATTAATTATAAAACTTTTTTTCTTTTTTTGCTGTCATGTATGTTTGCCGTGGTTACTTAATGCTGAAAAGGGACATTCTGAATTTCTGGATGGGACTTTTGAGCTTCAGATGTTGGCAACACTGGTAGTGATAACACAATCAAATGGATGAAGTAGTGCGACAGATTGTGCTCGGTTGTTTAACTCTTGAAAAAGAACTTCATGGGGAAAGTGTGCAATATACTGTACCCTATTTGAGAAATGGAAATATATTCTTGTGGGTGACAATGAAATGTGTGATGAAGAAGCTAAAACGTTTTTGAGTGAAAACTCAAATCGGAAATAAGATCAACATTTTTAGAGATGATATTTCACGTATAGTCATCCTTATGGTGAATATTCAGAATTTTTGAAAATTGTGTCACACTTTTTTCTGTAATCTCTACCTAAAAGGTCGCTGTGTAAAGGTTATTTCCCTTATTATAAATGCAATGGGATGGAGAAAGAAATAGACTTCCTGTACAATGCGTATGTAATTTGTTGGTCGTTGAAGTATCTCACTTGTTCTCAATTCCATAACAATATCAAATTCAGGAAATATGAAAGAGAAAATCTTTGTTTGAAGAAGCTAGAAATAACGCAATTCTTGCTTTGTAAAAGTAAACCTTTGTGTATCACATGAAAGTTTGTCATACCCTCCAAGGTTTTTTAATTTGGTTGTATGGTAGCCCTACCAACACCATAAAAACCTAACTCCAAAGTAAGTAGTTTTCTTTGTGTTGCTACTATCAGTTGTCAGTTTGCGGTACAGTCGCATCATTGGTTACATAACGACGTTTCTGTGAATCCTATTGTAGAGTTCAAAATGCGTGTGTGTTCAGCTCTTATACCGCAGTGCTTTTTCTGAAGGTGTACTTAACGTCTGCAACAGCGCCGATTCACTTCTAGTAATCTGTTTTCCATACGTGTAGTGTCAATTTCTAATGTATTAGACAAGTGAAAGCTGGTACAGAAAAAAAAAAAAAAAAAAAAAAAAAATGTCATTGGTCTTGCGAATCTGGACGCGTTTCAAAACTAGTGGGCACAACCTGATTTCTCCGAAGGAAAGCTATTAAGATCATATGTGATAGCATACTGCATGAGCGCTTTCTCTTCGGCTTCGGCTTTCTGCAGCATGCACCCGCGGCCTATGTCTCCGTGATAAATTTCACACGTTCACGCTACATGAAGTCAGGCACGTAACATGTTAAAAGATTTTCGCGTATTACACGAGGTTTTTATGTTGCGGCGTGCAAGTTAAACTCACCATTAAGCTTTTTCGTCAAGTCGATATATCTTTTACAGTAGATATTAATTCAACCTAAAATCTACACGTAACATATTACTTTCAAATATTTAATACACAGATAAATTGGGGCCAGTACTTTTGGAACCATGTTGTAGAACCTTCTATTTTTATTTATACTGGCTGAATGCTGACAGTTATTTAGAACTTGTGCAGAAACCAGAGTGTCTACACCTTCTTTAAAGATAGTTTCGTTTGTTGTTGACAAAAATTGGTCGAGCATGGTTGACGTGTAACCAGTGCAGCAGGAGTAACAACCAGTATTTTTTCAGTTGTACATATCTGTGTTATTTGCAACAAACATGTACGAAAGTTATTAATGATTTTGGTGTGGAATGCTTTTGTCGTAACTGTCCCAGGCGCATTTTTATTGCAGTATTCTGTCGTCACTTTAGTCTCTGTACTCATATTTGACGCGCCAAACGTTACTTGTTTCGGCAAGGCAACATGGAAAGTTATTAACGACACCTTATTCCGACACACTATTACTGACAGGTTCGTGATATTTTCATTACTGAATTTTTAGGAGATATACTACCAGGTCGTCAATTCGCAGTTTCGATAAAGTCTGGCGGAACGTGATGCACATCTGCATTCAATAATCAATCTTTATTTAAAACGTTGAACTGTAAATAGGTAAAATTCTCTAGTGGCTGTAACATATCAGCTATCAGCCGATACCCCAAATAACTTGGCGGAAGCTAGTTAAATTTGCCTCAAACATGGCACACCTGTAACCACTCTGAAATTTAACATATTTGCCCAGTAAAAAGAATAAAATAAAAAAAAATAAAAATAAATGGAAATCAAAGAGCTTACAGCACAAGAGATTTCTCTCTCACAATCAAAGTAAAAGAAGTTCTCACAGCGTCACTGGATGTCATTTCCTGACGTGGGTTTCTTATCAGAATACTACGAGAGGACCTGTGCGAAAACTTCGCACCGTTAGTGGAATGACAAAGAAGTTGGGAAGAAATGGAAGTAAAGTTGAATGTTCACGCATAGCTTTCTTCAGAATTAATCAATGCAAGTGTTTAAAAGCGCAAATGAAAGAACTTGATCAGCTGAGTATTGTTAGATCAAAAAGAACTGCGTACCATAATTAGAATCGAAGATGTCGTAAAACAAACCGATTAAAATATTCAATGCAAGACAGAAGGCTACCGCGTTTGAATAAAAATAAAGGCTGGAGAGACTTAATTCTGATACTTGATGACAAATGCGAATGAATACCTTTCGTTTAAAGCAAAAATGAAGGAAAACGGTCAGATAGAACTGCCTGACCGACTGACTTTAGTTTACAGCAAGGACATCTGCATAGGAAATATACAGGAGGAAATCGCTTTTGAGTGTAGAAAAAGGAAGGCGACGGTTATATAAATTCTGATACTTGACAAATCTGTGGGTGAATACATTTATTTAAATATTAAATATTTATTAAAATAAAAATGAAGGAAATCGGCCGAGTAGTTTGGTCTGGCAGATTGATTTTAGTTTTCGTAGAGTCTTTTAATATATAAGATATACTCACTTCCCTCTACAATAACTCTTAAGTTTTTAACGGAAATTTCCAAAGATCTCGTATGTATCACTACTTCGTCGTTCACGTTCTTCACAGATCACTCATACGGTAAGCACACTGGTACTTTTCGCACCCGTTGAAATTCATACATGTCTTCTCCATGATCTGACGAAGTATCGTCAATACACAAACAACGCGTTTGGGCGTTAGCTCTAGACTTCCGAGTTACTTAACAACACTTCAATAAGTTTTCTACAGTGTGACAATTGTTGAACTAAATGAAACAAAACGTAAATTAGTTACAAACAACGGAGTGCACACACTTTATTCAGCAAGTAAACGTCACTACAGATATTCGGATTTAGGTTAGGTCACGATTGATATTCCTGCCTTCCGTGGCGGTGAATGAACTGAATGGCTGTTTTAAGCCCAGCAATGGCTTTGGGGTTATTGCTGTAGTCCCAAGAAAGGAGTCCCATGTGTTCAGATTCGGAGAATATGGCTGACAATCGAGACCCATGCCAGTGGCCTCTGTCTACCCCAGACCTAGAATGCGACCCCACGGTGCTCCTCCAAGACATCAAACTCGCTCCTGCTTCGATGGGGTCGAGCTCCGTCTTGTATGAACGGCATCTTGCCGACATGAGGGTCACTTTGGATAATATTAATGATACCGTTCGGTAGTCACCTTACCATCAAGGAATATCGCACCGATCGTTCCGTGACTGGGCATTTCACACCGTGCAGTCACCTGTTGAGGGTGAAGAGATTTTCCGATCGCGAAATGCCGATTCTCCGTTTTCCAAACGCATCAACTTTGGTTATTGCTTATCAAAGTGGCCTCGTCGCTGAACTAAACGATATTCACATGCCCCGAGGCCACCCTTACACTTTGAACGTCCTGATGTAGACCGTTCAGACGCGATTTTATTCCATATAGTTCAATAATTACCGCCCTCTAGTTAGCTCTTTTGAGTTAACGTGCGGTTACTTTCACGATGTCCCACTATTATTCCAACACAAGAAATATTTGCAGCTACGATGTACTCTTTCCATAGTGCCCAAGCACACCATAACACAACCCTAATGGAGCTTTCGATGATATCGACGGTTTTGTAACAAACCCACTACACTTCTTTGTTTCTGGAGCGTTATGCTAAGTGTTGTGGCGGAAGCGCGCCCTCTACAAGCTTCTATATCTAGGCCGTCATGCGTCTGGAAGGGCACCTCTGAATTCGGCTCCGAACTAGACAGTAACTATGACAGGGCGCAGTTAGTATCGTGCAAGAAGACACCGCCACGAGAACAGACAGACATACGTCAAAGGTTGAGTACTTGTATACTTTGGTAAATAAACCTTATATTACTAATATGTATAGCTGTCTTAGCTGTCCACGTATCCTGAGCAGATCATTCCCTAAAAGATAGGCCGGGGAGGACTAAACATTAAGTCGACAGTTTATGCAACATCTGGGAATATCTTACTGCGCGAATTGTGTAAGCATTCAAGATGACATGTACCATTTCAGAAATATTTTCTGGTACTGCACCTCGTTTCAGCTACGACCTACTATAAATTGAGACAAAACAATGCTTTTTCGTGCAACATATTAGGAAAATATTCCAAAAAGTAGCAAATTACAGGTTTAATACGTATGAACTGTTGCTCTGAGTTTGCCGTGCCTGACAGCCTCATGTCCACACAAATTTACTAATTTCCTGTTTACAAAAATGTTCAAATGTTTGTTAAGCTTATGGGACTTAACTACGGGGTCATCAGTCCCTAAACTTACAAACTATTTACGAACTAGCTAATACTAAGGACGGCACAAATATCCATGCCCGAGGGGGGATTCGAACTCCCGACCGTAGTGGCCGTGCAGACCGTGACTGGAGCGCCTCAGTCCCCGCGGCCACCGCGGCCGGCCCTGTTTACACGAAGTTAGCTTATATCCCGAGTATTTTCCACCGATTTCAACAAACAAAGCGGTCTCACACTACTTTATGTTAACATATATTATAAGATATTAACTTACACAGGTAAAGAGGAACTACTTACCTTTGCTCATCTCTTAAAAGTTCCTCTCTTTCGTCAGCTCACACAAGGAATGGTAAAGCATTGACAAACCTGCAAAAGAAATAGCAAAATTAGTGTTAACGAAAACAAGAGTTTAAAATACAAAACAAACCACTTCTGACGTGTTTGTATCAATTTCAAATCAAATGTATGTAGAGTCTATGGGACTTAGCTCAGTCGGTAGAGTGAGGCGGCATCGTGAGTCGTGTCGGGATAGCTCAGTCGGTAGAGCGCTTGCCCGCGAAAGACAAAGGTCCCAGGTTCGAGTCCCGGTTCTGGCACACAATTTATATCTGCCAGGAAGTTTCATATCAGCGCGCACATCGCTGCAGAGTGAAAGTTTCATTCTGAAAATGTTCAAATGTTTGTAGGGCTTAAGGGACTTAACTACGGGGTCATCAGTCCCTAAACTTGCAAACTACTTATGAACTAGCTTATACTAAAGAGGGCACAAACATCCATGCCCGAGGGTGGATTCGAACCCCCGACCGCAGCGGACGTGCAGACCGTGACTGGCACGCCGAAGACCGCTCGGCCACCGGGGCCGGCTATATAAATTACATTCTGTGTGTGGTTTTTTTTATCTGAACTGCGTAAGACACCGGCCCAATTGTGCCTAGAGGATCCAATGTTACTTCCATGAAAAGCATACATACCATTGTTACGACACCTATGGTATTAGTTTCTATACTAGATGATTTGACAGTTTCATAGCATCCTAATAAATGCACAAGGTGCTGCTATGGAAAGTATGTAATTCTGCTAAGAAAAATAACAATATTTAAAATGTATGGCAACTTTCTATAGTATTACCGTAAAATTTTTATACAACTTATGTGCGCAGTCTACAAAAAAACATTACAGTAATAATCAGACCTTTCTACTGATGTGTATATTATATTCTCCTTAAATTAAAACACGAAGGGCTTTGAATTGTGGCTTTAAAGGCCGATCTCGAGAATACCTTCCACCCAGACACTGAAAAATGTGTTCCTTCTTCTCCATAGCTCTACAACACCTAAATTAATCAACTATAGTGAATTTCCGAAAGTTGCAATATGTAGGACACATCATGCGCAATAGAAATGATTTGTAAGATCAACAGCAAAAGAGGTCCTATAAGAAGACGAATATCTTGGTTTGGCAACTCTAGATGCTGGTTCAGTGTGTCTTCAACAGAAATACGCGGTCTAGCTACCAACAAGACAAGAACAGCCATCGTGATAGCCCACATCATAACCGGATAGGCACCGAAAGAAGAATCTAAAATTATTATTTTCAAGAAATGACTGCAATCAATGAATAGCGCTACTAACGGTGTAGATACACTTTGTACTCTTCATTTTCCAGATATAATTATAGTGTTATGTATTAATATCGACTAGCTAAAGACGGTCCTGCTTCGCTGTGACTCAGTCTTAGATTAAGTAAATGCAATCATCCCTAACACGGACGCACCGAGAAAATCCAATCAAATCACCACGCTCCTTTGCGTTGCTGTGGCGATTTGGAAGAAAACGAAAGAAAACAAACGATTCCTCAGAACACCACTTATTGTAAAGCCAGTGCTTTCACTAAATTTTTGCTTGTCCTTTTCTGTCTGTCCTCTTCGCAACCCCCTCCCCTCTCGCTCTGGCTATCTATATATCTATCCATTCTCCTCGCCCTCTATCTACAACCTTCCTCTTCCTCCTCGTCCTCGCTCTACCCAAGCTCCATTTCTGTTTATTTCCTTCGTCCTTCCTATCTCCTCTTCATTCTGGACTCTGTCCATTTCCTCTTCTCATCGTCATAGCTATTCCAAATTAAGAAATTAAAAATAGGGGCAACCTTCATATTTCGTAGAAACGTGAGAGTGGCAGTTAGCCGTACAGAAAAGCATGGGAAATAAAGTTGTCAATAAACAATATTACTTTCGGACTTCGGTACTGCGATGTTTTGATTTCGACTGCTAACAACATAATCGATCCATTAGTGGGAAGTAGCATTTTGGGTACCCTGTATGCTTGTGTTACTGAATCCGAACCATTCAAACGTCAACGTCCGATAAATGCGATTTCACTAAACGCCGTTACTTCCTTGCATCATTTCTACCATAGCATCTGATCGATGTCTTCGTTTTATTATTGTCATTATTACTAGCTTTCACCCGCTGCTTCGCTCGCGTATATGTCCTTGCATACATGTTCAAGCCCATCTAAAGTACAAAAATGGCAATAAGCATTGTATTCATTGTGTTAAATCGTATTACGTACAACATCTGAGCCATTAAAAGCATTTTAATAAATGGGATAAATTTCCAAAGTCATAGAATAAATAGCTTTTCCAAGGAGACTTTAAGCGTCTCAGAAGATATAAGAGGAACGTTGATGCTCAGCTGTTCCATATTTCGAGTTATATACTTAAAATCACCAAATATCTGAAATCATACACTTTCTAAAGTAGCCTATGTTATTCTTCAGCGTTCAAGCTATTTCCATACCCATTTTCATCAAAATCGCGGTGCCACACTGCAGACTGCTAACGAAGATATGAGCATATGGAATAGTCACAGATTTGTGACTGGTTGGCAGACTTCTAAGTTATAGAACGCAGTACATTTTTCTCGACGGCAAGTGTTCGTCAGAGACAAGTGTATCGTCAGGCGTACCCCAGGGGAGTGCGATAGGACCGATATTATTTTATATCTAGATAAATGATCTGATGGACAGAGTAAGTTGTAATTTGCGGCTTTTTGCTGATGATGCTGTGGCGTATGGGAGGGTGTCGTCTTTGATTGTAATAGCAAACAGGATAACCCAGACAAAATTTCTAGTTGATGTAAAGAATGGCAGCTAGTTCTCAATGTAGAAAAATGTAAGGTGATGCACATGAGTACGAAAAACAATCCAATTATGTTCGAATACAGCATTAGTAGTGAGCTTCTTGATGCAGTCGCGTCGATCAAATATCTAGGCGTAACATTGCAGAGCGATATGAAATGGAACATGTAAGGACAGATGTGAGTAAGGCGGACAGCCGACTTTGAGTTATTGGGAGAATTTTGGGAAGATTTACTTCATCTGTAAAGGAGACAGCGTATAAAACGTTTGTACGACAACGTCTTGAGTATTGTTAAAGTGTTTGGGACCCGCAGCAGATCAGTTTAAAGGAAGGCATAGAAGCAGTTCAGAGGCAGGCAGCTAGTTTCGTTACTCGTAGGTTCGACCAGTGCGCGAGTGTCACAGAAATGCTCCGGGAACTCAAATGGAAATCGCTGGACGAAAGACGGCGTTCTTTTTCGAGAAATTCTGTTGAGGAATTTGAAGCTGACTGTAGAACGACTCCCTGCCGCCTACTTACATTTCGCGTAAAGATCACGAAGACAAGAGAAATTACGGCTCATACAGAGGCGTATCAACATTCTTCTTTCCCCTCGTTCTATTTGGGAGTGAAATAGGAAGGAAATGCCTAGTAGTGGTACAGTGTACCCTCCTCCACGTACTTTACTGTGGATTGCGGAGTATATATGTAGATGGAAAGTGGAACCCGCTCCGTAATGTCATTGCGAATGATCCACACTTCTACGATATCTTCCTAAAACTTAGTGAACCAGGTTCTGTTTTTCCTCCTGATGGTGGGTAACGATGCGGTTGGTCTTATCGGGCACATACCAGTCACGTGTCCGTAAAACATCCTTTTTATCATGATGGTATTACTTATTTCTCGACGTGGGAATGCAGTTCACGATTACGTCGTCTTCTGTATTTGAAGGGACCTAGGATCTTGATCAAAATTCTCCATCTCTTTGGCCTCGCCGTTTTCCGATTAGGCCTTTATATTCCATGTGAGGCATCCAGAAGCATAGAATTACTTCCACAGTTTTGCACTGAACGATACTGATCTTTTGTGTTAAATGTTTTTGGTAAAATGGTATGCCCACTTCCATTCTTTATTCATGCGTGACATGAAGTTATATCTTATAAGCTCATTGTTATACAGTCTCCGAGGTATTTAAACTTTTCTGCTAGTTTAATTTTAGTTGCGCCTACTACAAGTTCTCTTTGGAGTGGCTTAATGCTGGTTATAAACTCCGTTTTCTCAAATGAAATCTGGACGCCCGTTTTCGATGATTGTGTATTAGGATGACTAATCTGGCACTTAGAAACATCTAAGGAGACCGAGGAAATTGCAAGACCATCTGCAAAGCTAGTGAATCGATTTCAAGATAATGTTTCCTGTATCCTAGCCTTACACCACTTTCAACTCCT
The DNA here is from genome assembly GCA_026315105.1 of Locusta migratoria. Classification (NCBI taxonomy): domain Eukaryota; kingdom Metazoa; phylum Arthropoda; class Insecta; order Orthoptera; family Acrididae; genus Locusta; species Locusta migratoria. The sequence continues at coordinate 507,968,416 of CM048746.1, read as the reverse complement.
TTGCGGCATTCACGAATCACTTTCTCAAGTAACACAATTGAAGAGCAGAGGTGAGAGCCAAACTCATTGCCTTACCCCAATCTCTACTCCAAAATCTTAGAAAATCTTTCCTCTAAATTCCAATTTTGAGGTGGTGTTGGTTAGTGTTATTTGAATGATGGCTTTCGGTTTGATGTCTAAGCAAACTCCTAGAATTCTAACCAGGGTGATCCGATCAATCGCGTCGTATACAGGTTTTGAAATCCACGAATACCACCTCAGTCTTTATTCCTGAGCTGTTCCGCACATGAGCGCTAGTTGCTGAAACCACCTTAAAGTTCTTTCATTCCTGTGTTTTGTTGTTCCTCTGCTGTAATTCGAAGAGCTTTTGACAGAATGATAATACATCGTCGATGAGAGAGACGCCACGATAGGTATTTGCATATGTTTCTTCTCACCTTTCTCTTTGTTTTCTTGGGCTTTTCTCTGTATTAGCTAGTTGGAATCTCGGCGTTGCTCTGGTATTTATTTAATCCAATATTCAGTCCCCTCTCCTCCCTCTGTTCATATCCTCTTTACTTATATATCCCACTTAATCCAGCTATCCATCCCCCTGTTCATTATCTCCTAATCGGACAAGTCATTTCTTACTTCTAGCGAGACTAATGTATAGGAACTAACTTTTATATACATAGCGTATTAATATGACAGTTTCAGATTTAATTGCACGACAGAACAGATTTGCAGATACAGCATCTACTACTTTTACTGTTCTTGACAAAGTACCTCCCGAATTATATTTGTCCAGTCTCTTTGCATAATTAATATTACAATTAGGTACTTCAATTATAGTGTTGACATATTAACACAACCTCTGACACTGAATGGTTCTGTAACATTAGCGCAAATGAAGTTTGAACTGCGAGGCCGTTCCCCGTCGGGGTTTCGAATTGCCCCTCGGGCATGGATGTTTGAGCTATCTTTAGTATAAGCTAGTTTATAAGTGGTTTTTACGTTTAGGGACTGATGACCCCGTAGTTAAGTCCCTTAAGCCCTACAAACATTTGAACATTTTCAGAATGAAACTTTCACTCTGCAGCGATGTGCGCGCTGATATGAAACTTCCTGGCAGATATAAATTGTGTGCCAGAACCGGGACTCGATCCTGGGACCTTTGTCTTTCGCGGGCAAGCGCTCTACCGACTGAGCTATCCCGACACGACTCACGATGCCGCCTCACTCTACCGACTGAGCTATCCCGACACGACTCACGATGCCGCCTCACAACTTTACTTCCGCCAGTACCTCGCCTCCTACTTTCCAAATTTCACAGAAGTTCTCCTGCGAACCTTGCAAGACTAGCACTCCTGGAAGAAAGGATATGGTGAAGACATGGCTAAGCCACAGGGTAAGGGATGTTTCCAGAATGAAACTTTCACTCTGCAGCGGAGTGTGCGCTGATATGAGGCGGCATCGTGAGTCGTGTCAGGATAGCTCAGTCGGTATAGCGCTTGCCCGCGAAAGACAAAGATCCGAGGTTCCGGCACAATTTTTTTTTTTATCTGCCATTAAGTTTTATTTGAACATTTTACTTGAAGTTTGAACTACATTTAACATGACCCGTCCTGCGAAATAGTCACCTCCACTAACTATGCTCCACCGAGCTCTGCAATACCTGTCCTGCACGCTTTGCTCGAAGTCTTCCTTTGGGGTGGTGTCGTCACGTTTCGTTGGATGTCAGGAATATCGTCAAATCTCTTTCGTTTAAAAGCGAGTTTGAGTCGAGGTAATAGGTAAGAGGCTGGAGGATTCCGATCCGGCGATTATGCTGGATGTTCAAGTTGCATGACAACACTCGCCCACACACAGGTAATATCGTCAAACAGTTCCTGCCAAAAAAAAAAAAAAAAAAAAAAAAAAAAATTGGGTGGTCCAACTTAAACATCCACAATACTGGCCGGATCTTCATCCTCCACACTTCTTCCTATTCCCCCGACTCAAACTCGCTTTGAAAGAAAAGAGATTTTACAATATTCCTGACATCCAATGAAATGTGACCAGGGTTTTGAACACCAATCCAAAGAAAGGCACGTAACGCAGGGCTCAACGGTGCATAGTTGTGGAATGTGACAGCAAGGTAACTATACTTCCTGGTTCATCTAATGTTACAGGACTACTCACTAGTCTTGTGTAGTTCGCGAACGAACTAATTCGAAAGAGCGCTCCCACAGGCGAACTAGGCGAACTAGTACGCAGATCCCTCACCTCTTAGTTCGTCCGCTTCTTTTCCGAAGACTGACGGGTAACAGCGAGAGGACGCGAGAGCGCGCAGAATCGCGTGATTGCCTTCTGCCAGTTGCCGTCATTTCGAGCTGAGATGCAGCTCAGCTGTAGTTTTAGTAGCGGTAGCAAATACCAGAACGAACGGACGAACTAAAAAGAGCGACCTACTTCGCGGCTGAGGTGCGAACTAAAAGGAGAGCTACCGGTCGCGATCTAAAATATGCGCGATAGGTAGCGAACTGCAATATGCGCGATAGGTCGTGAACAGAATTAAAAACCACGTGTTTGCCTTCTGCTGATGAGAGCCATTTCGAGGTTAGCGTCTGCCTGCTAGATTACATAGTTCAGTGCTACAAAATTTCTGCTTTGAAGTATTCTGCACTCTGCAATATCTGACTAATAAATTCCATAATGCGAAGATATAGAGATAACTAAACTTAAACACGAGAAATTATCCACAAACTGTTTCTTTTGGTTTGCGCGATATCGTTAGCGGCTCAAGCAGCAAGCGCATGAAGCAGCTAGGTGGGGGAACTTGTCCCTCCACCTGCATGCGCAGACCACGCCGCTCAGCCGTCACTGGGAGCGGACGATCTAAAAGAACGAGCTAAAGTGAGCGCTCCCGATCGCGAACTATTACAGACTGTAAGGAAGGGACTTTTTTTACATTTGTAAGGTACTGTTGGTGTTCGGTAGGTTTAATATGGACGGAGCCATCAGTGAGGGGAAGATTGACATCCAGGAAAGTGGGATGGGGGGTTGAAGAAGACCAGGTGAAGTGAATGGGGAGAAGGAATTGCGGTTTTGACGGAATTTAGTGTCAGAGGCTGTATTAAGATCCCGAATACCATATTGTATCCTAAAGACCGGTATCACACTAGTCAAATGCTGCTGCAAAGAGTCATACGACTTGCAGATATTAGCAAATTGAGAAATATGCAGAACTAGGCTGCTGTTCTGAAGATGGACTATCGTTCTGTGAATTGTGGAAAATTGTGCCAGATTGGTACTCGACTCTCCTACATTTCGCAAGCGGTTGCCTCAAACTCTGAGCTACCCGCGCACGCTTCCCGGCCAGTGTCACACCCTTGCCTCTATCCCCCAAATCATTTGCTGATCCTGGCCTGCCGGAACTACGCCTGCATCATCGTACGACGCGATGGCTGTGGATCAGAGCTGCAGTGCCTGCCAGACAACAGTGTCTGTCCTTCACAGCTAGTGAAGCGGGCGGAACCTCGCAGCGCGGCGTCACAGGAGGCGAGGCGACCCCGAGGCCCCCAGTCCCAGTAACGGCCGAGACATCCGCAATAACCGGCCACCTGCCATACACACACACGCTGCGCTTCCGGCAGCCGACACGTCACGCCGTCACCAGCCGAGTGAACTTCAACCCGACCGCTCTCGTTACCATACTGCCGACGCCACGGCGCGGCCACCAAACGCCACTGAAATTACATGAATACGGAGCGCGTTTCCCCAAAGCGAAGCAATTCGGCGCAGCTCTTTTAAGCGCTGTGCGGGTTCCATACCCCTGACGTTTCTTTCGTCCATTATAAAATCCACAGTTTTTAAATTATCGGAGTAATTTTGTTTCGTAAATGAAGCTTAAAACACGCTCTTTACTGGCATACTACTTTCATTATTCCATATCGCGGCGCACATTTTGACTTGACGGTGGTCGATTCGTCTCGGCGACAATGTCATTCAAAAGTTCGTAAAAAAAAACTTGGAAACTCCTAGAATTTGTCACTACTTCACAAATTTTTTCCCTTTCTGGTACAAAATCGATGTTATTAGGAAGCTCCATTCTTCCTGTAATATCTGTCCATATACCACCGCTCCACTTTCGTCATTCAAATTCCTACCATTCTCTTCATTTTCTTCAACATTTCCTTCATTTTCTTCCTCGTTGGCTTCTTCATTTCCCTCTTCATCGTGTTTTTCGTCATCATCACTACTTCCGGACCCCTCCAGTATGATCTTCTGAAGTTCTTGTCCTCATTTACCCTCAAACCTCATTTCTCATTCTGTAGCTCCATTTTACTTTTTCTGTTGTTCTCCACAGCCACATTTCAAAATTTTCTGAACTTTTTTGTTCTTTCTGTCTCACTCTCCACGTTGCAGAACCATAAGACACCACGCTCCACACACAACATCTAGCGAGCCTCTACCGGAGATTAATTGTGATGCTCCTGGCTGTCAGTAGATCTCTCACTCTCCTAATAGCTTTCTTTCCCATATGTTTTCTGCGTCTCACTTCTTCTATACAACTTGCATTGGAAGCTATCAAGGTCCCCAAATATTGGAATGATTCAATCTGTAGTAGTTTTCCTTCCCTCTAATGATATATTGATCGTGTCGCTTTCTTTTCCGATTTTCATCACTTTGATCTTTTCATTTCATTCCGAATTCGTCCCCCCCCCCCTTTCAATAGTCTCCATCGTTACCTTTCGAGCTCTTCTTCTGCATACTTGAGTGACCGGGTCTCTCTCTCTCTCTCTCTCTCTCTCTCTCTCTCTCTCTCTCTCTCTCCAACTGCAAGTCCTTTTGCTTTTTCCAAGATATTATTGATTTGTTTTTCAGCATATATATTTTAAAAGTGATGGGGACATAACAAACCTGCATCATACATCTTCCAATGCCTACTTCTTTCAATATTTATCTATTCGAACACCACTTTCAGAATCTTCAACAGCATCTACCAGTCAGTTCTGTCAATTTCTGTTGTATGGTACACTCTAACATGCGCCGTAAAAAGCATTATGTTAAACTGACCATCCTCTCGTTTTGAACGTCAAGTGAGTAAAATGTCATTCAAGATCAGAACAAAACCGTGGACTTTGTCACATTTCGTATGTGAAATACTCTCCAAAATGTTTTCCGATTTCAGTGTACATACTAAGGGCGCCTGCACCAAAATCCAGATCTACACACAGGTAGTCATCAAATTTGTTAAAATGAAAATGCCACAACAGTTGCTATTGGTGTATAATTAAAAACGTAACCAGTTGAGAGATTTTGTTATTATAAATTTGGAAAGACGGTCTACCAGGAGTCAGTTACAAAGTTGCAAAGAAGCTGGGATCGTCGAATGTAGCTGAGGGTGATATTGCTAAATATGATCAAATGCCAGAAAAATATAAGTTTGTTCTTATTATGTTTTGGAAACTTGTGAAGAATAGCTTTGTCGTGGCGGAATGGCCGAGCGTGGGTGTGTTGTTCATAGGAAACCGATGATGACCTTAGCAGTTAATATACCCGGAAGATGCAGGATCACGCAAAATTGGCAAATTGCTCGCAAGCCACCGGGAAAAGGCAGGAATTTACCGGATTCCGTGCAGTTGAGGGGACGTGCACGTGAAAAAAAGATTGGTTAAAAGACTAGAAGAGCGCAAGAGCAATTGTACAAGGGGAGAGATTGACAGGACAGCAGGTTACGGAACATGTCTTTGGCCGGTATTACACTATCAAATTATTTGTCAAAGAATTGGACAAAGAAAAATTGGACGTAGTGTAATGGGAACGTCGTCCAATATTACATCCAATCTAAGGCCTCGGCCTAGATTTGCTCAAAGAAATCGCTCGTCTTCTGTTTCCTGCAGTGAGAAATGTGACCGCTTGGAGCGCTAGTAGTGTACAGCTTCCTTTGTTTTATTTGGAGGTGAAATATCTGACATTACTTAGACATAACGTTCGTATTCGTAAAAATGGCTAGTAGTGGAATGTTTGTGTAGTGTTTTCTAGCAACAACAAAATCAGATGGAGCGTTGTGTAACAGGCGACAAAGCCAATTCACACTTTCCGTCACGTCAATTCGCGTAGCCCAATACCCTGCGGCGAAAGTGAGGTTGAGTTACAATCCGTGATGTAAAAAAGTCATTATATACCATCGGAATTGAAGAAGTAATACCCCTAAATCTTATTTGCGGCCGAAACAGATTTTAGAGTGTATGATTTTGTTAACTTGGCGTGCTAAGTGCTGGGAAGTAAAACAACTTTCAAAACATCGACATCTGTTTGCAAGCTAATCTATGTACATATAAATACGTCAGCCAATTTTTGTAAGAAAATAAATAGAGCCTATTTACTTTATCAGCAATGTTTCCCCCTTACATTGTTAATAACGTGATAAACAATTTAGATTATCCTCTTCGTCAGTGCTCACATTTTCCATTTAAAACGTTAATTTAACGAAACTTGCTTTATCAATTTAACAATCTTATTCGTATACACTGTTTGAGGCAGCCTTTTTGTTACTCTATTGCTAACTCACGGATGAAGAGCGACAAAATAATTAGCAGTGAACGGCCTGGCTGTTCTGCCGACGGCATAAAAAAAGAAAATCCTCCCCGTCCCGTAATTAATTTTATTTATCTCGCTCTGACACCCACGGTTTCTTCCAAGTGTGTTTCCTTTTCTTTTTTTCCCTCCTTCTCTTCTAAATGCAGACACAACACAACTGTAGTATAAACAACAGCTGAGCATTACACCGCCATTTCGAAGCAAATTTGAAAAAATATTGGATGATAGTGTAATACTCCCTTTTGCGATTCATCCAATGCCTTTGTCAAAAAATATGACCAATATTTCATTCAATTTTTGCGTACAATTCTTTGTCCAATAATTTGATAGTGTAATACCGGCCTTTGCACCAGGAGACCACCATATTGAATTTGATAAAACTAGAGTACTCGCAGCCACAAGCTCAATATGAAGGAGACGGGCGTGAAGCTGAACATGTAGATTTCACTGTTGAAGAAGAGGTGTAAGTCTTCTATAATGGTGCGAGAGCAACATCCGGGGACAGCGACCGACAACGACGATGGCGGTCTTATATTCAAAACGTGTGACGTCACGCCTGTGTGCGAGGAATGCGAAAACGGGGTTTGGCTGCAGTCGATACCGAGCCAGGGCGTGATTCAGACATCCAAACAACTCACGCTCCCAGTTGAAAATGTCCTCTACCAATGGCGTTGAATTCCATCCGACCACGGCATAAAAGGTAGGAATAGTAATTTCCGACTGCGACAGTTCACATTTTACTAAGGAACCATGCACCATACGGTGGCTAGTTCAATCTGTGTGTAACTGTAGAAACAGGTAATTCGCGTCACAAGAATTCAGGAAGCACAGTTCTACTAGCTGTGCACACGTCATGGGTAGTGTAAATTGTGTGAAAATATAACTGTGGAGTGGAGAAAATAAATTTGGTAAGGAGGTTATAGGGTATTTCATCGCGCCTTGCAGCTCAGGGCCGCGGCTGCAGAGAGAGAGAAGTATAAACTAACAGAGATTCCTGAACGACGTCGTCACAAAAAGGCGTGTCGGCTGCACTCTGGGCAAGCGTTTGTTTGGCTTGCCTGGCTGTTTGTTGAGCTGAGTGGTGCGCGAGGTACGGCAGCGGCAAACGACAGTAGCGGAGGCAACACACGCCGCTGCCGGGGAATGCCCGTACTGCCGTGTGGCGCTTCACTGCACGAATGGCATTTGGGGAACTACAGTAGCAAGTGCTTAGGCAGCTTCCTAAGTGAGCGAATTGCTGCCAACGTGGCGCGGCGGTCGCGCAGGAGGACCGCACAAATGTACCATCATTCGATCAACGTACTAATTCCGAAATGGGGGACATAGCAATAGGTATTTCCGGTGTAGAGAAGCAGCTGAGAGAGCTAAATACGAAAAAGTCTGCTGGTCCGGATGGAATACCAGTTCGGTTTTACAAAGAGTATTCGGCGGCATTGGCCCCCTAGATAGCTTGCATTTATCGCGAATCTTTGCGCTGAACCAAAGTTCCTTGAGATTGGAAAAAAGCGCGGGTGACTGCCGTTTATAAGAAAGGAAAGAGAACTGACCCACACAGCCGGCCGCGGTGGCCGAGGAGACTGAGGCGCTTCAGTCACGGTCTGCACGGCCACTACGGTCGGGGCTTGGATATTTGTGCCGTCCTTAGTCTTAGCTAGTTCATAAGTAGTTTGTAAGCTTAGGGACTGATGACCCCGTAGTTAAGTCCCATAAGTTCTACAAACATTTGAACATTTTTCAACTGACCCACACAATTACAGGCCAATATCGTTGACATCAGTTTCATGTAGAATTTTGGAGCATATTCTCAGTTCAAATATAGCAAATTTCCTTGAGACGGAAGAGCTTGTTTCTATGAATCAGCACGGGTTTAGGAAACATCGTTCATGTGAAACTCGGCTTGCGCTTTTCTCACATGACATCTTGCGAGCCATGGAAGAAGGGTAAGAGGCGGATTGTGTTTTAATCAACTTCAAAAACGCGTTCGACAGCCGTCTTCCGTTTATTGGGAGTTTAAAGGAAGACATAGAAGCAGTTCAGAGGCGAACAGCTAGGTTTGTTACTGGTAGGTTCGACGAATGCGCGAGTGTCACGGAAATGCTCCAGCAACTCAACTGGGGATCGCTGGAGGGAAGACGACGTTCTTTTCGTGAATTTCTTTTGAGGAAATTTAGAGGGCCGGAAGTGTAGTACAATCTTGCTGCCGTCTACTTACATTTCGCGTAGTGATCACAAAGACATAAGAGAAATTAGGGCTCGTACGGAGGCATGTAGGCATTCTTCTTTTCCTCGTTTTATTTGGGAATGGAATAGGAAAGGAAATGCCTAGTAGTGGTACAGTGTACCCTCCGACATGCACCTTACGGTGGATTGCGGCCTAGGGACTGATGACCCCGTAGTTAAGTCCCATAAGCTTAACAAACGTTTGAACATTTGATTGCGGCCAACAGTTATCTTGTCCTACGTGAGTGCGCCCGCGCGGGGCCGCGTGTGACGCGCGATTCTGTGTTATGGGGGCAATAAAAATTATAAACCCATTTATCCTCGTACCGTTAATGCTTGGAAGTTTTCAAAATAATTGGTACTATTAACACATATAAAGGGTGGTTAATTGATACTGTCCGGGCCAAATATCTCACGAAGTGAGCATCAAACAAAAAACTTCAAACAACAAAACTTTTCTAAAATGTTCAAATGTTTGTAGAGCTCATGGGACTTGGGTCATCAGTCCCTAAACTTACAAACTACTTATGAACTAGCTTGTATTAGAGACGGCACAAACATCCATGCCCGAGGGTGGATTCGAACCCCCGACCGTAGCGTCCGGGCAGACCGTGACTGGCACGCCGCAGACAGCTCGGCCACTGCGGCCGGCGAAAACTTTTCTATCCTGAAGAGGGAAAACAGATGGCGCTGCAATAGATAAAACGGATATCAAGCATTTTTTTAAAATAGGTACCCCCCATATTTTATTACATATCCGTCTAATACGTAAATAAATGTGAATGTTTTATATAGAACACTTTTTTCGCTTTGTGATAGATGGCGCTGTAATAGTTACAAACGTATACGTACGTGGTATCGCGTAACATTTCGCCAGTGCGGGCGGTATTTGCTTCGTGATACATTAATCGTGTTAAAATGGACCGTTTGCCAATTGCAGAAAAGTTCGATATGGCATTTATGTATGGCTATTGCTACGAAAATACCCAACGGGCCTGTGCTTTGTATGTTCATCGTTATCCGGGAAGACATCATCTACTTTGAGCTTCCATTCCGCTCTTGTTTACATCGATATGTGGATTAGACACAAAAATATCGCGTTTTCTTTACTTATTGTTGCTTTTCTTTACTGTCCGAAAAGAATATTAACGCAACAACAATTTTTTTCTGTGATAAAAATAGCGTATTACGTTTAATTCTGCCGAAACTGGTCATCTAGATGAGAGTTTTAAGTTAAACAGTTTAGAAAACATGGTTTCATTATTTGGTAAAACGGCGAACTGACAATGTTTTAAAGCTGAAAATAACTGTCCAGTTCGCAAAATTTAGCAATTTATTAGTTCAGATGAGATTATCTTCAGACCTAGTCGTCTCGCTGTAGATCAGGCGATGAGCGTGCGGCCGCACCTGAGATTGAAACCAGTTACCTGAACTAACAAATTGTTAAATTTTTCGAACTGGACTGTTATTTTCATCTTTAAAAAGTTTTAAGTGATCTTGGCTTGTATTTGAATAATGACTGTCAATATGCGAGGTTTGTTTGGCGTCTTGCAATTAGTGTTTGTTGTCTGCTGTGACAAATACACCAAATCGGAGTTTTGTACTCGCGTTGCTGAATGTACTTCTATTAAGTTATTGACAAAGTTCCAGAATGTATTACAAATACGAAAAAGAATATTAGTGTAGAAAGTAGGAGGCGAGGTACTGGCGGAAGTAAAGTTGTGAGGCGACATCGTGAGTCGTGTCGGGGTAGCTTAGTGGTAGAGCGCTTGCCCGCGAAAGGCAAAGGTCCCAGGTTCGAGTCCCGGTTCCGGCACACAATTTTAATCTGCCAGGAAGTTTCAATATTAGTGTAAGTTACAGGATCTAAAGTTTACGGTTGTAGAGGCACATGGTGCCGATTTTAGCAACAATCGTTGAATGCTATTTGAAAAACTAATCGTATAGAATGAGGGGAACAATCCTTTGTGTTGACCATGAAATAAATAATTGTTCCTTCTCTAAGGTTGACAGGTTTGTGTATGTAACAGTACCCTTATCTTGTCAGTTTAATAATCCTTGTAAAGCAAACATTACGTTGCCAACATTAGCACACTACACCGCCACAGCCGTAAGTAAAATTTACCCATTATTCTGTGTCAGTTACATTATAGTCGCTTATAGATAAGCGTCAATATTGGCATTTATTAATAAGAAACTGAATTGAGGATGTATTTTATGATAAAACATCAGGTACTATTCTTTCAAACTGCGTACTACTAGTTATGACGCTAAATTTCGAAATACCACAAATAGCATTCAATGGGTAGTTTGCCTGTATCAGTACAGTACGCTGCCACAGCCATAACTAAACTTTTTGCCCGATATTTGTATTTTCCGTTTTAGTGTTTGTAATACTTTCTCGCAACTAACGTAATAATTTGTGCAAAGTCAGTACAAAACTTTTTGATGTGTATTTCTCAATATACTACATTATAAGACACATATTGCTCTAAAAACTGTATGTTCTGGGATGTTTTGCTGTGTTATATTTTGCGGCTGCTAACTCCTTACAGGCTGCTTCTTTGTTAAGAGGTAGTACTTTCAAAAGAGCTAAACAAAAATTTACGTTCCAGTATCACAGACGATATTTACTATTAAATATTGCTTCAAGTCATAATAATAAATAATTACTTACAATATATAACAGTGGGCTCGGTCCGGGTTCCCAGTTTTTGCGCCGACAGTTATTGATCCATTTTTTTTCTTGTTTCAGAATCTCTCGTGAAACTAAACATTCTATAGGCACCTCTGGAATGATTTGAGCAGTTTATGGCAACACAACCGCCCACAACGTCGTGCTAAAGTGCCGTGACGCAAATCCTATAGCACCGCAGTATGTTTAACTTACGAGCTAAGAAAATAAAAATGGCGGATGCGTCAGCTCATACTTATAGGAGCCTTAATCTTACCTACACAAACGTCAAAAAGTTTGTATATGTACTTAGACAACTTCTGAACTAAATCTTCTAATCTTTTCGCGTTGGTTTAAAACAGGTTCTGAATTTGAGCTAATATTTGTGTACTAAACACATAGCTTGTATAATCACGATACATATGCACACATGCAAAGCAGACTGCGGTTTTCGTAAGAACACTCCAATGAATATGGACACTGGAAAGTTGCAACAATTTTACTACTGGCACTGACTCTGGTCAGAGATTATTGTTGCCAAATGCTGAGAGACTGCGGCGGCCCTCGTCTGTTGTGTCAGTTAGCAATTAGTGTTAATAGCGAGTAGTAATACGGAGTTGATAGGCGTTAAGACGGAGAATCTGGTTCTGTTTGTTGTAGAGAGGAAATGTGTAATATCTTTTGTACTGTGATGGAGAATATAGAATGATTTTGGTATAATGATTTATTCTAGATAACAACTCTCAAACTGAAATCTTTCATGCGTAATTATGGAATTGCCCTAAGGTAACTCTGTTCATTTATTTTTCATTGTAATAGTGATTGTCACTGGATCAGTTAAAATAATAAGCAAGCTCAAATTTACAATTTCTATCTTTTTCATTTCTATCAATCAATATCATTTATTTTTAGTCGCTATTTTAGACGATGGCTTTATTTTGTTTTTTAATTGAAAGCCAGTATTTTTATAATTGTTGGACTCAGATACACGACAGTAAAAGGATTTTTACGTGTTCATGATCTATGTAATTAATTTTCCCAGCATTATTAACGAGCAATCTCATGCTGTGAGCTTTAAAAGTAACGGTAAGGTAGACAAGTTTTGACTACTGAGTATAATTCATGATTGCGTACGATACCCAATTTGTTAATGCACTACATGAAGAGTGGTTGCTGTAAAAAAAAGTGAGAATTTATGCACGTAATGTACTTAGTATCCCCGTTTGTTATGCTTTTACATTTGGTTACAAAAATCGTAATCAATTAGTTTGGCAGGTCTTTCTTACCAATCATAGAAAGTGCTTGATGCACTAATATTAGGTAAACCACTTGATAACACAATTTTGTTTGTTAATGGAATTAAGTCTTGTTCTCTGCACATGTCGGCAACAGAAGTACTCATTTGCAACCTCTATTATAAACACATTAAACGTAATTTAGACTTATGAAGGATTCACAATCATGTAATATATTTTAGGAAACAATATTTTTACCTCTGAGTGTCAGCTTTGCAGTAATTTGATGCTGTACTTCTGGTATTAGTTGCTGATATTTTATCGATTGATCAGACAGGTCACGAACGCACTGTTTTAAACAAAATATACAATTTTAAATTTTTTTTTAATTTATTTTTTTATAGTCAAGCTCTCTTTTATTTTTTATTTTTTTATATGTACTTACTACTTGCTATGAAATTGTTTCTGAGCAAAGCGATAGCTCGGTTACTTAAAATTTCCCGCTTATTGTTTAATGACATGTTTCGATCACTTGGATCATCTTCAGATCTTATAGTTGCGTGGTACTCAGCCAGACGAGTTGTGGACGTAACTATAGGATCTGAAGATGATCCAAGTGATCGAAACATGTCATTAAACAATTTTATTGCAACTGTTGACTGAAATAAACACATTTAAAATAACATAGTGCAGTTGCGGACATTCTCAAATCGACCATGTCGACTATAACGAAGATGAAACGTTAAGGCAATGTTTTACAATTCGATCAGGGCATATGAGCCTGTAAATGAAGTACAAGAAGAACCTCATATATGCAGGAAGGGAAAACGTTATGACGCCGGTTAATTTTAATGGGTGTTCGTCTTGTAGGGACATTCATTGTTTGATGAAATGCTGAAATACATTCACGAGAAGTTCAACGCAGCGCGCTAGAGCGTCAGGACACTCGTGGATATTGCTGGGCAAATAGTAAGCTGGAGATGCGGTCAAATGTACCTGCAGTGGACAGACCAGTGTATCATACTTCTGTCCACTGGCTGCGGTGTCTTAGGCTCCGAGCAAAAGTAAATACGTTCCCTCTCCGGACAAGTCTCACTCCGTGCAAGTGTCACAAACATAAAAAATCGCACTGCCATGTTTTATTACGGCCCTCTTTATGTTTCCCCGTAGTTTTATTAATTTCTTATAAAATTTCGGACAAAAAAATAATAAAAATATCTATAATAAAAATGTGGACGATACGATTACGACTCTACTATTGCGACAATATCTATGCACTCAATACGTATTATTCCTTCGAAGCAACGAAACAGCTCAAAATTATTATTGTCAAACTTACTTTTTTAAACTTTTACCTTTTTAAACTATTATCTAAATCTCTCTCCCATAATTTCCATTTTCTTTAGCCGTGGTAATTTGTCCTGTTTTTCAAGTATATTTTCTTTGCCTTTACTGGTTTACACAAAATCAGGTCAGAGTGTCAAAGCGCCATTATTTTAGCAAATATCTCAGAAACGGCGCGAGTAATGGAAATGACATAAGTTGTTGAGAATTTTCTGCTCTACAATTCCGTCAATTCAATTTTCGTCTCAAATGAACGGTTAAGCCGTCACTTTCATTTAAATTTCGAACTGTCAGAACATGAGCGCAAAGGCCCACTTTTAGTGTTACTAACGTAGCGAGGATTTCAATGGGAGAGGCCTACAATACTTATCACAACGAAACCCTTTCTCGAAATTTGACTGAAAATCATATCTTAAATATACTAGGGGGCAAAACACAAACAATACCCTTGCTACGTGATAGTAATGGCGATCCTGCCGATGACAGCGCTACTAAAGCAGAGTTACTAAACACAGCTTTTAGAAACTCATTCACCAAAGAAGACGAAACCAATATTCCAGATTTCGAATTACGAACAGAGGCCGCAATGAGTAACGTAGAAGTGGATATCATCGGAGTAGTGCAGCAACTAAAATCACTTAACAAGAACAAGTCTTCTGGTCCGGATTGTATACCCATTAGATTTCTATCTGATTATCCTAAAGCGATAGCTCCTTACTTAACAGTCATATACACCCGCTCTCTCAAAGAAGGATCTGTACCAAAAGATTGGAAAGTTGCACAGGTCACACCTATATTCAAGAAACGCAGTAGGAGTAACCCACTAAACTACAGACCTATTTCATTGACGTCAATTTGCAACAGGGTTTTGGAACATATCCTGTATTCAAATATTATGAATTATCTCAAACGATCTATTAACCCAAGGTAAACACGGATTTAGAAAATATCGTTCGACAAAAACAGGTGATATCGGGCGTTCCACAAGGTAGTGTTAGTGGTCCTCTGCTGTTCCTTATTTACATAAACGATTTAGGGGAAAATCTAAGTAGCTCTCTTAGCTTATTTGCAGATGACGCCGTCATTTACCGTCTAGTAATATCATCTTAAGATCAAAACAAACTGCAGAGCGATCTGAATAAAATATCACTATGGTGTAAAAATTGGCAATTGACTCTAAATAATGAGAAGTGTGAAGTCGTCCACATGAGTACGAAAACAAATCCGTTAAACTTTGTTTACAACATAAATCAATCAAATGTGAAGGCCGTAAACTCCACAAAATACCTAGGAATTACTATTATTCAGACCTAAACTGTAAAGAACACGTAGATAATGTCGTGCGAAAGGCCAACCAGAGACTGCGTTTTATTGGCAGAATACTTAAAAGATGCTACAGAACTACTAAAGAAACTGCATATCCTACGCTTGTCCCTCCTTCATTGGAGTATTGCTGCCTAGTGTGGGATCCTTATCAGTTGGGTTTGACGGTGGACATCGAAAGAGTCCAGAGAAGGGCAGCTCGTTATGTATTGTCACGATACAGGGGGAGACAGCGTTACGGAAATGATACAGGATCTGGGATGGGAATCATCACAAAAACGGCGCTTATCGCTGCGGCGCGGGCTACCCAAGAAACTCCAATCGCCAACATTCTCCTCCGATTGTGACAATATATTGTTGACTCCCACTTACATAGGTAGAATTGATCATCAGAATAAAATACGAGAAATCAGAGCTCGAACAGAGTGAGAGATAAATAGAATAATGGTGGTTCGATGAACCCTCTGCCAGGCACTTAAATGTGATTTGCAAGAGTATCGCATGTAGATGTAGAACCTAAAGTGGGCCGATACAGGGGGCACCAATACAATCGGATGGAGGGCACAAAGTGCCTGACACCGCTAATATAAATATTCCAACTGCAACTGGCATAAAAACCGCGGACAGATTAGCTGGAACTGGTGGCCCTCCTGCGACACGCCCCTGCCAGCTGACAGCGCTGGGCCAGGACAATGGGTGTCCAGGCGGCGTGCGCCCTTGTTGCCACGTCTCTCCTCCGCTCCTTCCTTCTTCTCCTGGCCTGTCACCCCGTGCCGCTATTAACATAGCCGGCCACCTCCCGCGTTACGCCACTGCCAGGGCCCGTGCGGCCTGTTGAGAGCCCTCGCAGTCCCAGCCGCTCCGTGGCTCGCGGCGCATTCCTCGACCGCCTCCCATCTCCCATTCATTGCCCCAGACATTAAGTACTGCACGCTGTAATAGCAGCAGCAGCAGGCGTGGCCCAAGCCCTCGCCCCAAGTCCACTTTGGGCAACCCTCTTCGACGCTGCGTAATTACGGCAACCTACATCATCAGCTAGGTTTCTTCGGCTTCTGCCGCCCCTCGCATCTCAATTTCCATCGTTTAGGTCCTCCCAGTAGGCTTCATTAACACCTGTCGCCGCCATTGTTCCTGTGGCATCTGTTCTGTACCTCGCCTTCTTTAATGTGCCGGCCGCACAGATACGGTGACCGTACCAGATATACGCTCTAAAATTGTGCTTTTTACTTTCGTAATCTCTAACATCATCAAGCCTGGAATTTCGTAACTCCATCTCCAAAAAATCTATCTCGACAGCAAGCAGGGACTGGGGAAAGCAATAGAGTAAACCTATTTTGGGTCCCTGGCCACTCGGGGATCAGTGGCAACGAACATGCCGACAGATTAGCCAGGATGGGGGCAGAGACTCCATTTATTGGACCGGAACCTGTCCTGACAATCACCAAGGCAATGATCAAATTGGAGCTACGTAACTGGCTCAGAAGACAGGACGTAGAATATTGGACCAAAGTCTATCAACATCATGGCAAGGTAATGATGCCAAAGCCATGTTTTAAAAGAAGCTCTGCAATCCAGGGTCTGAACAGGGGAGAGATTAGACTCATGCTTGGGTTGCTGACAGGCCATGGGAATTTCAAAAAACACCTACGTACAATGGCAATAGCAGAAGAGGACCCTAAATGTAGGATCTGTGATGACGGTGATGAAACTGCATCACATCTAATCTTCGAATGCATTGCATTGGAGAGTAAAAGGCACAGAACATTTGGGACAACAAGACCTGAAGATATTGTGTCTAATAAAGAACTAGTAAAGGGACTCATTGCACTGTTCAAGGGCATTGGTTAGCTTTACTAGACATACAGGGACCGATACTGCACAATAAACTCAGTTTCGGTGCGGGCAGTGGCGGGTTGGACCAACACTGTTTTGGCTTCCCTGAACAAAAAAATCAAATCAAATCAAGCAGGGACTATTTCACCCTTTGAATTAATTCCCACTAATCTGGGCCGTACGCGTTACTTTCAATTATTTGAAACTTTCTTCATTTTTGTGAGCACGACGTCAGTAGTTCCCTCGCAATTTCAAAATGTTCGTAAATCTATCGGACCAAACTGCGTGGTCATTAGTCCGTAGCTTATAAACTACTTAAACTAAGGTAAACTAACCTAAGGACAAAACACACACACACACACACACACACACACACACACATGCCCCAGGGAGGACTCGAACCTCCGACGGCGAGTAATCGCGCGCTGCGCAGCGAGGCGCTTTAGACCGCTCGGCTACTAAAAAAAAAAAAAAAAATGTTCAAATGTTTGTATAGCTTATGGGACTTAACTACGGGGTCATCAGTCCCTAAACTTACAAACTACTTATGAACTAGCTAACACTAAGGACGGAACAAATATCCATACCCGAGGGGGGATTCGAAACCCCGACCGTAGTGGCCGTGCAGACCGTGACTGGAGCGCCTCAGTCCCCTCGGCCACCGCGGCCGGCGCTCGGCTACTGCACCACGGCCACTCGCAATTATGAAAGGTACTTTATGTCCGTCTATGCAACTACACTTAGATGCAATTTTTTCACCAGACGCAAAATATGTAAAAGAAATTTCCGCTTGGCATTTCGCCTCACATCACGGAGTGCCGATTCTTTTTTCAAATGTCCAAATTTTTGTTAAGCTTAAGGGACCTAACTGTGGAGTAATCAGTCTCTAAACTTACAAACTACTTATGAAGTACCTTATACTAAAGACGACACGAACATCCAAGCCCGAGGGGGGATTCGAAACCTCGACAGTAGCGACCGTGCAGACTGTGACTGGCGCGCCGCAGACCACTCGGCCACTGCGACCGGCGATTCTTCTTCCTGGATCAATATGTTCAGCACTAACTTCACTGAAGCACGATACATAATGCACGTTATCCACATGTCAGTGGTATTGCCAAATGTATTTGTTTCTTCTGAAAGTGACAGTCTGTAGAATATGTTGTACTGTTGCCAACATCCTGACAAACCACTCAATATTTGCAGACCACAAGAACAACACAGGCCCAGGCCTATGGAAAGTCGCGGCGGAGTAGCCGAACGAACGCACGGAGGCACTATGCTGCGATGCGCGAGGCCGTTTTCCGTCGGGGGGTTCGAATCCCCCGCTCGGGCATGGATATTTGTGCCGTCTTTAAAATAAGGTAGTTAATAAGTAGTTTGTAAGTTTAGGGACTGATGATCCCCCATTTAAGTCCCTTAAGCTTTACAATCATTCGAACAATTCGCCTATAGAAAAAGATATAAAAATCATATAAAAAACCTTCCCCCACATAACACTCTACATCCAACTACGAACACAACTGTCAATCCCCCCTCTCCCCCC
Organism: Locusta migratoria; assembly: GCA_026315105.1. Classification (NCBI taxonomy): domain Eukaryota; kingdom Metazoa; phylum Arthropoda; class Insecta; order Orthoptera; family Acrididae; genus Locusta; species Locusta migratoria. Next base: position 507,949,677 of record CM048746.1, on the reverse strand, counting down.
CCCCCCTTTTAACTTACCTACTGACGCTCACTTGTGTCCCACGCACCACACTATATCCCATTATTTAAAATTTTCTACCACTTAAACCTCAGCAAAAATACAACCTCTATCCCCCAAACCTTAACCCCTCCTCTTGCTCCCCACTCTTATCCCACATCTCTCTCTGCAGTCCACTGTTCACAACATTACATCAACTGTCCAGTCATTTCCACCACCCTCTCCACCCACATAGAAACGATTCACCTCCCAGAATTCCAATATTACTGTTACTCCTTCACAACACTTAAATGAACAAGTAAATTAATACACTACAGCTTAAATTCTACAAATATTTAATAATAGTCAACTCTGAAACTTCTCCACTTTCCCATCGCAATCACCACTCCACCTCCTGCTCCTCACTCCACATCCAACTTCTTACCACTTTTCAATCATATTTGTCCTGCCACTTTCCTCCCACAAGCATTCATCAATAGATTTGTAATTCGTCATTACACCAACGATATCGTCATTTAAAATAAAATATCAAAAAGTCAGATTAAATAAAAAATACAAGAACAATTGCAATATTGGCAACACTACAACAACATACTCTACAGACTCAATCACATTCAAAACAAACGTCTGGTAATGCTACACTGACGTGTGGAAAAGTTAAATTATGGATGGTGTTTTAATGAAGTACAAGTTAGTGTTGAAAATATTGATGCAGAAAAAAGAATCTGCGTACAATATGCAGCAATCGGCGCTCCACGATGTGAGGCGAAAAGCCAAAACGAGATTTCCGTAAGTAACAAATTATTTTACATATAGTGCTAACAAATTGTTTTGGTTAAAAAAAAGAGCAAATTGTAGGTATAATTTCAGACCAATGAAGATGTTTTACAGTCAATAAAGAGAAACAGTCGCATCTCATTGTAGTTACATAGACGGACATAAAATACCCTTCATATTTCAAACGGTCTAATCAAGCCAAGCCTTATAGACTAGCTCCAAAGTTTTTACAATACATCGCCCCTTTCCACACTCATTAACAAATAGACAAATTCTTAATGTGTTCAACAAGTGTCGAATCAACGGATCCCATCTTTAAATCGTCTCCCCCCCCCCCCCCCCCCGCCACACACCCATTTAATCTTCATCATTGTCCGCAGTATCTCATTTCAGAATCTATTCTAAACTGTTTAGCGTCCAAGTAAACTTTTGTAAGAGGCTACACCTTCAGCAAAAATTCCTAATAAATCGTTATTACGTCTTAAAAATACTATTTTTTCAGAAAAGGTTTCCTTCCCGGTACCAATCTACATTTTATGTACTTCATTCAAGGTCCCCTACATTCCACCGGTACCCCTGCGAAGCTGAGTGTCAGCTCGGCTGACTGAAATGCGGATCTGAATCTGATTCCTGGTACTTCCAGAAAATACATACATAATTAAAAAAGATGCTTAGGGTTAACGTCCCGTAGTCAGCATTCTCATTATGGACGAAGCTCACGCTCGGATGTTTTGATAAGATTGGGAAAGGAAATCGGCCGTGCCCTATCCAAAAGAACTATCTCGCCATTTGTCAGGAATTTTTCTTTGATGGTGTACTGAGCCTCGGGAAGCCAACGGAGGAGCTACTAGACAGATTAGTGACGGTTCCAAGAAACCCGACATCGACCGGACGAACATGGAGTGCTGCCCGCATGCCCCTCCATACAGCATTCAACGACGCCAATCGGCAAATGACTACACGGCGGTCGGTCGAGCCTGATTGGCTCATTTGGGGTCGGAAAGCGGAACCTCCCATTTCACCGCACTTGCTATACTTTTCTTTATATTCACGTTATCATCCGGATTCAAGACACCATTCAACTGTACTGATTTACTAGGACCTTTTGACAGTCTCTGGCCATAAGAAGGCAAACACGGAAGTTTTTATTTGTTTTATCACCCGCAACTTTTTCACATATCTCGTTTCCTTCACAGCTTGCCCAATGTATCACACAAGCTACGGAACCGCTTCTTGCCCGTCTCAACGACTAATTCCCTTTCGCATCCAACTCGTCTACTGCAATGTATTTCGACTCCCTAGATCGAGCATAAAGTTCCAAATTCCGGTTTCATAAATATACGGCTCTTATATCTGTTAATCATAATAACGGGTCCAGAACCATTATGGAGATGTCTAAGGCAGGACTCTAATCCGAACGTACAGAGCGAGGTGGCGCTGTGGTATCGCCCTGGACTCGCATTCGGGAGGATGGTGGTTCAAATCCACCTCCGGCCATCCAAATTTAGGTTTTCCGTGATTTCCCTAAATTACTCCTGGCAAATGCCGGGATGGTTCCTTTCAAAGGGCATGGCCGATTTCCTTCCCCATCCTTACCCAAAACTCCGAGCGTTAGCTCCGTCTCTAATGACCAAGCTATCGACGGGACGTAAAACCCAAAGCTTCTTCTAATCCGACTGTCGTAGTGGTGGAGTGGTGACGGCCTCTTCGTTTCAATGCTGATGCGTCTAGCAGTGATTATACACAACAGTGGCGACAACACTCAATAGCGATAATATCATGTTCCTCACTTCACATGGGACTGTGTTTTCAGTAGGGATGGCGGTTATCGGTGAAACAACTGGTTTTCGGTTATACCGGTTCTTTTCATCGCCAGTTTAACCGCACCGTAAAAATTGCTCAAGATAACCGGTTTTTTAAATAATCGGTATTCGGTTTTTATTGCTATTATTTCCAGTAGAGTTCGAACGAAACATATTTTTCGGCCGAAACAGAAACCGTAATCGTCGGTTCTTCTAGTTTCGGCCGAAATTTAGTTAATATTTAGGTAAATTTACGTTATACGACAAATCACTAGTCTTTCCATATTTTGCAAGATCCCCTCCCAATAATACGCCTTCTTGAGTGTGTGTAAGCCTTGCCAGGAGGCCGTAGAAGACGACATACGAAGCATACAGATTTACTGGTCTAGTATTTCCATCCGGCAGTTGCGAATATTGAGCCAACCACTCCGTAAGTTGGACTTTTGAGCCAGCGCATACGAATATATCGTTATACAAACAACATATATAAGTTACATTCAGTAAATAAACTTCAATCAGTGCTGCAGAAGTATTTCGAAACATAAAGTCACAGTTCCGACAAACAGTATGATAGTTGTCAGTACTAATTTACGCGAATTGAACTAGGAAAGCTCTGTACCACATGATCAAAGAATGTTCAAATGGGTGTGAATTCTTATGAGACATAAATGCTTAGATCATCGGTCCCTAGACTTACAAACTACTTAATCTAACTTAAACTAACTTACGCTAAGGACAACATATACACCCATGAGCGAGGGAGGAGGGAGAACTATAACCTCCGACTGGAGCAGCCGCGCAGTCCGTGACATGGAGCCTAAGACCGCACGGCTACCTCGCGAAGCACTACATTGTCAATGTTACCTAAACCCATACTGGTTATTAAAAAAGCCCCTCTCTTTCAAGAAATCACATTAATAAAACTTGTTAGCATAACAATATGATAGTATATTAAAAGTTAGTATTCCAAGCTTAGAGTACATCACTTACATAATATGTATATGAAACGAATTTACATTCTCTTCCAAGGAAAATTTTGGATGCTTTCTCTTTAATGACACAGCATGTTTGTAGTACCTGCACCCGTTTTAAGCTTTTTAAAGCAAATGGAGCATTGTACCTCACTGTAGTACTTCCACACTCTAAATGGTGCCGTTTAAGACACAACGGATGTCTGGCGACGACAGCAAGAAACTGCCGCATGACCAGACGGAGGCAAGTCTCGTACACTGCCGGTGCATGCGCGTCGTCTAATAGGCCACGCCACACGGCAACAGGTGCATCGATGCCTCAACAGCTGCACTAGTCCTTAAGTTCTTATGCCACGCGTTTGTTCCGCGTTTCTGACTACAAGGATTGTTCTTAAATTATCACTGATCGACTTTCTTAGTTACTGCGATGACTTAATATTTCGCAGCAGCGGAAATTTTAGGAATAGTCCTAAATATTAGGGTCTACTAGTTTTAATTTTTTAAATTATTTACAAAAAAAAAAAAAAAAAAAAAAAAAAAAAAAAAAAAAAAAAAAAAAACATTTTGAACCACTAATACAGGAAGTAGTCGTGCCGGTTTTTTTTACCCGGTTCTTGGCAATAACTAAAAGAAACCGGTTACAACCGACACCAAATAAATACCGAAAAAACCGGTTATTCAAAATTAAAATACCGGTATCGGTTTTAACCGGTCGGTTTTTCCCATCCCTAATTTTCAGTCGTGTGATCTCTGTATAAAAGTTATCTCCCAAATCATTACATCTTCAGCCCTACCTGTTGTTACATTTTGAATAGCCAGCAGCATTATAATTTAATGAAAAACTAGTTAGTGGTGCGTTTGGTCCATTCATGGAACAATCGCGGATGGATTGGTAGGGGGTGACATATTGAGTATGTATTCTCAGAAGAATGAAACAGGAAATGACGCTATATTAACGTTGAAATTGTTTGTTTATAATACGAAACATACTGAACTTCAGTTAGGTACACTAAGTAACGTTTGCGCAAGCCATCGAGAAAACTCAGAGAAACGTCTCCAGAAATAGCAAGCAGTGCCTTGGGCCTTCCCGGCACGTACTGGGGGCAGCTGTGGTGACCTCTGCCTAAGTGGAGGCCAGTTGGTGCCTTCATGAATATAATACTGACACTGCCTCCAGTGTCCACACCCTGGTCACTGTACAATCCAAGGAGGTTAGAATCTCTGGAGATGCTCTAACACTGAAAAGGTGAAGCCAGCAAAATGCGCATTCCGGCATTTGTTTGTGCCCAAAACACTTGCCGTAGCGTGTGGTAAAGTAGTTCTAGTCGTTGAAAGGTATGTCATATGTAAGTAAATACTCTGATATGACTATCAATTTAGTGGCTTTACGTAAAGAGGGCAATATTCTCACAGGATAAAATGAGCGAAAACCTTGATTTGGGCACAAAAGCATGGCTCCCTCGCTTCAACCAACGAATGTTCTCAACATAGATAACGCCACTTCCCTTCATTCTAACCTCCTTGGTACAACCCAACAGACTGACCCAGTCTCTGCGGTACTGTTGCTCGGCGTGCAACTGGATATTCTACATACTTCGTCAAGGATCTGCCTTGATCGGAACCGTATGCTGCTTTTTGCTATTATTTTTTCTAGTACTGCCTGTGGTCGAAATTCGACCAGTTTTGTTTGCGAAGTCATGAAAATAAAATAAAAAAATTAATGTAATTCGAACTTATTGAACACTGCAAATTTATAAGTTTTATGTGAATGCTGTGAGAAGAGGTGAAATAGGGCAAAGAGGAAACACGAGAGAATGAAAGACAAAGTGAGGGAATTAATTGCTTTATTTCAAAATTTACCATTACAAAAATACAGTAAAAATAACATTTTTCGTAAAAATCCATCCATCATTCGCTAAATGTCTTTCTTCTTTATGTTCACAAATATAAAATTTCAAACCATCAAACATGTAGAGCTGACTATGTATGAAAAATTTGTTTTCTTAATAGAATAGCATCTTTTTCAAATGTTTGTCCTTGAGACTTATTAAAATACTGCGTTTATAAACGGAATGGTTTAATTATATTTAAAAACTATATTTAAAAGTCAATCATTGAACATCATGAAAAATTTGTAAAATATGGGGGCACAGGGAATCCAACCCGGAACCTTAAGATTGGAACTCCAAGCGCTAACTGACGGAGCTAATTTAACCTGTACCAATATGACACCCACAATGGGTTATAATATAAAGGCAAAACTTATGGAGAATTTGGATTATAATCCTATTTTTTTTTTTTTCCTTTTTACCACTCTTAACGGCTACGAGCACTCACAATTTTTGTATTCGCAACATCTATGACAAACCACCTTTCGAATTATGTACGTTACATTGGCCTTCTTGTATTATTAATAGCCGACCGCGGTGGCCGAGGGGACTGAGGCGCTTCAGTCACGGTCTGCACGGCCACTACGGTCGGGGGTTCGAATCCCCCCTCGGGCATGGATATTTGTGCCGTCCTAGTTCGTAAGTAGTTCATAAGTGGTTTGTAAGTTTAGGGACTGATGACCCCATAGTTAAGTCCCATAAGCTTTACAAACATTTGATATTATTAATATCAAAAATTTGTACCCTCAGTTTCGTGTTAGCGTATTTATATAATGATTTTTTTTTTAACTTATACATGTTTCGCTGCAGTTGCAGCATCATAATCAGTTCGCCTTTTATTCCTTTCTAATAAGCAACAAATAATACTTTAGTCTGTATGTTCGTAAGTCATATACTAATTAGTATATTAGTATGAAAGTACACAATAATAGAAGCAAAAATGTCCCAATAGACATGTATCCACAAACGCGCCGTTTCCGAGATTATTGG